>CP080487.1:5863610-6296110 GCA_020844145.1 Sarcoptes scabiei
GTATTGAATATATCCACAATAGAGCCTTAAGGTAAAAAAAAAAAAAGAAATCTCAAAATCGAAGACGAAATCTTATCTCTCTCTCTCTCTCGGCTTTTTTTTTTCATTCGCAAACAATTCTCTCTCTCTCTCTCTTTCGCCCTCGATGATAATAATAAAAGTTTGTTTTCGGTTTTGCTCACTTCTCACTTCCCCAAGTGTGATTGATTGATGTTTGTTCGACGATTTTTTTCTGATCTGATTCGTTCGGATCGTGGCTGTGTCTCGGCAACGAACAAATTGAATTCGAAACTAAATAATACAGAATGAATTTTTTTTTTTGATCGGTACCGATTTGATTTCGCAATCATTGAAACATTTCACTAACGATCACATCGAATCTTGATTCAATTCTTGTTGCAAATGATTCGAAATTTATATTAAAAAAAAAACGAGCTAATCTTTTTTTTCCATATTTTGATTGAAGAAAAGTGTTTTCAACACACACACACACACACACACACAATCACACCATACGCCATAACCACCAGCCGGCTAATGACCTCCAATGGTAAAACCGACATAGCTGTTGATCGTAGTGAATGATTTGAGAAGTGAGAGAGAAATAATCGACAAACATCTTCGATCGACCTACAACAGCATCGAGCATCACCGAAGTCTTGTAATCGTTCGTTTCATCTCAGCCATAACCGGGACCAGCTAAGCAACGAACAAACAAATCAGCAGAGAAAAAAAAGGTTAGAAATTTTCCCTCCTTCTTCTTCTTCTTTTTCTTCTTCTCCATTAAATTTCGTCTGTTTCATAACCGAACCAACACACACACACCGCCAACTCTTTCTGGCCATATTTTTTTTTTCTCCAAAAAAAGGAAAATACTACAAACGATCTCTCGAATTGGAGAGTTTTCGAACCGAAGAAAAACAAGCAAACGAGCACACTGCTAGCTAGAGAGAGAGAGAGAGAGAGAGCTGAAGAGAAGAGTGAGACTTGAATTATCTCACAAAGTTAATGGCTGTTTTTTTTTTTAGCTGTTCTGTGATCTTTAAGATGACCTCTAGGCAAAAACTAAATACTAACTTAAGCTTCGGCTATGATAGGAGCTTGTTCTTGACCCTTTCAAATGATCAGCACACATTAGAAGAGTTGAGCATTGTTCACAATGCTTCAAAAATGGTCGTCTTCGTTGATGGTTGTGATGATGATGATGACCACAACACCACTCGACATCTTCATATTTCGGATCGGTTACGAAAACAAGGAGAAAAAAATAGCAGACAAATTTCTATTTCTATTTCTTCACAACGGATTAATATCTTCTCAATCCGTTGTTTGAGCATTGCCTAATCTTCGCCATCCTTTCTTGCACCACTCTGTCGCGACATTTCGATTGGATTTCGATTTTTTCTTCTCTCTCTCTCTTTCCAATTTTCATTCTGTATTCGACAAAGATTTGTTTGTGGATTATCGTCTCTCTCTTTCTCTTTCTGTCATTGTCCGCATTCTATTTCAATCGCCATCGATTGTGCTAGTCTCGATCGATAAGATCTTTTGTAACATTTCGATTTCGATTGTGTTTGGATCTTTGATGAAACAATTCTTGTTGAAATTTTTTTTGTTTTCTGTGAAATAAATGTTTCAAATAAAATTTAATGTGTGTGTGTGTGTGTGTGTGTGTGCTAATCTGATCTCCTAGGTAGATTTTTCGCAATTTTTGGTCCCTCGGTATTCCAATTTGACCCTATGAAACAAACGGGTAAGTCTCTCTCTCTTTCGTTCCAGTCTCATCGAATGATAGATGATGTTTGATAGTACAAACTTTGTTTGTATTGCTTATGGAATAGGTATAAAATTTTAGCCATCAAATGACAGATTAGATTCTTTTTTTTTTAATAATTAATATCGAAAATGTTTGTGATCGGTTATCTAGAGAGAAATATGGCAAACAAGTAATAAAGTACTGGAAGATTATGCTTTGTTCAAATTCTACTGAATTCTGAATAAAGGTAGATTCTTATACGCATCTAGATCGATTCCAAACGAGATAGATTCATTATATCACTGATCTTCTATTCTATTGAAAACTAATTTAGCATTTAATTAACGAAAAAGTAATCTAACTCTCGTTCAGAGACAGAGAGAGAGAGAGAGAGAGAGAGAGAGAGAGAGAGAGAGCGGAAGGCAAACATTCGAGTCGATTAGCGACAAGAAATTAATTATCAATAATCAGTCTTGTTTAGAGATTTTCATTGTTTTTTGCTTTCATTTCATACTTTTTTTTCTTTCTCTTTAATTAATTCGACTGTTCGATGTGGAATTGATGGTCGATGAAAACGCAAACAATTTGTTTTCGTATTTCGAAATATTAATTTTTAAATAATCTCACTCTTTTAATTGCCGTTGAATGAATGAATCGATGATGAGACGCATATTGGTGTCCAAAAATCTTTCACACTCCATAAATCAATTTTTGTGGTTCCGATTTGATTTAGATGTTTTGTCTGTTTCCTGCGAGCAGAATATTATTCAATATCATTGTGATGGTGTAATGAAAATTACGTCAACCAAACACAATGCTCATAATTCAAATCAATATCCGGACTTGATTAGCTTAATAATTTTTTGGTTTGAATTTAGTTTGGTATTCAAACACCTTGAAGGTTATGCTTTCTCTATGTCTCTCTCGGTTTGTAATGCAGCAAAAAAAAATGGCCCAGAATTGCGTACTCTAAACAATCGAATTCATTTGATGAAGACATTTATTTGTCTGATTGACAAACAAAATATTAGTTTAAACAGATTTTGAAATAGATGAGGTTCCAGATTCGAAAATAGAAGAGGTTCTGGAATTTTTTCAAAAAACAACATCATCATCATCGAATGAGAGAAGTGGAGCTTGATCTAGATCGCGCAGCGATCAGATAATACCAATAGGTTCCAGAAAAGAGTTAATTTGAATTTCAAAATATACATTCGTTTGATTTTTTAATGGATAGGATCCATTTCCAAATTAAATTGGAACATAAATTTGCCATTTTTTGCTCGTTAGCTCTTTTCAAATCGACCAAAGTAAAACGAGGTAATAATGGCGAAAGCTGTCATTGAGAGATCGAAACAAAACGAAAGCAATACAAACACAAAAACAAATTATTACAACCAATTAAACAAGCCTAGTTTAATCTATTCGAAGCTTGTATTGAGAACATCAACAAAGCAGTGAATCATTGGGATAATTTCCGTAATGGCTGAATGGTAAAAGCTGAATGTTTGATTATTTTGTTCTGGAATTTGAATTTCATTGAGATTCCAACGCAACATCATCACACAACACAAACACAAGCACACAGCAACAACAACGAAAAAAAAAATTCCAAACTAATCACATCATCTTTGGTGTGTTTTGAAGATGATTTCGTAACACAATACCAGATTGTTATACTGCATCTATGCTAATCATTTTAGATTGGTCTTAATTGAAATAACAAAAGTTGTTCATTAGTGAATTCAAAGTTCAATGTTTTTGATCGAAATTCTTATCATTGAAACGAAATAGAGCTATCGATGTTTGATCTTACAATCACAAAACGATCCAAATTCAATCTCGAATTTGATTTGATTCGCCAAGATTTAATGTTTTTTACTTGTTTGTTTTTCGGTCACTTTTTTTTCGATTCGAGAATGAAATTGCTGATAACTTGATGGAGAGGGGTGTGTGTGTATGTGTGTGTATTTGTGTACAGTTGTGTGTAAGTGTAAAAGTTAAGAACTTTGTTGACATCAAACATCAAAACTCGTTGGTAAATTCTAATGAATTATTAATCGAGATTTCCGTTGGGAAGAGTTTGAATAAAATTACCTCGAAAAAAATTTTGTTCTCACTGACCATTTACGTCATTTTGTACTCTTTTTTTTTTTTTTTTTTTTTGCTGAGAATTTGATAGCGTTTGACGACGGTTACGAAACATTTATGGTTCCGTCGGATGCTGAAATGTAGGCATACACACACACACACACACATACAATCAATCATATTGAATTCTTTCGCCTAGTATTCTTAGTACTTGTAATTTTTTTTTCATTCTGAAAATTTTTTCAAATAGTTTTTGATTCTATGTATTTTTTTTTTCTCCCATTTGTTCCATATGAATCTAATTTTCCATCCAGTTTGTCTCGCTTACATTGTACTGCGATCTGATCTCAAAAACTCTAACTCTCCGGTTTCGATTTCATCTCTCTCTCTCTCTCTCTCTCTCTCTCTCTCGGTTATTTTAATCTTCGATTAGAAAAAGATCGAAATCGATTGAATAAGAGAGAGAGAAAGAGAGAGACCAAAAATATTATTCGATCGATGAATGATATCACACCGGATATTTTGGATTTTGTGGCTGCTTTGTGTGCTGTGTGTGTGTGTGTGTGTATGTGTCTCTTGGTTTAAAAATAGACATTCGTATCGAATGAAACAAAATTTCAATCAAACTTGATAACCGAATCGTTTGCTTGTTTGTAGGGGGCAAGGATTAAACTAATGAAATGATAATGATGATGATCTCTCTCTCTCTCTCTCTCTCTCTCTCTCTCTCTCTCTCTCTCTCTCTCTGGGCCTTATAATAGCTTATGAAATGTTTCACTCAATTTTCGTCTGGATCCATCCTTTTAATGATGATGGAATCCAAACCAGAGAAGAGAGTGAGTACAACTATGATGACTATTTACGATGATTCATTTAATATCTAGATATTGAATGAATGATGATGTTTTAGAATATCTTTGAATCATCGCTATCGAATCATTGAATAGCGGTACATAACAAACATGGACTGATCACAAAGATTTTGTTGCATCGAACAGAAAGAGACATATCGAATGTAAGCAGCAAAACGAAAGAGAGAGAGAGAGAGAGAGAAAAAAGATTGAAGTCTCAACCAAAACACATCATCGTAATATAAATTTAAATTGATTCATTCCATTAAAGATTCCAAGCGACATAGAATGAAAAGTGACTATAAAAAGATACTCGTTCATTTCGGATCCATAGCTATGCAATCAGTTTAGACTCTTTGAGAGACTTCAGAGAGAGAGAGAGAGAGAGAGAGAGAGAGAGAGAAAGAGAGAGAGAGAAAGAAATTTTCAAATCTCAAATTAACAGATTTCGTGTGAGATATTGCTTGTATCGAAATAAAAAAACAAAAAAAAAAAAAAATTATTCATGGTCTGATTCAGATTAGAGGTTTCACTCGCATACAACCCATAATCAAATCAAATATCAAAAAAAAACAAAAAAATAACATAACTTGTGATTTGTAACGATAGCGATGGATAAAGCGAAGAGAGAGAGAGAGAGAGAGAGAGAGAGAGAAAGAAACAAAAATAATAAAACCAAAATATTATCAAATCGAAGGAAGGAAGTGGAGGCTATCGATCGAAACAAAACACATAAGGCTAGAGAAGAAATTATTAAGCCCTAGACATTGAGATTCGTTGTGAATCAACGTGAATAGAATCGTTCGATTGTTTTGGTTGTCTTTGTTTCGATTATGATGTCGATGATGATGATGATGATGATGATAGGGTTTGGTGGTGTTAATGGTGGTGGTGGTGGTGGTGATTGCATTGGAGAGCGATGAGATTGTCACCACCAAGATGATCATAATGTATTGCAATCAGAATCGACGACATTCGCATCATCGTTATTAATTATCGTCACCGTAACCAATCACAATCATTCTCGGAATAAAATTCAAGTTGGAAAATTTTCTTCTTTCTCGATTGATACGAGAGACTAGAAATTATTTGTTGTTATTCTACACAAAAAAACTAGTGAGAGAAAATCGAATAAAATTTTGATCCAAAATTCTTGTCCAGAGAGAAAATTTTCATCGACCAAACCAAACCCATCACCAAACAAGAGAGAAGTCTGAAGAGTTTGAAAATTTTCTTAAATAATTCTAAGTGTGAGATTTTCAATTCCTTCATTTCAGTCATCTTCGTTCTGATCTAGTTTGAATTTTTGCAAAAAAAATTTTTGTTTTCCCACCACTCGAAAACCATCATCTATCTACGATAGAGATTTGTTGTTTCGATTTCTAAATGTAAACCTTCTTTGATCGAAATCGATGCATTTTTTCAAAACAACCCATCACCATCACCAACACCATCATCACTAACAGTAATCGATAAAAATAAAAATAAAAAAACGCAAACAACATTGATCAATTTAATGTATGCGATATAAATTGATATTTTTTTTTTTTTATTAATTTTCCACTTGTTTCGATAGTTTTTGTTGTCAATCTTCATCTAGCTTCATCTAACTCATAGGATTCCAATTGCTTTCTTCAAAGAAGAATCCTTGCCTTTTTTTTCTGTTCGATTTGATTCTCGATGCTCGGAATGTACTCCGCTTTCCATTCGAAAGAAGAACCGAATAACATCAATCATTGATCGAAAAAACATTTCGAAGTCGATTCATTTATGGTTTTGTTGTTTCATTGAATGAATGTTCATGTGTGGGTGTGATGAAATTGAGAGGTGTGGGCTTGTGAATTCATTCGCTATAATTACCTATTGATTGATATGTAAAATGTTTCACCAAAAAAAAAAAAAAAAAAAAAAAGACCATCCATCATTCTCTTCTCTACTTTCTACTATCCCTCAACGATCGATCGATTTTGGTTTCAGAATTTTCCATCCACACTAATCATTCAATATGGTTGTTGAAGTAGAGGAAACATTCCAATTCTGTTTACTTCATGCCATACGCAATAGATTTTTTTTTTTACTAAATCGTTTGCCTAAGTTTGCTCCGCGTTTCCGGTAGTGTATTCTTGCGCTAACTCCTCGATCAATTTTTGTCTTGATCGGTGACACCGGACTTCGAAATTTTCATTCTGCCTAATTTGAATGAGTAAATTTGAGACTTTTACTAATTGCAATCTCTAGAGTCCAGACTATTTCCGTTTTTTTCCCTCTATATAGGCAACAGGTTCAAAAAATTTATCTCTCTGCTCTTATTGAGCCGATAGAGTTTGAATTGAAGGAGAGATCCATTCTTTTTTTTTTCTCATCCTAATCGCATCGAATGAATTAGATGAAAAGCTAGCTAGAAGTAAGCTTAATTGCTTTTATTCTTATTACAAGATGTAATGAAACAATCGAAGTTCTAGAACAATTTCATGACTCAATTCTGAAATGAAATTTTGAATTATTTATGCGAAAATGGTCATTTCTCGTTGAATGGAAACAAGAGTTCTAGATTTTTCTCAACCAAATTGTCCAAAATATAAGATCCATTATAGAATTCGATCTGATTTATTTATTTGCTATCGATATGCTTTAAGTAATGGCTGCGAAATCAAATGTTAGTGTTGTTGACATAAAGACCCAACCTGCTTGCTCATTCCCTCAAATGGAATTCCATTCGCAATGCTTCATCTAGTACTTAGATGTTTTCTAACTTTGCCATTTTTGTCTCAATTTTTTTTAGTTTTGATTGCGTACGAGGATTTGATTTTCATTTTCTAACCGAATTGTTTGTGACTATTC
The DNA here is from genome assembly GCA_020844145.1 of Sarcoptes scabiei. Lineage (NCBI taxonomy): Eukaryota > Metazoa > Arthropoda > Arachnida > Sarcoptiformes > Sarcoptidae > Sarcoptes > Sarcoptes scabiei. The sequence continues at coordinate 5,871,150 of CP080487.1, forward strand.
TAAGCCCTAGAAGAGAAGAGTCTAATCTCTCTTAGATCTATGCCGAAAAAATTTTTTTTCGATCGAAAATCATTTGGAGCTAAGCTCTGTGATCGGATTGCAAAATTTATGAAATCAAATCAGATTGTAATTTTTGATTCCCGGATTACTATAATCCATTTTTTTTTGAAGAGAAAAAGAGAGAGAGAGAGAGAGAGAGAGAGAGAGAGGAGGTCCAATTTGAATTTCAAACAAAGATCTAGATTCTAGGTTCAAGAGAGAGCGAGCATCCAAATCATTATTGTTGTGATCGATACTATTTATGATTTAGAGTAATCCTTATCAGATTGAAGTCAACAAAGTGAAGATGAATGATGATGATGATGATGATGATGATGAAGGCCATAATGATAGTAATAATAATAATAATCATAATAATAATGACGATGCTATTTTATTTAAACGATCAAATACATCGAAATCTTGGATCCTAGTCGTTGTGTGTTTCCTTCTAGCCGTTCTCTTGTTTGTATCTCGTTTGTTTTGCATCGATTTATTTTCCATTGATTTGCTTCAATTTCATTGAAAGATTGGTTATTTTCTTTTGTTTGTGTTTGTTTTTCCAAAAATATCCCCACATACACCTTAGAGAATTTCTGTGCGGGGAAAAATTTTTATGGGAAAAAAAATGAAATTTCGAATTAGTTTGTTTGATTACTTTTTTTTTCGTTCCAAATTATTCATTGGATCGGTCTCAGAAGTGAACTAATATCGTTAGGTTTCGATCAAACAATCAACAAAATCCAAAGTAAAAGTTTGAGCGAAAAACAAACAATCGATTGAGAGATCAAAAATTCAACAGAGATTAAGAATTGTGATTGTTGGATCCCGAAATTCGACTCTGAAATTATTCTCTATATTCAATCAATTTATTTAAAAAAAAACTTCAAAATTATTCTCAAAAAAAAAAAAAATCCAATTTGTTTTGGGATATTTTTTTGGCTCTTGTTTTTGTTTTTTTATTCTCTAGTATTTTGGCACCAGAATTTTCTAATCGAAATGTCTCAACAAAAAATGACCATCGGTCTGGTGTGTGTGTGTGTTAATGTTGAGAAATCTAGAATCGGTAAAAATTGCAATATTAGAATTACAAATTGCGATTTATTTTTTTCTTTTTCTCTTTCTTTTTCATCACAGAATTTTCTCTCTCTCTCTCTCTCTCTCTCTCTCTCTCTCTCCTTCTTCAATAAAACAGAGGTACTTGAACTTGTCCCGAAAAAAAAAAAATCTTCCCTCTTCCCAGATTCTTGATTCTTGATGGGCCGATGACAAAATTATGTTACGTTTTCTATCCCGAAACCTGTTTCAATCCACAACCAGCTGGCTTAGATTCTTGACTGTAACAAATTTTTATTGTTTCATTCTATTCTAGATGAAGAAACAAAAACGTAGATGTTCAGGATAGAATTGTATGGAATTTTTAAAAAGAAAAAATTGATGTTTAAATTATTACCTTTTTTTTTTTTTTTGGTGATTTTTCGGTCCCTCCCTTTAGAGGAGAAATAATTTTTTAACCTAAACCTAACCTCTTTCTCTCTCTCTCTCTCTCTCTCTCTCTCTAGCAACGAAAGCAAATTGAAGAGAATAAGAGAGCCTAGATACTAGAGCCCAAATTTAACAAAATATTTTATTTTATTTTTTTCTGATTCCTAAGTACCTCTTTTCTCAAAATTGTTGAGATTCTCTCTCTCTCTCTCTCTCTCTCTCTCTCTCTCTCTTCTTTTGTTCGCTTTCAAACAATCTTGAAAGTGTATCTATCGAATCAAATCTCATCTTGAACAAAGATAAACAAACCCAAGAGATGAGTTTTTGTTTGTTTAATTCAATTGCGATAATAATAATAATAATAATAATAATAATCAATGTTCAAATCAAAAAAAAAAAAAAAATCAAGAGATTTTGGATTTCAAGAATCCTTTCACAACTGAAACTTTTAACAAAATCTTTCTCTTTCTAATCCAGGGGCCTTGGTTCTTTGGATCATCTTTTTTTTTTCATTGAATTGATAAAATTCTTCAAACGTTTGATAGATTTCTTTTGTATTTTGAAATTTTTAATCAAATTAATTTTTGGAAACAATAAGTCCTTTATTTAGTATTGAAAGATTTAGTATAGAAAGAAGTAGAGAACAATGTCTTAGTTTAATCTTTTTTTTTCGAGAGGAAAGGAAGAGGAGGAGGTTTATTTTAATATTACATAAAATTTTCATTATTCCAAATTCTTTGTGATTCTTCTTCTTTTCTTTCTAACTTTTTTTTTTTTGGTTCTATGAAAAGAAAACAATTACTTGTTAATATTTCGTTCGTTTTGTTTCCCCACCAAACAATCACAAGTTTACTTTTCTCGGTCTAATTTCTTCCCCTTTGTTTCTAGTGTGTCGTACTTTTGGTCCTTCGAAGAGATTTTTGTTTGGCCATTTTTCATTTATCCATTTCAATCTTTCTTTCTTTTTTTTCTCTCTCTCTCTCTCTCTCTCTCTCTCTCTCTCTCTCTTGATTCGAATCGAAACTTGAAAACTTAAACTTAAAACGATGACATACACACACACACACATACATACACTTGGTAACAAAGACAAGAATCAAGAATTGAAACAAGGTTTAATCTAGGTCCTCTTGGTTTAGCGCCACTCTTCACTCTTCTATCTATCTGCTCATTTTTTTTTTTTTTTTTTTGATTTATTTTTCGTTTGCTTAATTTCATTAAATTCTTCACTGCTACTTGTTTCTTGAGATTCGAATTGTTTCGTTTGGGATAGTTTTCCCCCCTTTTCTTTCCTTCATTTTCTTCTTCTTCTTTTGCTTCTTTTTTTTTTTTTTAATTCACTTTCATCTTCTTGAAGTTTTTTTTTTTTTTTTTGATGATTGAGAGAATTGCTAAAAGATGAGCTTTTGGATTAAAGTGAATGGTGGCGAAAATATTTCCAAGAATTTTCTATCGTCTCCTATCGTTGTTGAAGTTTTTATTCGTTTCGTTTCGTTTTTTTTTTTTTTTTAACAAAATTAAAGGAAAGAATAGAGAACAATAATAATAATAATCATCGAATGTTTTGATAGTTATTTATTTTGTTTTATTTTTTTTTCTTAGCGATAGAATTAATTCGATGTTTTTTATGTAGAGGAAATGAAATGCATTGATGATTGGCATCACAGCTTTAGCAATGATCCAATTGAGCAATCTTCAACGCTTTTCCATTTTATTTTTCGATTTAATTTGGATCCACTTTTTTTTTCTCTCTCTCTCTCTCTCTCTCTCTCTCTCTCTCTTTTGTCTCTAATTATCTCTCTATCGCTATTTGTCTCTCTCTCTCTCTCTCTCTTTTGTCTCTAATTATCTCTCTATCGCTATTTGTCTCTCTCTCTCTCTCTCTCTTTCTTTCTTTTCTTTCTTTTCTTTCTTTCGAAGTCAACATTGATGTTCGAAATCATTTATTTGCCATTCAATTCCATCAAACCGATTTGGATTGGATATCGGACCCGAGTTTTTTTTTCTCTCTCCAACTCAAACAACGCTTGATTCTCGAATTTCTTCGCTAGATTCTCTTTTCCATTTCATTCCATCTTCTCAATCAATATATTCTTCGGAAAGAGAGAGAGAGAGAGAGAGAGAGAGAGAGAGAGAGAGAGAGAGAGAGAGAGAGAGAGAGAGAGAGAGAGAGAGAGAGAAAGAATGAAAGATAAAAAGAGAAAGAGATTGAAATCACTAATTAGACAGAATTAATGAGCTTTCGATGAATAATTGTACTGACTGCATAACTTTATTCGCTAAGAATTGAATCCAAAAAAAAAAAAAAAAAAAAAGAAAGGTAAAAGAATTGTAAGAGACAATAGTGGACAGATGAAATCAAACACTGATGATTTATGATCGAACAGTGAAGATAATGGTCTAGAATTGATTATCGAAAACGTTCTTGACGTTTTTTTTTTTTTTTCGTTCGTTCGTTTATTTCGATTGTTTTTCGTTTTGGAATTTTATAAACCAATTTCCCTTTGTTATAATCTCGTATTTCGAATTCTTTCTATAATCAATTTCAATTCTAACAAATTTTCACAATTTGATTCTTTTTCACTTTTTTTCCCCTTTCCCTGATTCTAGCAGCTGTTCCGATTGATCCATTATTCCCAAAGTAGCAATCAAAATCTAATTGGAAAAATAGAGAACGAAAAGGTATTAAAAAAAAAAAAAAAAAAAAAAAGACAAAAAAAATATTTACTCTTCGACCTTTTGATTTCGATCTCGATTCTTTCGAACTTATTTGGTACAATTTTGAATCAAATCGTTGATCTCTCTCTCCTTCGAGGATTACTGACACAAAAATCAAACATTCTTCGTTTCAATTATTTATGGCCAATATTCTGATAATCAATCAATCTATTGTGCTATCATACGATCGCTTCCTATCGTACTTGCTTTCTTTCTTCTTTCCTTCCTTCCTCTCTCTCTCTCTCTCTCTCTCTCTCTCTCTCTCAATCATTACGATCGTAATCAATCGTAGATTTTTTTTCCCATCGAAGATAAGAATTCTTCACGGTCAAACAAAGAAACAAGAAGAGAAGATAATAATTTTTTTCGAAGAGAAAAAAAAACAATAAACAACAACAAAAAAAAAAAATAACAACGAACGAAAAAAAAAAAAAGAAAAATTCCAGATACCATATCATAATTGTTTCTGGATCGTTCCACCGATAACGAAAAAAGGAGATAATCGATGCTGATAGGAACAATTTAATGAGAAAATAGAGATTAGATAAAGCGAGCTAGCAAAGAAAAAAAAATTATCTCCAATTAAAACAATTCTAAGATTTGAATATTGTACAGCAAACAAAGAACGAAAGAGAGAGAGAGAGAGAGAGTGAGAGTGAGAGAGAGAGAGAGTGAGAGTGAGAGAGAGAGAATTCGAATTCTACTTCGCTGAGTATTATCATAGAATTTTTATGATCACATAAAAACAAATTATTCTCGGCCTTAGGAATTCGATCGAAGCGATCTCTAAATTTATCAAAAATCCATATCCAACTCGTAAGCTAACGCCAAGCTAATTTCCACAATTTGTTTCTATTCTTTGATTGTGGCTAATTCTTTTTTTTTTTTTTTTATCTGAATCGAATTGAATGAACTAATTGTTATTCTCTTTTTCTCTGCTTCTTTCGATCGAATTTTTGCGTTCAAAGTTATCAAATTATCGAAGTGGAAATTGTTCTACTCTCTCTGCTCTTCCCGATTGTTTCAAGTTGAATTGAGGTAAGGAATTTTGTTATGTTTCTATCTCTCCTTCTAGCTAAATTATTTGGATAAATTTGTTTATTGAATTTACAATCTAGATCGAACTGAATTAATCAGCTTGAAAATCTTCCGAATCGATTCCTAATCGATTACAATCATAGCATTCAAAAAAAAAAAAAAAAAAAAAGAGAGACGAGAATGGAATCAGAAATCGAAACGAATAGCTACGAGCCGAATCAGATTCGAAAAGAGTTCGAGAAAAGAGCTAAAGAAGAATTGAATGGGAAAAATCTTCTTCCCTCGAAAACGACCAGATTGATCGAGAAATTCGAGAAGAAAGCACAAGGTATCGAGGAGAAACGAAGCGGTCTTTCGAATCCGAATTCCAAAATTAATAATATTCGTAAGGTTTTCGAACCGAACGGTGGTGGTGGTGGTGGTGGCGATGAATTGGATGATGAAACGCCAGAGAAAATAATCCCATCCGGCAGTACAAACAAATTGATTGGAATATTTCAAACGGAGAGTAGTAATAATTCTTCAACGATGCCATCATCATCATCATCATCAACATCATCACAACAACAACAGCAACAGCCACAACAACAAGACCAACAATGAAGATGTTGTTCGAAATTGATGATGACGGTGATGATGATGGTGATGATCTATCGCCGGAACTCTACATCAAAGAACGAAAGTTAAACCAAACAAATCTATCCCTTGTATAATTGGTGTCTTTTTTTTTTTTTGTTTTGCTTTCGCTTCTCTGAAGCACCTATTCAATTTGATTTGATTCGGAATCCTCTCAAATTTTATCCTAATCTCTCTTTATAATAATTTCTTTCTACATCGTTTGTTTTCCCCCTCCCCTCTCTCTGTCTCTTCTACTTGATTGATTCCAACATTCATTTTTTGGATTCCAAATTGCATACAGACATAGACATTGACAAACACACACACACACACACTCTCTCTCTCTCTCAAAGTCTTGATTTGGCACTTTCTCATTCTTGTCTCACAGTATTGAACCCCTAGAATCTAGGGCCTAGATGTTTTTTTTTTTCACTTGGAACAAGCAAACAATTATCATCCCTAAAGAGATCGTATCGGATTTGACGACATGCAAGATTGACATTAATTTCTTTGATGTTACATTTTTTTTTTCGCTCTATCTGTTTTGCTGAATAAATTCGTTGTACTTTTTATTTTTATTTCATTTATTTTTTTTGTCTGTGAAATTCATCGATTAAAAAAAGATAAAAATTCTCTTCAGCTTGATTGTCATTTCTTGAGCTTTTCCCTAGTCCTCCAATTGTTCTCTGATCTTTTCGATCCTGAATGAACGCTGATGCTGGTTGAGCGCAACATTTTTTTGTTGTTGTTGTTTTTGGTTGATTTTTTGTTCACCAAAACCTAACACCAAAGCTTTGAAGCTAGATTTGATCGAGATGACTGCATTAAAATCACATTCTATGTCGCTTTTTTTTTCTCGCTAAAAATTCGCCGCCATAAAATAGAGTATTTTTTTCTTTTTATCCGAGGACCCAATTCCATCATTAAAAGAACCAAAACAACAACAAAAACAACAATAACAAAAACAACAATAAAAGTTGGGAATCCATTTAAAACACACCATCAATTACATATTAAATCGAAACATTATTATTTTATTATCTTCGTTAGCTCTCTCTCTCTCTCTCTCTCGGTAAGCTGGTATTGTTCAATTCAAGCTCAGTGATGAAGAAATTCATCATCGAACGGGGCAAAGAAAAAAAAGAAAACGAGCAAAACAAAAATTGATCTCATTTTGGGATTACTCCACGGAACCGTAACAAACGATACACCAAAAATGATCGAGAGAGAATAACAATGTACATTTACGAACCCAAACGCCCACATACGAGGCAGATTGCATCGTAGCCCATTATAGAAGAGAGATATTGATGGCGAACAAAATCCAAAAAAAGTTAAAAATAAATGTAAAAAAAAAAACGAGTAATAAATTAAACTATTGAAAAGAGACGAGCGAACAGCATCGCAAACAAACAGAACCAAAATGGACAATTGAAAATGTGTGCGATCTAAATCAATAGTCCAACAAAACAGATAGTAAGTAACAGGAAGTACGGAGAAAACTTTGAAATTTTTTCAACTCTCCAACAAAAAAAAAAAAAAAAAAAGAAGAGAGAAAAAAAAACTTAAACATTGAAAGTTTCGTTCATTTTAGTGGTCATTGCTGTTTTTTTTTTCTCTCATTCTTGGTTCAAGTTGAAATTTATCCATTCAAAAATATTTATTCAAATCAGCACCGAAGCAAAAAAAAAAAATAAACCATCCAGTAAACCCACATTCATCAATCATTATTGGTCGGCTTTTTCAGACAGAGAAACCTCCTCTCTCTCTCTCTCTCTCTCTCTCTCTCTCTCTCTCTCTCTCTCTCTCCGATTAGCTTATTAGCATCGTACGATGTTTGCAAAGAATGAAGTGAAAGGTGTTGTTGGCTTGTTGGCTGATGAAACTTTTAGTTAAAGTTTTATTCTCTCTCCTTAAATCCACTGTCCATATTTTTTTTTTTTTTTTTTTGAAATATTCTGTATTTTTAGATGATTTTTGGATGTTTTTTGGATGTCGATGAAGAATTTTATTCTTCTTTTTTCTCTTTTTTTCTGATTAAAGAATTTACTTGGATTTTTTTTTTTTTTTTTTGAAATAATTTCTTGAAGTATTTCTTTGGGATTAATAATGATGATTCTTGGATCTTTGGATCAGAATGATCTAAAAAAAGAAAAAGAAAAAGATTGGTTGTTTTTCTTCCGTTGAAGTTTCTTTTTTTCATCTAAAAATCTTTTGTTGTCAAATTTTTGTGCAAAGAAGAAGATGAAGAAAGATGAAAAGATGATGATGATCGAGAATCGCTCACCTAAGCTGCACTAATTTAATCTTGGATTATTTTGATCTTTTTTATTCTTTCTCTCTCTCTCTCTCTCTCTGAATGTGTGTGTGTATGTGTGATTGAAACTGCTTTCATTTTTCATTTTTTTTTTGATGGCAGTTGTTGTTGTTGTTGTTTTTTTTTTTTTTTTGGTTTATTTTTTGATTTTCAATCTCAAGCGATTTTTCTTTTCATAGTGACATTTTCGAACAATTTCCTTCCCCCCACAAGGAACTTTCATTTCCTTCCTTCCATGTTTTGTTTCCATCATAAACTCTCTCATTTTTGATCAAACAAAGAGAAAGAATTTGATTTGATTTAACCTGTCATCGAACAAATCAAAATGAACGAAAGAAAATATACAAGAAGATTGAACAAAAAGATCGAACGAACGATGAAGAAGAAGAAGAAGAAAGAAAAAAATGAGATTGTTAAATTTAGTAGAAAATTTTCTCTGTTAAAATTTTTAAACTCTCTGATTGATTTTTTTTAAACCGAACGAGAGAAAGGAGAGAGAAAATTTTGTTTTTTTTTCTTTTTTTCTTTTTTTTTTGCTCTTCAAATAGAATTTTTTTTTTGATTTGTTGATGAGTTATAATTGATTTCTGTGGATGGGACCAGAGAAGAGAAACGAGAGAACTTAACAAAATCGATTTTTCTTTTTTTTTTTTTTTTTTTTGTTCCAAAGATTACAATTTAGCAGTAGGGAGGAAAAAAATTCAAAATTTCTTATTTGACATTAAAACTATTAATAATTGAGGGGAATACAAACAATCCAATACTTATTTTAAGCTAATTTAGTTTGAGCTAAATCGTTCACAATCGAAAAAAAAAAAATTGATTAGCTCACCCAATCCCTCAAAATGATCATTATAGTGTTCGTTATAGAAATCAGAGATTTTTTTTTTTTAGAAAAAAAACAAGTCTTTATTTGCAAAAACAAATGATTAGGAATGATCATTCTTTTTCAATTTATTATTTTGAATCCAAAAAAAAAAAAAAAAAAACAATTCGTAATCATTTAAAAGATCCAACCGTTCAGTAAGAGCGGAATTTCGACAGTGAAGTTTACATTCAAAAGTCTTTTATAAAATTTAAATTCTAGTTGAGCTCAAAAAAAAAACTCAAAAATCTAAGCTGCGCATCGAATGAATCTTGTAGAACTCAATAGAGAATAACGAATTAACCTATCCTCTCACTCATTCATTTAGAAATAGCTCAATTTGTTGACGAAAATTGTTTAGATCAAAAATAAAGTAAATTTAAAGTTTAAATAAAGTTAAATTTGTTTGGTGAAAATTTTCATTTGGAAGATAAATAACTCCTAGACATCGAGAAGATGTTCGATCGAGATGACATTGATGCTCGAGAATCGACCAAAAATCCATCGAAAATAAGATTGTCATTACTTTTTTGAGATTATCTCTAACGAAAAGATAAGATTAATTCTTCCAAAGAAATAAAAAATCGCCATTGATGTCATTCTTTGATGATCAATACTGAAGCAATAGATATTTACGAAAGTTATATGAAAAAAAAATTTGGTCCAACAAAACTTGATTTGTTTTGCACAAGCAGACAACGATAAAAAAAACACCAACGTCTAGACTTTGTTACTGATGATGGTGATGATGATGATGGAAATCAAATCAATGAGATTCGAAACGATCGTCGAGATTCAATCTAGACCTGCGGATGAAAGCTAAAGAGAGAGACCGAGAGAGAGAGAGAGAAGATCATCCGCAAATAACCCATTCTTTTCGAGAAGATTCCACTCTAATTGTGTGCCTACAATGTCCGAGATTGTGATGTTTACTTTTTTCGTTTCTTTTTTTTTTTTTTTTTTTTTGCTTTTTTACTCGGTAATCTGTCTGCCGGATAGCTATCCCAATATTTAGATAACCTAATATCATCAAACATATCTGCGTTCTCTCTCTCTCTCTCTCTCTGTCTCTCTCGGTCTCATTAAAAATCGAATTGATTTTCTCATTTCGAATCGGGTTAGAAATGATCCATTCGAAGGTTGAGTTTGAAGGTTAAAAAAAATGAATGAATTCAACCGATGAGCGGTTATATTGATTGATGTTGACAAATTAGATTTGAATATTGTCTGTGTGTTTTGTTTGTGCTAGCAAAAAAAGAAGACAAGAATGAGGAGCAATATTTTTTTTTGTAACTTATCTCCATTTTTTTTGGGGGGTAGGAATAAATTAAAATCTTTGCGGAGAGAATCTCAATAGCGGAGTGAAAAAATTTCCACTATTCCAGGATTCGATCGCGAAGGAGAAAGCAATCAATCGGTTTGAAATTACTTCGATTCATTTCTGAATATTACTAATAAATTTTGTTAGGTTTTACTTTTTCTTCATTGAATTGCTTCACATCAAAAATCAAACATATTGTGATGTCATTGATTTATTTGAGACCGTCAATCTGAACTTTTTTTTTTTTTTTTTTTTGGTGAGCCAAAACCAAAAGACGTAGAATATTGTTGAACAATCAATCATTAAATCGTTGATTAGTTTTTGGACCGTTTCGAAAGTTTCTGCTTTCTATTGTGTCAATTTTTTTTCCTGATTTCTTTGCGATATCTGTGGAAGCTTTCTTTTTCCACCTTGGATTTGGTTTCGAATCACTCCGAGATCCCGTACGATGACATTAGTGGATTCGATTGCGATTCTCGAAATCATCCAATCTATTCAGGTGTTAAGGGGAAAAAAATCAATCAAAATTTTGAAATGATGTTTCGCAACACTTCCGTTTTGATTGCTTCACATTGTCATCAATACACTTTTTTTTGTGATCCAACGAAGACATTTAGATTGAATATCGGCTCAAAGAAAAAGCTTTAGAATTCTAAGTTTGTCGTTTTTGCTTACTTATGGAGTTCATTAGATTTCGAGAGCTAAGCTAAACTTAGCCTAAGACGCCTACACTTTATCGTTTAGTCTCAAGAGAATCGAAGTAGTAGTTTTTCTCTACAATACGAAAAAAAAAACAAATTTCACTTAGTATCAAAGATAATTACTTCCTAATTCTATGAGAATCCAGTTCCTTTCTCGAATTCTTTCGGTCGTTTCTTTATCCTCCTCATGAAACGATAGCTGCCTTCCATTTTTCGTTCCATCACCTGGCGAGAGTGATTCAATAAGACCAGTAGAAAAGAAAAAGTAATTTATTAATAGTTCATGCTGTTCGAATCAGAAAAAAAAAATCTAAGATTATTCACTCTGATTACAAAACTTTCATTGCTTTTCTTCTGCACCGATACTTGCATTGATTCTTTTGAATGGAATATTAAAAAAAAAACACGACATAGAATGATGAAAATTATATCCAATTATCTCCTCCACAGAATTCTCATCATATTAATAATAATAATCATCATCATCATTACCATCGAACTTTTTTGAATAATTAATTCTAATACTAATACTATATACTAGTGTGGAAACCACACCACATTCATTCATTCATTCATTCATTCATCAAAGAATCTGGCCTTGCTTGCGTGGCCTTTGTATATTTTTTTCCCCTGAATCCTCTCTCTTTCTCTCTCTCTCTCTTTTAAAGAGATATTTTTTTTTAACTACAACGACAATCTACAATCTTGAAACACAAGAGAAATTGGCCATAATCAATCGTTTTGTTTTGAAGATTCTTTTGAAAAACACTTTGAAAGAAACAAATTTCTTTCGTTTTTTTTTTAATCTCACTAAATTGTATCAAACAGACTTCTCAATCTCTCATACCATACACACACACACACGAACTAGATGATTTGATTGACTTCTTTAGTCTTCTGTTTCGATTCTTAGCTTGTGAACAAATTCTTAGGTATTCTACAAGGTCTCTATTGAATCTTTTTTTTTTTTTTTTTTTTTTTTTTTGTTTTTTTCGCTTCCTTTTTCAAAGCTCAATAATTTTCTCCAGCGCAACAGCTCAATTAATTGATGAGGTAGAGTTCTTTTCTTTTTTTTCTCTCGAGACAAACAGACAACAGACTTTGGAACGAAATTTTTCTCCACACACAAATTTCTCCACACTCGATGATTTGAGTGTGGAGAAAACGATGTGAAAAGTTTTCTGGCCTTCTGCTTCAAAGTAAAGAAAAAAAAAACAAAGTAAAGAATTTCACTACACCACTTCTTCTTCTTCTTCTTTTTTTTGGGTGGTAAAATAAACAAAGAGGAGAAAAAAAATTAAAATGGATCACGATTGATGTACTCTATCTGATTGAATTGTTCAATCACGCTTTCTCAATCAGTGATGAAATGAAAAAAAAAAAAAAATGAAAATTGCTTTGAAAAAAATAAATGTTGCAATTTTTATGAAACAATAAAGAAGAGAATAGAGAAATGAGTAAATTTTTTTGATATTAATTTTTTTTTCTTTCTGTGAAAGCTAATTAATGAGATTGTTGGATCCAAACACTGTGACAGTTATGGTAGCCGATAACTTCATCTCAATCATTCAAGGTGAAGACTAGATCAAGATTAGAAAGGTTTCCATCTCTAAAAGCTAACGGAAAAGAATTGGATAAATTTTGTTGATTGTTTTTTTTTCGTGAAGAAAAAAAAAGAGATATTATTGTTGAAATGATAACATTTCATAAATTTCACCCAAAGATTTTAATTAAAAAAAAAAAAAAATAGTAAATATTTTACAAAGAAAAATCAATTCGAATCTGAATTCTAATTCCAATTAAGCCAACTTCAGGTAAAGCCTAGAATTGTTTGTTTTCAAAGCTCTATTTCTTCTTTTAAAAGGAACTCCAATCTGAAAAGGAAGAGAATTTTGAATGCCATCAATGATTATTTATGTCTTCTTTTGAGAAGAGAGAAAAAAAAATTATAAAATATAACCGAATAGATCAGTGAAGGAATCCGGAATCAACGAGTTTAGATTTCTAGCAGCTAGTCCTAATCTGGTTTTGAATTGAAAGTAAAAGAAAAAACAAAATTCAAAAAAAAACGAAACATTGGAACGTTGTTCGGAAATTTGTAAAGAAAACAAAAATCCAAGTTTTCGCTATGATTTCGAAATCTATCCCTACAATTCAGATCGAATTGAATTGAATTTTTATTTTTTTTTTTTTTTTGATTGGAAAATTTTCTCCTTCCACCACTTTGTTTTCCATCTCTAAACAGATATAATTCACTTTGAAAGTGAAGAATTGTCATCATTGCACCCGATAGATAGATAGATAGATAGATGCATCAAATAGATCCAAATTGATTCAAAATGAGGTAGAGAAGAAGATCTGATACCTAATGAATATCGTATCAAATTAATTCGATTCGAATACAAATTATCTCTGATTCATTCATTCATTCATTCTTGGAAATTGTTTGATTTTGAAATCGATACTTTCTTCTCTTTCTCTCTCTCTCTCTTTCTCTTTCTCTTTCTCTCTATCTATAATTTTTTGATGAATTTGTACCAAAGTTTAGCTCACATCTTCCATTAGTGACTAGTTTTTTTTTCAATCAACCAAGACTAGATATTTATTGTGGATGGAAATTGATTTAAATTTCTCTCTCTCTCTCTCTCTCTCTCTCTCTCTCTCTCTCGTTCCGCTAAGAATGGAATCCTTTCGATTAAAAATCGAGATCTCTAGTCTAGTGGCTAAAGGCTATGGTGGAAGCCAATGATTGCAGTCTCAAACCTCAATCCTCGGAAAGAAACGTCTCACACCCAAGGGGGCGTTTTTTAATATACTTGTTCGAGAGGAAATCTGATCGAGATGAAATCGTTGTAAAAGCGAATAATGGACCTCAATGGTCCATATAAGCTTAGTCTGATCCAGATGTAATCCTTTCGATTACCTCTTCGATTCGATCGCTTCGAGGCTAGATAGAGGAATGCAATGAAGTGGAAAAAAAAATCAACAGCCACAACAGAAAAAAAAACTTGCAAAAATTTCGTGAAATTATAAACCAAATCGAAAAATGAAAAAAAAAATTCTCCAAAATCGATTCAAATTCGATATCCAAGTGAAAATGGGAAGCAAAGAAAAAAAAATAACAATAATAACTGCATTGCTATTCCCAATTATTTTCTAGATCGAAATTGTAACTATTCAATTGAATCGGACCAATTTCGAATGAAAAAAAAAGAAAAAAAAAATATCCACGTCTCATATCATAGTCTCAATGAGAGAAGAGAAAGAGAATCGAAAAAAGAAGATCATTCGATTGGACCATAAATAATTGATGACATTTTTTTTCCTCTTTTCTCTCTCTCTCTCTCTTTTCACAACTTCTTTCGACCGAATCCATTGATACTTTGTTCTCAATTGATTCAATCATTTCATCTCTTCTTCTTCTTCTTCTTTCGAATTCTTTCTCGAATTTTTAATTTCATTTTTTGTTCCACATTTTTTCCCCATCATTCAATTGTTTTGTGTTAATTTTTGCACTCTCTCTCTCTCTCTCTCTCTCTCTCTCTCTCTCTCTCTCTCTCTCTCTCTCTCTCTCTCTCTCTCTCTCTCTCTCTCTCTCTCTCTCTTTCTTTTTTGTTGTCTTATGAGAGTTTTTTTTTTCTATCGCCTAGATTCTAGACTTTTGTAATTTTCCAAGTTCTATTATTACTTTGGAATCGAATGAAACATAGCCCATATCAGATTGAACATTAATTGAATAAATTCGATACTATTTGATGGTGTCCGTGTGTGTGTGTGTGTGTGTGTATGCGTTCCAAGAATGATCAAAATGACTATGATACCGATGACGACAATGAATGATGGCGAAATAAATTAGTGAAATTCTATAAGAGATTCGATTGTTTAGAAATTTTTTTCTTTTCTTTTCTAAACAACAGAATGAAAGACCGAAAAATTCCACAAAAAAAAATAGCTTCAGAACAATTACAATCTGTACAATTACCGAGAGCCTAGAAAAGATAGAATTCTTCTTGCAGCTTTTTTGATAAATTCTCCTTTTCAACACCATTACCTAGTCTCTAGGTTTCTAGTGTTTTCATCGGAATCTTAGAGTTTGTTGCATTTTGTTTCTAGAGTGCGCGCGTTTTTTTTTTTTTTTATTCCAATCTCAAAGGATTCAATGAAATGGAAATGGAAATGAAAATGAAACAACAAACAAACACAAAACTGAGAGAGAGAGAGAGAGAGAGAGAGAGAGAGAGAGAGAGAGAGGAGAAGAAAAAAATCAAATCAAATTCATTTCAAAATGTTTGAATTTTATTTTTTTATTTATTTATTTTTTTTTTTTGGATCTAAATTACAACAAACTTTGGTTTTGTTTCGTTTCGTTTCCTATCTTTTCGAGGGGGGAGGGAGGATGAAAGAGTAAAGAATAATTTTCTTCTCGAATCACATCCGTTTTCGAATTCACCTAGGTCCTAGATGAGAAAAGTCTTTAGTATTTTTTTTTTTTTTTTGCTATTTTTCCTCGATTTTTTTTCGCGCCCTAAATTGTCCATGACTAAGTATGTTGACTACTTCATCACTTTTTGGTTTCGATTTCATTGGTTAATATTTAATCCACAAGACTAAAAAAAATCCAAAAGCGTTGCGAATTCAAATTGGAACGAGAGATTGTGAATTTATACCGAAATAGATTCGTTTCGTTCTACCCAAGTGTTTCGGTATTCGGTCCTTCGGTTTTTTTTTCTTCGATTCCGAATGCAGATAATAAATTCGAATTTTGAGAAATTCAATTCCCGAAACGTTTCGGTGTATTAATTTAAATTTAAAGCTTTGCATTTCTTCATTAAAAAAGAAAAAAAAAATTCAATGCTTTGATCGCTGCTTTGTTCTTCCGAGATCGATTTTAAAGACAGAGAGAGAGAGAGAGAGAGAGAAAGGGTGTGGGGCGTACTTCTCCTGTTTTCTATAGGGAGAAAAAAAATTCCATTTTTTTCATTGCAATCTATTTTTCTTGTTGCTATCCTCTTCAATGAGAACAATAGAATGCTGCTTCGAGAGAAAGAAAATGGTATAGCAAAAAAAAAAAGAAATATAAAAGATCTAGCAAATAGTTTCGAATTGTTCTTCTCATATTCCTCACCTTGTTCTGGTATGCAATTTATCCAAAACATTGTTTTGATTAGCCTAATGCTCTTTGTTAAAGGCGAGCTTTTTTGAGCCTTTTTAAGCCTCTTACATTGCGAATCACCTCGTAATTAAAAACTTTTTTTTGCTTAGCTTAATATTTCAGAAGAAAAAAAAAATTCGATTCGAAAAGAATCAAATTAGCACTTGTCGATGAAATATTGGCAATGAAATTAATCAAATCAATTCGTTTGATATATTTTCGTTTGAAAGCAACAAAAAAAAAAATGATCGTCATCGATGATGAATATGGAGGAAGAGAGAGAGAAAGGAAAAAAAATTTATTAAAAAGTTTCTCTCATTCGATTATTGATTGAATAAATTAATTTGCGATCAGAGAGAGAGAGAGAGAGAGAGAGAGAGAGAGAGAGAGAGAATCGAGAAGAAGAAGGAGAAGAAAATTTGAATTAAAGAATCGTTTCGTTTTGATGGATTGAGGAAACGAGCTAAAAGATTCACTAGAATACAATACGGTTCAACGAATTTAATGAAGATGTTTCATCTCTTCCATCCGATCCGATTCGATCGCTCGAAAAAAAAAGAAAAATTTAAAGAATCATTTTCGATCGAGAAGAATCGAAAACAGCAGACATTAGATAAATAATTGAATAGAAAACAAAAAAAAATAAAAAAATAAATTACAATACAATATTGTAATTTATTTTGGTGAGCTGTAAAATTTTCAAAAATAAAAAAAAAATAAATGTTACATGTTTTATGTCGAATATGATGCGATGATGAGTCAGAATGATAGAATCGATCTTAGATATCTAGAATCCCATCAATGACAACTCATTGATGTTAATCTAAGAATAATCGTCGACTCATTGATTTCTATCTATGACCAATCTACAGCTCATAGTTTATCTCAAGGATTAATCACTGACTCATAGTTTATTCTATTATATAAACCGTTAACCTTTTTTGTATTATTCATTCATTCCATTATTTCTAAAAATTAACTGTATTCTTAAAGTCGAATTAAAATTTTTGGTTGAGATCTTTTCTCGTTGAAATCTTTCCAACTCGATCCAACTAGCTGTTTAGATCTTGGTAGCTAAACACGTTACATAAAAAATAAAAAAATCCCACAATTTATTCTCTCTTCTCTCACTCTCTTTTTTTTGAATTCTATCGAAGAGAATATATTCTCGAATAGTTTTGATGATTCGTTGATAGGCTCTCTAAGATCTATCAAAACATTTCTACGATCAAAATCATTCAAAAAAAAAAAAGAGAGAGAGAGAAAAAAAAATACTCAGACTTCCACAAAAAGTTTATAATCGTGTCTGGTTTCCATATCAAGATGAAATTCTTTGATGTGAAATGTAAAAAAAAAATACTCGAAATACGATTCAATTGTCTTCATTCTCTTCTTGGCTCAATGTTACGTTACGTTACAGCTATCGTTTCTGAATCAACGTTCTCTTCTCAATACAATACAAAGCAAAATAACAGAGAGAGAGAGAGAGAGAGAGAGAGAGAGAGAGAGAGAGAGAGAGAGATATGCTCGCCAAACACTTTCATATCTTTTCGGTTGTAATAATTCAAAGTCTTCGAATGATGAAATGATTCAAGAATTATTCTTTTCCCTCGCCCACATTTTGCTTCATTTTGTCTCAAACCTTCATTCTATTTGATTGATTTGTTATGCATCGAATTGAAATTGTTTTTTTTCAAAAAAAAAAAAAAAAATATATGCGGTAGGGGATCACGAATCAAGAAGAATTTTTTCCTCCTTCTCTACAAAATCATTTAAATATTCTTCTTCCTAGCTAATGTCTCTCTCTCTCTCTCTCTCTTTGATCGATTCAATGATTTGATGATGCGGATGATAGAATCTAGGTCCTAAACGATGACAATGACGGCGGCGGCGACAGTGACGACATCGATGATGATGAAGATAAAAGGTTCTCGAACTTGGAATAATTTACGCTCAGGTAAGTTAACGTATTCCCTTCTTGAACGCAAAAATCATCGAAACAGGAGCCAATATAGCGTCCCATGTTTTGTTGAGCTTAAGAATTTTTAATGATATTATGATGACAATTTTGATGATGACAAGATGAGACGTATCCAATTCGATTGGATTATTCATAACGAATGATGACGATATGTGGATTGGAAAAAAAGAAGATAGAGAGAGAGAGAGAGAGAGAGAGAGAGAAAAAAAGCGACCGAAAACAAGATTGGTTAGGTTGTTCGATCGACAGAAGAAAATGGCTCTAACTTTTCGCTCTTCCTCCATCCATTGATGGATCGGAATGAAAAAGAAACATTCTGAAGCATCGACTTAAGTAATCTTTCGAATCTAATTGATTCGATGACAGCACACCTAGATTCGATTTCGAATTTCGAAGAAAAAAAAAATCGATCCAAAGAAAGAGGTCGATTTGAAGAGCTTAGAGAAAATTGATTTGATTCAAAACTAAAATGAATGATACATCTAGGATTTTTTTTTTTGAGAAAATTTTTTTATTTCTTAATTTGAGAATAAAATTCTTTTTTTTTTTTTGCAACAAATAAATAATAAAGAAATCGAAATATATTCCTCCCAGAGGAAGAGTGCGAGAGAGGGAAAGAACAACGATAAGCGGAGAGACGAGAAAAAAAAAGCATTAAGATTTTAGTACAGAGGAGAAAAAATCTAGACACAATTTTTACAATGAGTCAAGAGGAAGTGTTGATTTAAGATGTAAATGAAGTTCGTTACGAAATGACTCAATCGAATTCCGGTATGGGATCGTACGGATCATTTCTCTCAGAACACTATATGCCACAATGATTGGAAAAATTACGACAATATCAGAATATCTTTTTTTGATCCATATTTTTTGATTTCATATTGAGATCGATCTGAAAGTATCTTCCACATCCGTTGATTCAAACACGTTCTTTGGAGCAATGAAGGAAACAAAAAAATTGCTCGAAACGTTTCCAAACAGATTTCGCTTCTTGACGAAAATTTTTATTTAACCAACAGTAAACGAATGGATTGTAGCAGACCGAACTTGTTGCCAGCCAAAGACAGACAAGAAAGGCGGTATGATTGTATGATTTCGTAACACCGAAATCCAAAAGTAAATAATAGATATTGAATGGTAACCAACAGAAAGCAAATATGGCGACAATCAATGCCAACATCAATAATCTTTTTCGTTTATGTTTATTGATTCTTTCCGCTCTGGTTTCGCTCATATTGCCGACTTTACCCTGTGAACTGATTGTGAAGGCTATCCGTGTGTAGATGATTGCGGCACAAGACAACGGTATGATATACTGGGTGGCGGTGGTGAACAAAGTCAACCAAAGACCATAATTCGGTCCGAACCAATTAGGCAGCACTGGTATACAACGACGATGTCTTTGAATCGACGATTCCGTTTCGAATTCTGCTGAGAAATCATCGAAGGAATGATTCGATAGCGATCCATCATCCAATCGGAACCATTCTGTTTGGTTCGAATCGGATTCGTGCTGCTGATGCTCATTACGATGATGATGATGATGATGATGCTGGTGGTGATGGTTGTGAGGTTGATGGTGGTGATGATGATGATGATGATGATGATTATGATGGTGGTGATTATGGTGAAGATGATGTGTAGGATAATTATCGTAGGATTTTGTTGGAGAGAAATTTTCTTCATTCTCACCATCATATTTTTTCCCACTCTCTTCCCCCTCACCTCCATCTTCATCCTCATCTTCTCTATAGCTGTCAATAGTATCATTAGAATTATGAATGCTATCAATATAATTAAGATTATCACCATCTCGATCCACAATTAGATTATTATGATTGCTAATCTTATTAGTCTCTATCACAGTGACACGATTGAATATGGTATGAGGCAATGAATGTAGTGCAGCAATGATCCAGATACCAGAGATGATCAAAATCATTCGAGTACGTAGCTGTAATCGTAAACGAATACGCGATGGTTCTTTTCGTTCGGCTAGACAGCAACCAAAACAGAGACGAAAAATTTGATTTAAGCGTTCCAGAATCGAACAATTCTTAAGCTTAATTCGTCGTCGATTTGAATTTATTGATTGTTGTTGTTCGTCTAAATTTTTTCTAGCATTTTGAATCTTTTTGTTGCGAATATTTTTTCGATCGTTTGCGATTTTGTTACTGATATCAGACCGATCCAAAATCGTATAGGAAGATTTATTATTAATAATATTATTATTATTATTATTACTACTGCTATTATCATCATTCTCACAACCTTCCCCACCATCTCCATCATCGTCATCATCATCATCATCATCGACATCGGCATCGACATTATCATCAGAATGATTGAAATTTTTTCGAAAATCACCATCGTTTCGATCGTTGTGGTTATTATTAGAATTATGATTTTTGTAATGATTATCATTACTACTGGTGGCATTAATTTTATTCTTGAAATCAATACCATTGTTATTATCTTCACTATCGATACGGTGTTCGGTGTTGGCGTTCGATATTTGATGATGAGCATCATTCGAATGATTTTTTGGTTTGAATTTATAGATCGCATTACAACGATCGATTGCGATCACAGCCATCGTAAAGCTTGAGACGTAAACAGAATTCGCCTGAACGAATGAGACCAAAATGCAGAAGAAATTTCCGAAGATCCAATCGTTGAGAATGATATCGGCCACAGTGAACGGTACATTGAACGCTGTCATCATTAGATCGGAAACGGCTAGAATTCCGATCAAAATATTCGTAGAGTTATTGCACAATTTACGTTGCCGTATTAGCATCCGACAAACGAGACAATTACCGCAAAGTGAAACAATAATCAAAATAAGAAAACAGATTACAATGATTATATTAGACATAATTGATGGTGGCACATAATTTTTTCCATTCGAAAGAGAAGAATTTTAGATTCGATGAAAAACAAAACACACAGAAAAAAAATTTGAGAGAGAGAGAGAGAGAGAGAAAGATGGAAAAGAGAAAGATAAATTGTCACTTTTTGTTTCTGATTTTCATTTCCGCATTTTTTGTTTTCTTCCGAGAGAAAAGAAATTGCTGTGTTTGTTTGTTGTTTCGTTTCGTTTCGTTTCGAAGACAAAAGTTTTGCTTACAAAAATTCTTGTTTTTCACCCTTTCAATGAAAGTTTTGTTGATTGTTTACCGAAGCGATTATTTGTTCAATCTCAATTCTCGAAAACTAAATTCTGAAGAGAAAACAAAACAAACGAATTTTTTTGTCGACACATATCAATGATATGTTTGGATTTCGAAATGATCTACCTTAGTCATTGGATTGTTGAACCAATAGGATTGTTGTGTTGTTTCAAATCACTCGATCGAAAACAAAAACTAAACGAATCGAATCTAATCGGAGGGAATAATCGAAGAAAGAAATAATCTTCACATCTCATCATTGACCGACTCGTCCGCTTAAATAGTTAAATTGGACCGTGAAATGAAATCATCATTCGATTAGATTCTTAGCTAGCTAGATATTCACAATTCAAAAGCTTCGTATCGGTGAGCGAAAAAAAAAAAAAATCTAATTATTCTTCACAATCAAATCAAATAGATTGGATTTATAAGATTCATTCACACATTCCTTGAGAGAGGACTGATAGAATCCATTGTGAGAATGTTAGAGCACAGAACAAATCATCAATTTTGAGGTTTGATGGTTTGATGATGATCGATGATGATTTCATCAAAAGAGTGAAAGAAAGAAAGAAAAAAGAAAGAAATTTTGTTCCATCAAAATTTTCCAATTGTTTCAAAGAAAATTTGAATTTGAAAGTTTCGAACTCAATTGTTCGAATTGCTTCCAAATGTAGGAATGTCTCTCTTTCTCTTCTCTACGAGAGAATATTCTGGAGCGAGAATATTCAAAATCAACTGACTGACTGTCTCGGAACGAAAATGATCATCGCCATCAATGCTGCATTCATCTCTCTCTCTCTCTCTCTCTCTCTCTCTCTCTCTCTCTCTCTCTCTCTCTCTCTCTCTCTCTCTCTTTCTCTTCTAATTTACTATCTTCTCACAGTAGCATCTTTGTATTTTTTTTCTCCAATTCTGTATTGGTTGTAACGTAAAAGGCCCAGAACATTTATTGCTTCTTCTTTTCCTAGGATTCTAGGTGACTAGCATTTTGGGCTACGTTTTTTTTCTGTTTCCCTCTTTTCTTCTTTGAACTAATATCGATGTGTGTCTAGATCTGGTTTTGTGGTATGTTTGTATGTGTGTGTTTGCCTTTGTGTTGCTAACGGAACTTGTTTGGAATTCTTTTTCTGGAATTCGTTTTCGGTTTTTACCATTTCAATATCGAAGAGGAGAGAAAACAGAAGAGGAAGAGAGAGAGAGAGAGAGGAACAAATTTTACTCTCCAACAGAGAGACAGAGAGATACTGATACAAAAACAGTCAATTTTGTTGCGATTGAAGAAAATTTCGATGACGATTTTTGAAGAATGCGAATCAGAGAATGAAAGAAACCTGACAATCAGAGATGGGACCTATTTCAAGCATCGAAAAAAAAAATGATATGCCTAGGATACAATGTGATACTATTAGCCCTTTCCCTCCCCTCTCTCTCTCTCTCTCTCTTTCTCATCTCCCCATTTTTATCGAATCAGATTACCATTGTGAAGCTATTAAATATTTCGTTCCCTTTCTCCTCTCAAACATAATTAAAGAGACCAATTAAAAACTATTCTCTCTGTCTCTCGATTTTTACTAATGACAACAATCATTAAGATTATGGGGATTTTTTTTTTCCTTCTAGACAATAATACTGACAATGAGAATAGCAATTATAAGCGAAATAATAATAATTCCAAAGATCACCAAAACTCCAGTTTTTGAATTCTTTGAAAGAAAGAAGAAGAAGAAGAAGAAGAAGAAGAAGAAGGAGAAAATTTAACTAACTTTTTTCTTCTTCTTCTTCTTCTTATTATTATTATTATTATTATTCTTCTCTCCACCATTAAATTAACCAATCAATTTTTTTTCTCACAACCATTATTAATTTATAATTTCGCTTTCATTTTTTTCTTTAAATTTTTTTTTCTCTATTTGAAATTCTTCAAAATGAATCTTTGATCGAAAATTTTTCGTTTTAATATTTCAATATCTTCAAATTTCTCTGGAGAGAGAGAGAGAGAGAGAGAGTTTTCAGTCAATTCTTAGCCAAAGGTTGTCTTCCTAGAATTTAGAACCCTAGCAGCCCTAGCAAAGAATGCAATTAGAATTGAATTCTATTGTTGTTTGAATATAGGGGACGGGGAACATTTTCATCAAAAAAAAAAAAACGCTGAAATAATTTCTCTTTGTGTTTGGAATAAAGATCGTTTTTTTTTTAACGCAAATGAAAAAAAAACCGGTAAAATTTTGATAAACTCTAGATTCTATCATCTAGAGTCTAGAATTTGGTAATTGAATTTTAAAATTTTAAATTTTTTTTTCTCTCCAAAAAAAAGAACATTAAGACTATTATCTGTTCGATTTGATTTACTTTTTACTTTTTGGTTTGTTTCGCCTTTTCAAATTGAAACGCTCAATTCTCAAGCGCTTCTGTCTCTCTCTCTCTCTCTCTCTCTCTCGAACTCAAGCAAAGCTTAACAGTGTAAGATTCTCTATCGATGAAACGATTTGTAGGAAACTAGGATCTAATTAGATCATTGGAATCGTTTGACGAGAAGAAAAAAAAAGAGAGAATAGAAAAAAAAAATATCTGCTGAATCGAAATTTGAATTTTTTTTTTTTGTTGAAGAAATTCTTAATGTTCTCGATTTTCCGATTGAAGCCGAGAAAAAAAAAATAATCAAGAAATTCGAGAATATCGACATCGATTTGATCTTAGATCAATAATTGTTCTTTCAAATACCATTCGTTGTAGAACATCTTCAAAATAGTTTAGGCTTTTGGATGATTATTTTGAATCGAAACACACATATATTACCAAACATAACTCATGGCGAAACAATATCGTTAAAAAATAAAAAACTTCATAGACTTTCGTCTCTGCTTTGTTACATTGAATTGAAAGAAGTATTTGCGATCCAAATTTATTCCGTAACATATGGCAATCTTGGGTTGCTGGCGAAAATCGCATTTCTATTATTAATCGCCATCATTCTTCGTAGGCCTAATCAAGCTGGATGCTGATTCGGTGATCGTTGAAGAGAGAATTGAAAAAAATATGGTGTAGAGTAGAGAAAAAAAAATCTCCTTCTTCATAGATAATTAAATAAATTCATAATCGATCTTGATTATCGTAACATTTCTTGCTCCAGAATCGAATGATTCTGGTATAATCACTCAAAGTTTGTTCTGCTTTCGAACCAAACTTTCTCCTCTCTCGATAAGTATCATCTCGATTTGATGAGAATCTTCTTATCTCTCGAATAGCGAGAATAGAAAGCAATAGAGTGTTGAATAAAGATGTAAAAGATTGAGATCATAATAAATTAATACACAAATCTAGAGATTAGCATAGAGAATTCTCTTAGAGGCTAATATCGTTGAAGTAACCTTCAATGGTTCATTCACCTGGAGATTTTTTTTTTCTCTATCGTTTCGGATCTGTAAACGAAAAAATCAATCGGAAAAAAATTTTCACAAGAATTCGATCTTCGATTCGAACAATATGGTTTTCAAGAGAATCGACCAAGATTATTAGATCTCGATTGGAATCAAACACAAATATTTCGCTCAATCTATGACGCAACTATTTGGGATTTTGTTTTGTTTTCATCGAAAATTTTTTTTCCTCATTCTTCGACTTAACTAATTCTTTCACCTCGAATCTCTTCAAATGAGGAAAGTGAGTGAGTGAGAGATAGAGATAAAGAGAGAGAGAGAGAAAGGGAAAAACCGAGTGAAATACTTTAGAAATTTATTTTCTTAACCTCACTCTCATTCTCTCTCTCTCTCGTCACTCTATGTGGAACATCGAAATCTTCACTTTTGTTTCAGATTTCAGAAAGAGAGAGAGAGAGCGAGCAAGCAAAAAGAATCGAATCGAGAGTACTTGAAACAATTAGATTGATTCGCATATTAGTTTTTGTTACTTTTCTCATTGGAAGCTAGTCCGTACGTAAGTAATCTATCCGGTGAACAAAACCATCTCTCATCGAGAATTTTTGTCTTAAACAAACATCATCGAGATGATTTTAATCATTGCATTCACAATTCTTATCCATCGATTCCATCATCGAATGAAATCCATCATTCATCTTTATCTTTCCCAATAGCCCTGTTTTTTTTATGAATCGATTTTTTTCGAAATTAATTTCTTTGAGCGTTTTGGTATAGAGCTCTCTTACTATTGAAATATTCTGAAAACATAGTGAATGAATGAGAGAGAGAGAGAGAGAGAGAGAGAGAACTAATGGAATATTTTCTTCTTCTTTTTTTTTGAGGCTTCAATGTGATCCAACAAGAAGATGAGAGAATTAAAATAAATTATAGATCGATCCAAGAATACCAAAATAAGATAAATATCGAAGAGAGAGATAGAGAGGGAGAGAGAGAAAAAAAATTGTTATGAAATTTTTATTATTCTTATTGGTTGCGACCTAGAGATTCAAAAGAATCGATGTCCTAGGATTCGAGTGAAGAAGAAAAAAAAATATGGAATTTTTTTTTCTCCGGATTTGGTTCCGAAACAAAGACAGAAAGAAAGAGAGAGAGAGAGAGAGAGAGAGAGAGAGAGAGAAAACCCAATCTCTCTACAGCAATCACTTTGGCTTGTTATTCACTAGAAACTTTAGCGCTAAAGCGATTAGATCAAATCAATTCTTTTCTCTTCCATCCATTTTTTTTTCTTTCCGTTATGCTTCCTGATTCTAATCCTTGCGATGTTGATTGATTTAATCCACAATGATGGATTGAAAAAAAATTTTTTTTTTTTGCTCTCTCATAAGAGACAGAAAAAAAAAACAAAAATGTCCTAATTCTTTAATCAAACGAATGGTGTTCGTTTAGAGAAAAGGAAGAAGAAGAAGAAGAGCAAGGAAGAGAGAAACTGAATTATCGAGAGAGAAGATTTTTGTATCGATCAGAATTCTATTCTCCAATGATCGACATCAGATTGATTGAAAAAAAAAACCTCGAAAACACTAATTTAATTTAGAATTTCTTTTTCCTCTCTCTCTCTCTCTCTCTCTCTCTCTCTCTCTCTCTCGCTCTGTATCTTCCTAGGAGATACGTTTCCGTTATGAAAATTTCCGAAACCGAAAGCTTAGAATTCGAAGCTTTTTGAAAGAAGAGAGGAAGCTCTGTTTTTTTCTCTTTGTTTCCGTTCAAAACTAGATGATGATTAGATTCTAATTCATCATCTAATCGTTTCTGTTTCACATCTCATCGGTGACATCGCTCTGTTGTCGGAACCAAACAAACCCCTTTTGTTTCATTTCATTCACTTTCTTTCTATCGCTATCTCTATTCAACACTTTCAAACGAAAATTTGCACATTTGGATCGTAACGACGGATAGGGATCGATAAAGTTTGGTTCCAAAAACAAAGAAGAAAAAAAAAGGAAAAGAAAAAAGCAAATTATAAACTGATTTTTGTTTGATTCGAGAAAAATCACTTCGACAACAACCAAAACGATAATGTTTCAAGGAAAAATTTCTAGTTTTATTCTCCATCAATCTTTGTTTCTTCTCGTAGACACTCGAGTAGGCTATACATTTAATCAAGAAATAATAAAAGAAGAGATTGGGAGCAAACGATGAAAAAAAAGAGGTAGGAAGAAATTAAAATATTACTATTATTATGGGAATTTCGATACGGGAAGCAGCGAGAGAAAAAAAATATTCCATTGAATAAATAAATAAATAAATAAATAAATATTTGGCAAATAAACTGATTTGGAGCGAATTGCAATCGAGAATTGAGAAGGAAGTAACAGCCTAAAAGTAACAAAGAAATTATCTTCGAATGGGTTCTAAATAAATTCCATAAATTTATCAAAAAAAAAAACAGAGCGACCCATTGAAACAATTGCCAACGAATAGGAGATGGTAAGTCTAATGGATTGGGTAATGTGAAATATTTCAAAATTGATTTGAAATTGGAACAAATTTTTCTTCTTTTTTTTTTCTTCCTCTCTTTATTGTTTTGGATCGAATTTTTTGATTCTTTCAATTCCATTCTTATGGTCTGTTTGTTCCGATGGTTTGCATGAAACATTCACGAACAGTGTTGATGATATCATTATGGTTTATGGAACACACCAGCACACAATCCATCATTTTGTTTGATGATGATGATGATGATTCATTGATTCTAGTCTAGTGAATGAGAACGCCTATGATGATTTCCGTTATGAAAATGTATGTCGATCATTACAGGGAATTCCAATTTTGAATTAGAATATCTTTTTTTTTTTTTTAAATAAATATTTAAAATTGAATCTGAATCGATCATTGAATTCGATCTAGATTCTTGAACGAAAGAAGAAGAGATAGCAAGCAAAGGCAGCTAGTTTGCTAATGATGATGTAGTAACCGAGAATGAGGATTTTCGGTTGAAAATTAAATGTTTTTCCAAACAAACATTTCTATGATTAAAATTTTTTTTTGTTTCGATTCCGTTTTCAATGTCAACAACTGAGAGCTGTTATTTACATAATGCAGCTAGTCTTTGAACTAGTTCGTTGCTGAATGAATTACGATATGATGGCGATAATGAATCTAGTAGAGAATACGGCGTTTCGAAATATTTTTGCATAGAAATCGATAAATCATCATTGATTTTGATCACTGATGAGTTGTAGGTCGAGGAATGTTGTTTATTTTGTTGCTGCTGATCGTTTTTATCGAGATCGATTGTGCCATCCTGGTGGTTCTCCACAATATTCTCATTCATTATCGTATCAAAATCTAGCCCACAAACTCTAAAACCAGCTGAACTTAGTTCTATAGTGAATTTATTCGATTCTTTGATCTCTAAATTCAGATAGATTCCATTCGTATCACAAGGTAGAACATTTGAAATGGACATATGTGACACAAAAGGTTTGATATCATCTATTACGGCTAATGCTTCCGAACGCCATCCTTCATCATCGGAACCGGCATTCAATAGATATCTCTCTTCAGCACCTTTGATCGCTCGCTCTCTTCGATTACATTCTTCATTTGCAAGAACTTTTTCATCGATTGGCAAAGGGAATGAATTATCTTTTGAAGTTGAAGTCGACATTTTGATTCCTATGATAAATTAGAGATAATCAGTCCGATTCTTAGCTTAACGAAGCATATACGAAGCATTGGTCAATGTTTTGATTTATTATGAATATAATGCTTACCTTTTATTAGGAAGAAATTAGCAAAAAAAAAAAAATTTAGAACTGAGAGCGGAGCAGAAAAATTATGAGTGAGAATGAATCGACTTCAGAATTGAAAACTTTGGTTGCAAATAATTGCTTTTATTTGATGCAGCATGCTATTCGATGTTTGCTTTATATTCAAAATGTCTCAGAGAGAATAAAAAATGATGATTAGACAGTATTTTTGATTTATTAATAAATTTTTGATGTTTGAATTCTAAATTCATTTCTTGTGTCTATTGATTTGGATAGTTGTATTTGAGCAAATAAATTGTGTCTGATTCAATTGAATATATTTTCAGAATAGCTTCCCAACAGCTATGCTAGCTCAGGATTAATTTTGAGAATTTCCAAAATGATAATTTTAAAATTAAATCCCACATTTCGAAATGAATCAAGCTTGAATGTTTTCAAAAGAGATCTCAAAAAGAGGAAAGCATTAAAAAAAAAGATTTTAATCAGATTCGGATTCAGAATTATCTTCTAGAGAACTTTTTTTTTTAGAAGAAAAGAAAGAATCCAATCAAAATCTTTATAAAATCAAAAAATTAATGCAACAAAAAAAAACTGATCAAATCAAATCAGTCAGCAGAGGGAGAGAGAGAGAGAGAGAGAGAGAGAGAGATGTAGTGGAGGGATAAAAACAAAACATAAACAAACGCATGCGGTATTCAGAATTCATTTCTCTTTCTGTCCGTCTGTGATTGCGTCATAGTCTCATTCTAAGTGAATCGCATCGCATTCTGTAACATTGCGAGAAAGGTGAGGAGATAATTTTTTTTTTCTTTGGAAAGAGGAAAAAAATTGTCGAGAAACCAAAGCCAAGCAGCTTGATTCGAATAGCCAGAAATAAAAAACATCGAAGAAAGTGCCGAAAGTATTCCGTATCTCTCTTCTAGGATCGCTTTTGAGATATTATTTCCGTAATTTTAATGTTTACGAATTTACTTTTTGTATTAGATTTATTACGTTCGAGAATATCAATTCTTTTCTTTCTATTCTATTTTAATTTTTGATTTTTTTTGTAGAAATTTCATTCTGTTTCAGTGTGATCTTCCTCTCAGATCTTCCCTCAATCTCGATTCGAAAAGATGAATATGAACTCCAGAACAAACAATCACATCAATTTTGTCCACCACAACAATATCAATATGTCGATGCCTAATTGTGATCCATATGTTCAATTCATAAGAATCATTCAAGAGATGCTTAAAGATGCTGTCTCTAATCAAATAATTGAGAAAACATTCGGTAAATTCAATCACGAGGCGAGACAATGCTTTTTCGACTATGGTTCCAATATCGAGATGATGATGCTGTTCATCAAGAGTGTCATCAAATTCAATCCATCAAATGGTCGACCGTTCATCGATCAACAGCTTCTCCATCAACGTGCCAAATTGATGCAAAAATTTATCATTCAAGATGATTGCCATATGTTGGATTTTTTGGCCAAAACCATCGAATATTTGCATCAAAATCATTTGAATATGGAAGAGATCGACAAAGTCATTACGATTTTGCATTCTACAGAGGTCATTCCATTGTTCATTCGTAATCATTGGACCTATGCTCGGAATCCGAAAGGCAATCATTTGGAAACAACCACTTTGGATCGATTACGAGCCATCAAACATTGTTTTCTTTTCAAATATTCATTGCTTTGTGATACTAACGAAATCGAATGAATTCTATTAGATTTGATTCTCTTTGTCCGTTGCCGTCTAGATCAATCTTTTTCGTTGTTGTTGTTGTTGTCATTGATTGCTCGCTAATCTATTATCTATTCGTTATTGTTTAGGATTTTTTTTGTAGAGCTGTTTTCATTACATCATTTCGATTCGTCTTACCATGAAATTTAAAAGAAATGTTTCGCTAAAAAAAAACACGGACAAACACTATTTTTATTGTTATTATACTTTTATTTTCTACAAAATTCATCTTTTTCTTTTCCAATCGAATAAATGAGAAGATGTTCTTTTTTTTTCATTCTCCAATCCTATCTTTCTCGATCCACACACCACAATCAATCATAATTGATCGTAATGATTTGGTCTCATAATTGTTTTTAACATAAGTAAATTATTTTGGATTTATTCTTACATCGCTGCCAAGATAGATTGAATCCAAGTTGAGAATGTTTTTCGATATTTAGATTGAGATTATCATTTTTCTAACGATCGGCAACGAATAGGAGGCTAGATAAAGAGTTCGACGATCAATTCGATCCGATGGAATCTCTCTCACTTCAGAGACTGCTGCCAATCGATCACATTGATTCGTATAGATACTGTTCAAAATGTTTCCATTCTGATCGCATTCGATCAGCATTCCTCCGTTGTCCCGAATTTCATCGATCAATGTATCATCATGATCATTGTATAGAACACTTCCCAGTATGTGATTTCCTTGAACCGTTTTGAAATCGATAGCAATTTTCTCAAGATAATCGTTTGATATTAGCCTAGAGATCAATTCCAATATGGATCCAATCAAATGGAAAGTTCTTAAGATCAGCTTTCGAAGTAATGGTTTACGCATTAAATAATCTAGCTCACTTTGATTATATAGCGATCTAGGTCTCAACATCGCTAACCAATAAGTTTCCGGCCCAACGGGACTGATACGAATATTATCAATCTCTGCTGGAAGATTGTACATTATCTGTTCTGGTTTCGAATCGATCGCATTCAATCTATACTTCCATAATTGATCTAGTACCGAATTCTGAAAACAATAAAATTGATTGGTCTTTGGAAATTTCGATCCCATTCGGATAGAAGAGATTATCTACTAGACAATCAAGTTTTCCGGTCTCAACTTCATAGCGCAATAAACGTCCACTTGTATCAGATCCGAGAATAATCATTCGGAATTCGGTCAAAGTGAATTTTCCACTAACATCTGTCACATAAAGAATCACTTGACCATCAGGCCTCTCCTCGATCGCAATATCATTGAAAAATTTGCTCGAATGGCCAAGCTTGATTGTTTGATCAATATCAAAGATTAGCTTTGCTTCTGGAGCTTTTAGATGTTGCTGGTTGAATAATTTATCGATTCTATAGATTCCATAGTTAGGTTTCACAACATATAACGATCCTTTGGAATCAAATTTAAGACCCAAAGTTCCAGAATATTTATTTTTGATGATCTGATTCTCATCCGATTCGATTTTGATCAATCGTTTGACAGTGTTATTAATTAATTGATAGATTGTACCATCCGATGATCCGAGCACTAATTTATCTTCATAGAAAGCGATCGATTCTGCACCAGAATCTAACAAATCAATCGAAACAAATTGATCGATTTGAATCGAATCGATCGAATGGAATTGTTTCAAAGATTTTGGCAATCTCGTTCTATAGATTTTAGGATTGATATCCAAAAGTATACTACCTGGAAGTAGCATAATAATCGAACAGAAGAGACAAACAATCAATAAAATTTTGATGATTAAATCTAGAATTTTCATTTTTTCAATTCTTTAGTTTCGAAACTCAATCTGAACATTCTCATCGAAACATCTTCTCTTTGTGATCGAAATTGTAAAATGTGATAGCTGATAAAACAAAAAAAAAAAACAAAAACGAAGACCATCAAGCAATCAACCAGCGAAATGAGAGAGAGAGAGAGAGAGAGAGAGAGAGAGAGAGAGAGAGAGATTAATTTTTTTTTATGACAAATTTAATAATTGTCGATCATTTTGTTTTTTTTCTAATCAACAATTTTGCTTCAAACTTTTGCCGATTGCCTAAATTATTCGTTAGATTTCGACATCGAAAATGATAAGATACACCAGACCACAGACATACAATTGAATTAGCTAACTTAGCCTAACTATTCTGTCTCTGTTTGCTATCGTTTCGATTCCTTCATTATCATCCAAAGTAATTTGATATCGATTGCTATAGATTTTATTCCAACACCAATTTAACGCTTGTTCCGTGGTGAAGTTTTGGTAGCTTTGTTTTTTCTCAACACCAAAGTTTCAAACTATCCATCGAAATCTCTCTTCTAAATCGATATTTTTAAATTGGAATTAAAATTGTGAATTTTATTCAAAATATTAGATAATTGAATCAAATGTTTAGGGGATAATTTTTTCTGTTCGATACGGTGGTATTGGTCTCGGTGCACAAGAATTTGATTGATTTATTTGACAAGATTGTTCAAACGAAAGATTTATTCTGGATAGAGAGAAACTACTTCGCTTAGTTTTCAATGGTTTGAGATAGATTTCGATGAAGAATCTTGGATCGCTCCGATGGAATTGTAGAGTGAGCTCGATTAAATTCATTCGAAAATTAGAGTCTGGTATACCGGACCAAAGACATCGATTATCGGTGTCTTGTTGGAAGATCACAATCCTATCGATCTCATCACCGGTAGTGATAAATTCTAGCGTTAAACAGCCTTTTTAAGATAGAAAAAAAATCAATGAATGACTCTAATTTAAAATCAAATCGTTTAAAAGTAAACCTCTGTGCGCTCGATTGATTGGAATATACGGAGTTATTAATCTGGCTCCGATTTTGTTCGCTGGAAATATCGAAGTGTTCAAAGTGAGATACCATTGTGTCGGAATCGATT
Organism: Sarcoptes scabiei; assembly: GCA_020844145.1. NCBI lineage: Eukaryota > Metazoa > Arthropoda > Arachnida > Sarcoptiformes > Sarcoptidae > Sarcoptes > Sarcoptes scabiei. Next base: position 5,904,331 of record CP080487.1, read on the forward strand.
CTGGCAAACTCGATGTAGAATTCGAGCCAGATAATTCTTTATAATTAAAACTTTGATGTCGAAATAACTCTCCAGTCTGTGGATCGTTTTGAATGCTGCAATTATTACCGGAAGTAATCAAACAAGACCAATCTTTGGGCGGCAGTTTTTTTGGCGAAGCTAACGATTGATATGGAATCCGAGGATATTGGCTAAAAGGATTGATAGTCGTTACGGAACCAATCTGTTTGCTAAACAATTTCGATGTAATATTGTGCGGATAATACAATCGACTTCCATTGATTTCAGCATAAGGTGGACGAGATTGTTGCTGAATAAATGTGGAAGCCGATGATGGCGATGAATGATTCAATCGTTGAGATTGTACAATATTGAATTTATTTTGAGACAAATAGTTTGATTCAATTGGAGTGATCGATGTCGATCGTTCTGATTGTAGTCCATTAGAATCAAGCCAATCATTAATTTTATCCCAATCTCTTGGATCACTAGCTGTAATATTCTTTTCGTTGCCTTTATTAGTGTTTATCGATGGCGGATCTTTTTGCAACGTGGACCAAGTGAAATTTTTGTCTCTCAACGTTGAAATATTGTTGTTTGGAATAACTTTCGCTTTAGCATTGTAGAGATAATCAACCAAAGATTCCGTATTGATTCGATTGCTTTGATGGCCATATTTTTTCGATACCAAAAATGATGAAGATTGATCGTTTTGCATTCGATCTAGAATATCATCATCATCATCATTATTATTATTATTATTATTATTATCGTAATTATAATCGTAATCATAATTATCATCATCATCATCATCGGCATCACCGGAGCCAGCACTCAATTTCCAAACTGCATTAGGAAATTCTCCATTGATTTTGGCAACGAAGAGAATGGCAATCACAAACGATAACCAAAGTGTGGGCATTTTTTAATTTTAAATTCAATCAAATCGAATTTCGATTGCAAAATCTAAATCGAACAGCAAAGAGGATAGCTTTGAGGTGAGAAATTTAATCGGAGAATTCAACTTTCAAAAAGGATTGTTTAAATTTCGTTGACAAAAATGATTGAAATGGTTAATGAAAAAATCTCAATGAATAAGCGTTAGATGAATGAAACATTGAGATGATAGATTCCAAACACTAGTGATGGTAATAATACTGATAATCAAATCAAACCAAACAAGTTTTATTCATTTATTCACATCGAAGAAGAAACAAGAAAAAGATGACGAAGAAGAAGATTAATCTTTCGATCTTTAATTGAGCTGTCGATTCTCGTTTCTATTCAAGATTCATATTACAACGAATCAATCAAATCGATTCGTTTCGAATCGAAAAAAGGAGCATCATCCCCATCATCATCTCCATTGAATTGAACGGTATTGTTGGGATGAAGATGGAGACGATCGTGGTCTTGGTGATCTACGATCGATAAAGGAAGAAAGAAGAAAGATACAAATAACGGTGATGAAGGTTAGAGAAGATCGAGAGAGGGAAAGAGTTAATCTCATATTTCATCAACTCAATCATCAACAATAATTAGCGATCTGAAAAAAAAAGAAACTATCCGATCGAATCTTTCCTCATATTTTGTTTAGGTTTGATTGAAAAACACAGTTTGTAGATGAATTTTCATATCTAGATGATTTTGATTAGCTTTCAGAGTTAGATAGAATCTTTGTTTGTTTCTCTCACCGTTTACCACAAGACTAGACTAGCTTCGCTAGCTTCAACAAAAAGATTTGTGAATGAATCTTTCCGATCTGATCAAAGACTAGACTAAAAGCTCGATAAATCCGAATCCGAGACAATCTCTTGAATCTTTTGGCAAAACAAAAATGATTGAACATAAATCAAAATGAATTGCTAACGAACAATCGAGCAAACAAAAATGTTGTTTTGACTGTAATAAAACAAATTACACAGACCAAATTCTAAATCGATTTGGATTCGGTTCTTTGTCCAATTGGCTCATAATATTCACACATCGATTTCGCAATTTTATAGTGAAAGCACTAAGCGACAGCACTTGAATCGAATCCGATTCGATTGATGAAAAGAGAGAATAGACTTTTTTTTTTTTTTGTTTTTCTTATGCTTCTCTGTCCTGGTCTTAGGTAGAGAAGCAATCGAAGCAACAGGAAAAAAACTAAACAAACAATCCATCTCAATCGATGGAACTATGTCATTGATCGAGAATCCAAACAAATCGAAAATCATTTGAAAAAATACCGATGATTGTTTAGCGCCAAAGAGATTTTCGGTGTTTGTTTAGTATTCTTTTCGAAGTACTCGATACGAAAAGGTCGAGTTTGGTGTTGTCGTCGATCGACAGTGGTATCAGTATCTCGATCGATGCTATAGAAAAAAACAAACTTTGTGATGTTTTTGATCCAAATAAAAAACAAAATCGAAACTTAGTGTTGTTTTTTTTCCTAGTACCGTAGAATGTTTGAGATGATAAAGTTTTACGGTTTTTTTTTACATCGAACAAAATTCTTTTGCTTATTGCGATCGAAATCGATCGATCACAAAACAATCGGATCCGATTGATCTCTAGATCTTTCTAGATTGTCACTAAGCAAATAAAATTTAATTTTAGCTCAGCATATAAGTGTTAGAGTAAAAACGGTCATAACTACGTAATTCGATTATATTGGATTAATACTTGTATTTTCCTATATAAGTCATTGAATTTCGAGAAACATTATTTAATTTAAAACTATAAAATACTAATTCGATAAGTCAGTAGGATCTTAAAAAAAAACCTATCTGAAGAAATGGAAATTGATCAAGTTGCTGTGTTTAAAACTCAGAATCTTCAAGGAATAGCGGCCTTGTTTACGCTTAAATTAGAATTGGAATCGGGGTTAGTGGATGTCGATGGTGCTACGCAGTCTTTGAAAAACATTTCGATGCAAGCTAATAGAAATTTAGAAATGTTAATGGAAATGGAGTTAGATGCGGAAGAGAAAGCTGGTTTGATGGTCACTCATTTGAGCAATCGTAAAGAGGCTTCCAGTTGTATAACAGAGATCAGAAGAATGATCCAGGAGAAGGAGAAGTGTCAGCCATTATCATCTGAAAAAGAGATGACTAAAACATCGAAATTTTGTAAAGAAAGTTATGATGATTTGAGAGCGTTCTCCGGAAATCCGATTGATTTTCCGAGATTTTGGGCCCTTTTCTCTAAAAAAGTGGATAATACTGATATTGATGATGATGATAAGCTGGAATATTTGTTAAGGAAAATGGATTCTCGAACAGTAGATTTGTTAAAGGTATTCGAAGGAAAGGACTATACTAGAGCAAAAAACTACCTAGTTGACGAATTGTTTTGTGGAAAAACTATTCAAAATGAGATAATGCGAAAACTTCGCGCATGTAAAACCGTGGTCAATATGAGTGATTCAACCAATCTTATCCGTATTTCTGAGGTCATAAATTCTGTTCTAATGGTCGCGGATAGTAAAGATTGTCCTGAGAATTTCGTGAAGGACGTGTTGAAATGTTTGAAACTGAAACTTCCAGAATATTTTGTTATTTTCTGTTCATTGAACAGACATGACTCTACTGAGTTGGAAACGTTGCAGAAAGAAATTCGGAATAGAGTTTTGGAAAACTATGAACCCGGAACAGTTAATGGAAACGAAAAACCTGATAAGTCGTTGATTTTGAAGAACGGTGATCAAGACAGTAGGCTAAGGAATTCCAACTTGAGTAGCCGCGATATTCGTTGTTATAATTGCAACAAACGAGGTCATGTTGCATCGAATTGTAGATTTCCGCGTTCGATACCGAGGTTTAGAAGTGGTTGGAATCGTGGTGCTTCCATGAAACAACAATCTTCCAAATCGGTTGTAGCGATGAATCAGATAAAAGAAAGTGAACAGAAACCGGAGATAATCGAGGATGATACGTCGCCATATGAGGTAAAAGTTCAAAATGCTCTGGAAATCACTGCCAAAATTGATGGCAATGAATATCGTTTCCTTTTAGACACGGGAGCAAATGTGAATATTTTACCTCTGAAGTTAGCGAAGGAACTTGGTTCGGAAATTAGAACGTTAAAGAAACCTCTGACGTTCAAGACTGTAAATGATGTTAAACAAGCTACATATTTTTCGTGGATTGAGGTTACGATAGGCTTTGAGAAACAGAAGATCAAATTTTATCTCTTGCCTGATACAAGTGAGAAAATATTAGGCATTCAAACTTTGGCTATATTCCATCTTATAGTTTTACCGGATGCTGTTTATCAGCTACTCGAGAATTCGGATTTGGGCTCCAAGGAATGTGTTTTTTCGAATAAAGTCGAAAGTCTTTTTGAGAAAATTCTAACCGAGAAGGCAGTTGATGATGAATTGAGAAAGTTACTCCTGTCCAAATTCAAAACTGTATTCACAGAAACTAAGGAGGTTGGTCGAATTACAACAGAAACTCTGAAAATCAACCTAAGCAGTGATATACCAATCGCTCTCAAGCCGTACCCGTGTTCGATACAAGATCAGGAAATCATCGACAAGCATATAGCTGATTTATTGGAAAGAGATCTCATAGAAAAAACGACATCGCCTTATGCTTTTCCGGTAGTCTTAGCTGATAAAAAAGATGATGGGAAGAAAACGAGATTCTGTGTTGATTATCGGAAACTTAACGAAATCACCATAAACGAGAGTTTCCCTATGCCTAGAATTTCGGATATTGAAGGACGACTGGTGGGTTCTAAAATTTTCTCGACTTTAGATTTGTCATCGGGATATCATCATGTTGTAATTCATCCACAACATCGTGAAAAAACGGCTTTTACGACTAAGTTTGAACAGTTCCAATGGAAGGTCATGCCGTTTGGTCTTAAGAATGCACCAAAGGTATTCCAGCGAGTGATCTGGAATATTTTAAAGAAACATAATCTCGTTGAATTCTGTCATAACTATTTGGATGATATCATCATTTTTTCGAAAGATAAGCAAGATCACCTTAAACATCTGTCTCTGGTGTTGCAGGCGATGAAAGAGGAAAACATCAAGTTGAAATTGAGCAAGTGTCAGTTCATGAAGGAGTTCGTCATCTACTTGGGTCATGAGTTGTCCTACAATCAAATTAAGCCGCTTAATAACAATGTGGAAGCCCTTCTAAAGGCGGATCGTCCAAAAAATTTAAAAGAACTTCGTTCATTCTTGGGGCAAATCAATTTTTATTATCGTTTCATTGAGAACAGGGCCACTTTATTAAGCCCGTTAACGAATCTCACGAAAAAAGACGTCAAGTTCGAATGGGGACCGGAGCAAGAGAAAGCCTTCGAAACTATCAAGAAATTGCTTAGCGAAAAACCTGTACTTAAGCTGTTTGATCCGAAAAAAGATGTGTTGATCTATACCGATGCTAGCTCAGTTGGAATAGGTGCGATTTTGAAACAAAACCATAATGGATTTGAACATCCTGTATCTTACTTTTCGAGAAAACTTACCAATTATCAGTCTAACTATTCGGCAACGGAATTGGAATGCTTGGCCGTAATTGAGGCATTGGACTATTGGCATTTCCTCATAGTTGATTCGAGGATAAAGATTTTCACCGACCACAAGCCGTTATTGGGTATTCACAAGAATAGACGATGTAATTCTCGTTTATTTAGATGGGCTTGTAAAATCAATCAATATCCGAACCTGACGTTTCATTATAAACCTGGTGCGGAAAATGAAGTGGACTATCTGTCTAGACATCCTATTGTAGATTTGTTGACAGGACATGGAACAGCAGTTTGTACGAGTCCAAGCGGAATAGTTAATGAAATTGTTGTCAACCAATCATCAAATAATGATCGTGAACTGTTGGATAAGGAAGAAGCGATAAATGTTTTGGAACATCTTCACCGGTCGCTTGGGCATATAGGACGAAAGCAACTCCTTAATCATTTCGATATGCAGTATAAAACCAGAATGAAATCAGATCTAGTTCAACAAGTATGTGATCAGTGTGAAGTATGCATTAGAACAAAACACAATAGACGGAAGTATGGTTTCCTTGGAATTGTGGGTCCCGCGACGCGACCTTTCGAAATCATCCATATCGATACCATTGGCGGGTTCGGAAACCTCAATTCAAACAAACGTTTTTTGCACTTGGCTGTAGACGCTTTCTCGAGGTTTGCTTGGGCTTTGCCATCGAAAACTCGAAATTGTAAGGATATGATTAATCTAATCAACAAAGTATTATGTCAGCAAACTCCGAAATTAATAGTAGCAGATCAGTATCCATCAGTGAAGAGTGCGGAGTTCAAAAGATTTTTGCGAAAGAAAAACATAGCTATAACATTCATTCCTATCAATCATCCATCTACAAACGGAATGGTAGAACGATTGAATCAGACCATAGTTAATCGAATGCGTCAGAAAGTCTATGAATTTCCGGGAAAAGCTTGGGTCACTCTATTGGATTCATGTCTTCAAGAATATAATCGAACAATTCACACCATCACAAAGTTTCCTCCTGAGTACTTGTTATATGGTCATGATCCTGAAAACTATTATCAAAATGAGTCTCTAGATCAAAACAGAAGAATCGCTTTTGAAAATTCATCTGCTGCACACGAATACTCGAAGAAAATTTTTGATAAAGATCGTTACCGGTTGAATTTCAAACCAGGAGATGAAATATTCGTTGAAATAAAGAACAGACTGAATCGTCAGAAGCTTGATCCAATCTACGAGGGACCATTCACAGTACAAGAACAGATATCTGACACTATAGTCAGAATTGATAGAGATGGCAAATTGATGGATGTACATGTTTCGAAATGTAAGGTTTTTCTTCAAAGGGGGGAGATGTTAGAGTAAAAACGGTCATAACTACGTAATTCGATTATATTGGATTAATACTTGTATTTTCCTATATAAGTCATTGAATTTCGAGAAACATTATTTAATTTAAAACTATAAAATACTAATTCGATATAAGTATTTGTATTAGTATTAGTATTAGTTTGGATTTTTCTCTACGACTAGTTTTCGTGGAGAATTTTTCAAAGAAATCGATTCAAAAAAAAAAAATGTATGTGGAGGTTAGGTTTCAAAATGACTCTTAAACCCAACAATAATCTGAATTTTTTTTTGCTGAATAAAATGCCTATGACAACAAAAAAACATAAGCTTTATTTTCTGATTTTTTTTTTTGATTTGCTCAAAGCTGATGGTAATTCAATAAGATATTCTAGCCTTGGTATAAGTGGAATCTCTTCGATGGTTCGATTCGAAATGAATCGAAACTGTGATCCACAAATACAAACACAAATTCATTACCTTAGAAACTGGTTGAGAAAATCAAAAAAAAAAAAAAAAAAAAATAAAAAAAATAAAAAGCAAAAAAGCGAAGAAAAAAAAAAGAAAAAACAAAATTAAAATCCAACCAGACAACCGAATCGATATTCGGAGACTAGAAAACCGAAACAAAACATTGAAAATTGAAATGAAATGGAGTGGAGAGAGAGAGAAAAAAAAAAGACAAAGATAAAAAAATCAATAGAAAAAAGTATTTCTTCAAGAGGAAAAAAGATAGAATTTCTTTCTTTCAACTGAGGTAGGCAGAACAAAAAAAAAAAATTTTACGTAGCATAGAGAAGTGGTCCAGAATCTTGGGATAAATTTAACAAATTTTCGATAATATTTTTCCCATTCAGATTGTTTGTTGGATCTCTCTCTCTCTCTCTCTCTCTCTCTCTCTCTCTCTCTCTCTCTCTCTCTCTGTTCAGCTTTTGCTAAGATTTTGATTGCTGAATTGCGTAACGGAAATCGAAAAATCAATCGATCAAACTTGATAATTTAAATTCTTGACATTTATCCCACCGTCGACTGTAATCAAAGATTTAGAAAACGATTGTTTTCCGATTTATTTGGATATGATGGAATATTTTAGACAAACAATTGCAAGCAATCTATGATTGAAAACTAATCTAATTGATTGAAATGATGATAATGATGATGTCACTGATATTGTAAAGATCATAGTTTTGGTTGTTGTTGTTGATCTTGGTCTTGTTGATATTAATCGTCGAATCGATGGAAGTTACCAATGGATTCGATTCTCGAACAAAATAATCGCTTAAAGAATCGTATCGTTTTGAAATCAACCGATTCGTTTCCGAAACGATCTGATATCGATGATAACAGCAACAGCAACAACAATCAAAACGATGATAGTATCTGTATGGTGGAAGATATTCGTATTAATCATAATCACAATTGTAACAATACTAATACTGCTAATAATTATAATAGCACTAGTAATCTTAATGAACAACTCTTCGATCGTCAGATCAATTCTGGACCGATGTCGGAAGGATGGTTCGAGGTTGTTAAACCATCAAAATTGTTCGATACCACTCAGACTATTTGTCAATTTGTTCTCTCACTTTTTCTTGTCGGATGTCTTCTTTTTGGTTCCGGTTCGTAGCTCATTGATCAAAATCAATCAAATTGAAACGAATTTATTCGATTCCATCCTAATTCATTTCCATCTCATTGTTTTTGTCAAACAAATTAGGTATTTATCTCTATTGGAGTCATACCGAATTGGGTTCACTTGCGGCTGTTTTATCATTTTTCGGTTTCATCAGTCTCAGTTCTTCAATAATCTATCTTCTAGTGTATTGTTATCTAACGAAATGTTTCACATCATCCATAAAGCTCAAAACGAATGAATGTGATCAATCGAGAATCTTACGAAAATATCAGACTGATTTTCGATCATCAACGACAACCACAATGACTGTGATCGATAACGATATTGAACGAGGATCGAAAATACTTAATCCAAATGAGAATATTCTATCGAAACGATCCTCATTCAACAAGAGTACGTTGCCGATCACCAAACAAGAGCATCAAGATGATTTTGAATTTTTGAATGTCGAAGATCTAGATCGTACTTTGACGATTGATTACTCCACAATGAAAGGTATCTGTACAATTTAATTTGGATTTGATCACATTATTTTTTATTTTTTTCCGTTAAAGATTTGAACGTTCCGAAACAATCTACATTCCGTTCAGAATCGTTTAGAAATATTCCAACTATCGATGAGAATCAACGTTCGAAGAGAAACTCGTTGACAAATTGCCATAGTTTCAATAACCGTGTTGATTTGCCAACGATCTCATCACCATCACCAGTTTCAATAGCCAAAATGATCGAGTCTAATAATCTAATTTCTTCTACACCATCGTCGTCATCGTTTTCGACGACACCACTTCGGACCATATCGAATTCGAATTTCGTTTCGAATGTTTTCGATCCATTCGCTAGTGTTGGGAGGGGTCCGAATGAAACTAAACCTAATTCGTTTCGAATCAGAACAGGCAGTCACAAAACTAATAATAATTATTCTGATCTAAAAGCAAAAACTACATCTCTTCGAAACGAAACCAATTCAATCAATAAATTTTCGACATCATTCACAATCAATGGGAAAAATAAGACTGATTCTAGGCTAAAACTATTGAATGAGAGTGAAAGTGAGAATACTCTATTCGATGCGGAAGATATCGATTTGAGACGATCATCAACAATGGCGAATATAATTTTCACCGAAACAAACGATCGAAACGATGACAAATCTAATCTGATGAGAAGAAATCGTAATGATAATCTCGATAATAAAACCAGTTTGGATTCTCGAACAATCAATACTGATGCTGATGATGATTACGATGATGAGGATGAAGATGAAGATGATAATTCCGAAATTATCTTAAAGAATGGAATTCTCGATGATCGAAATCGTCCATTTACAATTGTCCAGTATCAAAAGAATCAAATCGTTTGATTTTTTTTTGTGGCGACAAAATTCAAACGAATCGTATTCGAATCCGTGGATCGATTGGTGGCGCAAAGAATCTCTTTATCGCACCGAAAACAGGTAAAAAGAGAAAGAGATTAGATTAGATGAAACTGATTGACGATATATGAACGAAAAAAAGGAAATTAAAAAATTGATTGAAAATCAATCGTAAATAAAAAAAAAAAGATTGTCTTCGAAAATCTAAACAAACTCTTGTGATCTTAAATCCAATCTCGTTTCAAATTCTCTGACTTTGGAAGAGATTTATGAAAATCTAAAAATATGTAAAGAAAGCTACAAGAACAACAACGACAACAACAACAAAAAAAAATAACAACAACAAATCACCTAGACTACTTTCGATAATCTTCAATGAAAATGATCGATCGATTGATTCACAAATCGATTTGATAGCAGAGAGCTTTATTTTTTTTTTCTCGAATCTCATCGAATAAATCAATAAATTTGTTTACTGATTTATTTGGATCGAATTGATTGTTGCGAAACAATTCTCGATTGCGATTCTCTCGCAACAAATTTATCTATGCGTTTTGGGACCGAAACAAGCCGAAACCCCATCTTCTCTTCCGTTCTCTTCTTCGATTCTTTCGTTGACGATCATTTCTCTTCTTATCTCTCAAATTTCGAAACAAAATCGCTTCTCAAATGTCGAAATGGGTTTTGTTAGTTCGACATTTCTTTCTTCCCTTTGTTTTCGACTTTTTTTTTCTCATTGACAAACATTGATTGATTGGCTGTAGACGAACGAAACCGAATCGGATCTCGTTCAGCAATCGAATGTAATGATGCGTAAAGCTCTACTAAAATATTCTTTGATTATCAACAATAGTTTTATGGCCACTGGTGGGCTCTATTTTGCTGCGCTAACTCGATGGCTTTGGCCAACAATCATCGCTGATTATGCTGATTATGATTGGCGACGAGTTACGGAGATCTTCGGTAGTATTTGTTAGTCTTTCTCTACAATAGCTTTGATATTCAATCTCAATCCGAATTAGCGAACGAAATTGATTCTAAATCTTTTTGTTGCCGCCGAAAGGTTTCATTTTGTTCTCCGTAGGTCTACTGATAACGATTCGAGGACGTATTAATGAATTATCAGTGTTCGGTTTGACACTTTTCATACCGATGGTCATAATCATTACGATGCTGATCGTTCATCTCATCGACAATCACATCGATTTCAATCACAGTGATTTGTTCTTGATAGTTATGGTCGTAATGCTGATTCTAATCGATATGAATATATTTTTCTACATCAAAATATTACGATCGTGTGAGAGCAGAGCTATTGGTCCAGAGAATATTGTTTCTTCATCACCAAAACTTTATGAATGAAATGAAACAAAAAAAAATTTCTTACCGAAAAAAAATATTGAAAAAATCAAAATCAAATCGAATAGAAGATATGGCGAAAAAGATTGTATTGTAATATTTGTAATATTTACAATTCATTCTATTATTTTAATAGGGAAAATACAAAAAAGATATTAAATACTTTGCACCTCAAAAACATAAGGTTCTGTCAAAGCTTGCGGTTGTTGTGGAATGGTTTCTATAGCATAGACTGAGGCGTGCAAAACTATCACAAAAAAAGAAGCTCCGATCACCCAGAACACAGCACTGCCAGCACCAACGATCCAGAGAAAAGGTATCGAACATATTCCAAGAGCGATGTATTGTTGGCCTAGATTGAGTTTATATCCCATAATTTTCAATGGTCTTTCGGCATTTTTCAACGTTAAAATGTAGCCGGCAGCTGAGATTGCAGCCAACACCAACAGCAATAAAGGTGATGTAAGAACGCAATAGATACAGAGAATGAAGAAGACAAACAAGTAATTGCTTTGAAAATGGTGAAAATTTTGAACTAATCGTTTCGACCATTGTTGAATGGAAACAGGCAACACCATTTTGCTTGTGTCTATAAATGATCCCCAGCTTTGCAATTTTGACCAATGATTCGAGAGCAATTGACGAAGATTTAGATTAGCTAAATTATATTTAGCATTTTGAGCAAAATTATTGATGGTACCATCAAGCTCTCCTAATGGCTCCAAACCGATCGTGCTGGAATCGGTCACAAAGCTAGGAGCAGAAGGTGACGAAGCATTGCTTTGTTGGTTTGATTCAGAAATATTTGGAATGAATTGTGGCAAACTCATCGTAGCCGTCGAAGTCATTGCTGCTCGTAAACTGAAAACTGCAAAAGAAAATAATATTAATAATAGTCGAGAAAGAAATGATTGCTACAAACCTATTGAACAAAAAAAATTTGAACGAAAAAAAAATTCCCAAACACAAAAAATCTCGAAAATTATTCGAACGCGTATTTGTTTTTGAAGCGAAAAAAAAAAATGAAAAAGCTGTTCAAAAATTTACAGTGTTGGAGCCATTCATCAACGACGACTGTTTAGAACTTAATTCATTCTAATTAAAATTAATCAAATGATTTAATTTGAATTCGAAATTAATTCGAAGATTTTTGCTCGAAAAAAAATTTCTCAATGAATTCTACTTAGGAATGAATAGCTATTCTGAATATTTTAGTGAGCTTATCTTCATCATCTTTCTCCACATCATCAGCAACACCAACGTCATCATCATCATTAATAACTCTATCAGCTCTAACAGCTGAACAAAAAAAAAGCCATGGATAGTTTCGCTCGAATGTTTGTTGACATTTACGTGTTTAGCTGACCGACGAATTTTATCGTTCGTTTCCGTTTCAATTAGAAGAAAATCGGTGAGAAAATTATCCATCGAATCTCACCAATCTCGCTCTTGAAAAGTTTTATGGAAAAGTTTGAAAAATTAAATGAATAAAGATGACAGCTTCTGAAATGAATCAAGATATCGCTTTGAGAGCTTATCTTCAAACATATTCCGATCTGATTGATGATCTTCCAGTTGATTTAGCTCGATTGATATCAGAGATCCATAGGATCGATGTGAAACGAGACAAATATATTCGAAAAATTCAACATTGTCAAGATTTTATCTGTCAAGAAGTAAGTTTCATTCTTTTTGTTTGTTTGTCATTGATTTAATAAAATTTTATTGAAATTTTCAAGGATGATCCAGAGAATCAAAATTATCTCAATTTATTATCAAAATTAGAAATCGCTTTGATAGCATTAGAAAGAGAAACAGATTTGAAAATCGAAATCACCAAATCGATTATGGAGCAAATAGATCTTAAAAACCGACAATTAGAAGCTAGCTTTCGACAAGTGAATACGAATTCATCAAGCCAATCTAATGGAACAAACTCTTCATATTCGATCTCTGCAAACAAAAATTCTAACAGTAATTCATCTCGGAGCGAAAATGCCTCGAATGGGAATCATTCTCCGGCATTCAACAAAGAGAAAGAGAACAACACTTCTGCTAATGGGAAAAGAATTCGTCGAGGTTCGAATAAAAATCAATCGGAAAACAATTGTGGAAGCGGCGACGATCGATCTTCTACCCCAATCAACAGTAATCATAATCAAAACAACAATACTAATGGACACGAAAAATCGAATAATTCCAACAAACGAGGCAGTAAACGTGGTCTGAAACAGAACAAATCTGAGAATAAACGTGGCAAATCAGCGTATGATGATGATCAATACAATGATGATGCTTTCGATCCGAACGAGCCCACCTATTGTCTTTGTGATCAAGTTTCTTACGGCGAAATGATCTGTTGCGATAATAGCGATTGTTCAATCGAATGGTTCCATTTCGCTTGTGTCTCTTTGACCACTAAACCAAAAGGTCGTTGGTTTTGTCCGAATTGTCGAGGTGAAAGAAGTAATATACAACGAAAATAAGATTTCTATCTTCCTAATCAAACATCGATTCGCTCATCAAATGCATCATTATTTATACAAAATGACAACATCAAACTTTTCAAGACATCACATCTTGCGATTTATCATCTTGCATCTATCAACTCATACGAATATTATTGATATGATTCTTTTCAAGTTTCTGAGAGAACACAAATAATCATTTTTCACATGAAAATAGCTTATGCTTGTTGACAAAATTCATAGCATTTTTCAAATAATTTCTTTCTTTCTTTTTTTTGTATCATTCATTGATTTTCTATAAAATTTTTCAAATCAGAACCGATCTCAATGTTCTCGATGTTTGCTTGATTGTCTTTCCAAGTCCATAGTTTAATGCAACGATTGTCGATCTTGTCGACAAAGCAATCATTTTCTAGTTGTGGCGCAATAGTTTTATGATGGCCATCTTGAATCCGAATGGCTACACCTTCAGAAAACGCAACGATTGGACTTTTTCTGACCTCAACGAATTCGTTGAGACGATCGATGCGTGTCTCGCCTTGAAAGTTAGGCGGATTCCATTCGTTGAAATGTGGATTGATATTGTACGGTATCACATTCAAGGACTGATCGCTTGGTGGCCATATGATTGGCATATCGTTTGTGGTCCCAATGTTAGGCCCGGCAACATTTGATCCTGCAGACCAACCAATGTAAGGTATCGGATTTGATCCAAGTAAACGATTTCTAATACATTCGATCAAATTGAACTCATATAATTTATAGAGCAGATGGAAAGTGTTCCCTCCACCGATCATAATTGCTTCGGCTTCATTGATCGCATCTTTGTAATCCGTAAACTTATGAATCGATGCGATTTCAAAATTCGATAGACTGTTTTGAACTTTTGCAGCATACTCATCCCAATCGATTCGGACGGCAGCGAATGGTATGAAAACTACTTTGTTAACATGGAACGATTTTAAAAAATCATTGATCAAATTTCTAGGCCATTGCAAATACGGTTGGCCAGACATTGTGGAATTCGAAAGCAAAAGTAATCTTGGATTGCTCATCTCGATTTTATTGCGATTTGAAATCGAATGAAAGAATAAATCAAAAGAAGTTCTGTGAATTGAAAAAAATGGCGTTCAATCGAAATTATCAATTTTATTGATGAATCTTTGATTGTTCTTATATCTGTGAATGCTTCGGATTATTTTAACTTCGATAGAGAGGTTTTAAATGAGATAATCGAATCAATTTCCAATAGATAAGAGAGATAAACATTCAATGCATCGGAGATAGTTTGAGAAAAGAAGTGAAAAAGGCAAAAAAAAAACCTTCCGTCGAGCCGGATTCGAACCAGCGACCTAAGGATAACCGCATCTCTGCTAGTTATAGAACATCTACAGTCCTCCGCTCTACCAACTGAGCTATCGACGGAAACTTCATAGTGCTGAGTCCTCAATCAAAACATTTAATCCGCTTGTGTGTTTTTTTTTTTTTTTTGAAGAAAAGAAAAGTTTGATGTCCAATCGAATGATGAATGGAACAAGAGAAACAGGATGCAACAATGTTCCAATCAGCCAATGGTCGAGATGATTTGAAGGATTTTCGATTCGCCACTCTGGCGATGTTTGGATGGCATGGCTGGCGTATCGAATTTGCTTCGAGAGATACGAGAAAAAAAAAAGAAAGATTCCATTCGCATCGCGCATTTATGGAATGGAGTTAGAGAGAACAAAAAAAAAATCGAATCTTTTCGAAATAAATGTTCGATTTTTTTTTTTTTAACACTAAAACTGCACCATCATTCTATGTCCTTATGGTTCTCTATATTTTTAATAAAATTCAAACAACGATTCTCTCTCTCTCTCTCTCTCTCTCTTCGATTAAATTAATTTTTTGGTTTAATAATTTTCGATTGTCATTCGCGTTCGAATGATGATCGTTGTGTGGTCGACATCGACCTTGTCAATCGACTATATGGTTTTGATTGTCATTAATTTTTTTTTAGCCAATCATCATCGATCGAAATGTCACCGAAACGTCTCTCTTGTTTATTGTCTCTAATTTATTACCATGTTTTTTTTTGTTGTTTGTCTTTTGTTGAAATTTTTTTTCTCCATTTTTTTTCAATCATCTCGATTTGATCGAATTAAAATCAATTGGATTGAAATTGAAATGATGAATTCAATCAAAATTAAGAGAGGAATAGAAAGGAAAATTATTCCAAAGTTGTGAATGTTTCTCCATGCTGATTCTCGATTCTTTCAGTTTCGATTTTGTTCCGAAAACGAAAGAGATTCATTGAACTACACCTTTGTGTTTTGGAAGACGACGCAAAAATAATTGCTTTTTTTTGTGACAATCATTGGACTAGATTCACACTCGACACCATTTTTTTTCTCGTTACACCGTATTCTCCAGAATCGAACTGACATAACGGGAAATGAAGTCAGAAGACGATCATCATCGAACATCACCACAATCTTCCTCATCTCGTCTTCTTATTCTGCATCATCATCTTAGTCTTAAGACGAATCATCCACATTGATTCACATTTTGTAATTCGGCTAAGCTTCTAAATTTAGCAATCTTACCAATAAAAGCAGCGATTTCTATGGCAAAAACGGATAAACATCAAATTTAACCTCATCATCATCTTGATGATGTTTGAACATCACAATAAATATCCTTATTGGAAAGCTTTTTTTTTCTCTTGTTCGTTTCCAAAACTGAATGAAATTTCGGTCGCAGCAAATGATTTCGATGATGAACATTGATGTCGAACAAATTGTCGATGTTTCTTTCTTTCTCCGAGATCTTTTTTTATTATTTGCCATTTGTTCCCTTGTTGTACGCTAAAAGCCGTTGTTGATTTTGTTTTTCGATTTTTATCATAACAAACTCGATCTCATTGATTGATATATTTTCTCTTCAAGAAGATCGAATGTCATCGAAGAAACAGAGATCCTTGGCCGATGAATATCGGACTCGATTCCGATATTGTAGCATCGGTGCCACTCTAATGTGTCTCGGTGTCATAATTATGGTCTCTGGTCTTGTCGTTTACATCATAAGTGCGACCGGTCCTCATTCTTACATCAACAACATGTGGATTCATCATCAACATCGCTTCAATGGCAGATATTGGCCACTGATCATAGCGATCATTTTGGCTTCATCTGGGATCGCATTTATCACGATAGCAATAGTGTTCACTTTGCTAGCTTGTTTCAGTCATGGAAGAATCGAGGAACAATTCAATCACATTCAATCGATGTCCGCCTATCCATCACAAACCGCTGACACTCAATACGAACGACAGAAATTGATCGAGATCCCGGTAAGCAATCAAAAAGTTTACGATGAGATGGTACCGACTTCATCTCCTCCACCTCGACCACCGCCAGAGCCAATCAATATTCAAGCAAGCAATCCATACAGGCCTGTAGTGGTGAGACCTAAAACCTCCACAACACCGAAATCATTTCAAATGGATGATTTTGATCACAAGGTGGTGAATCATCATCAAATCTCGAATGAGATCGGTGACATCAATACTGTTGGATTGCCAAGCAATCATGATTTGATTGCGGCACAAAAAAAAGTTCCAACCAATGGTTTCAGTTATCTAGCTAGACCGGAACAGATCCAGCAATACTATCAAACACATCAAAGATCATCGAATCCGATGCTAGGCAATCACAATCACCGCAATCAATCATCGTCACAGCCATCACCTTTACCGATACGTTCGGCAACAGCGAAGCTAGAATCAATCATTTAATTATTTTATTTTGATTTTTCCAAATCGTTCGATATTTGTTTCGAATCCAAAATCTTTGTGATATTAAAAGGAATTTTTTTTTAGTCATTTCAGAATCATATTCGTCTCTCTCTCTCTCTCTCTCTCTCTCTCTCTCTTGCGATCGCTTCTCTTCGAAGTCTAAAGACTCTTTGATTGTTCCGCTAAGATTCTTGGATTTAGTTTTATTCTAGTCGACACTAGAAGTTTATTTTTTGGCATAGTGAGAAAAAATCCCCAAGTCGTAGATGGTAGCACAGCAAAAAACTTCGAAACAATCCATAGAGAAGCTATGCAATGTTTGTGGTGTTTGCTCTCAATCAATCCACAATCGAATCCATTTCTATTCCATTGCGAAGCGATATGTATGGTGGATGGTGATGATGGATGATGACGATGGATGGTGATGATGATGACGATGGAGAGAAAACAAGCGATTGTAGATTTTTGTGAAAGAAATCCATTATTATATAACACTCGTACTGAAATCAACCAAACCAAACCTAACCTATCCACCAACTCTACAAGTTTGATGGCTAACCTCATACCATTTTAAGCTATGATATTATCATCGCCACCACCACCACCACTATCATCATCATCATCATCATTATCTCGTTCACCGTTGGTTAGCTGGTTTAGCTTCGCTTTGTAGTGCTCGATCCGTTTGTTGGCTGTTTATGTTTGATCGTTGATTTTGGTGCCTACTTTCAGGCGATGGATTTCTAGTGAGGAATTAGTCCACAACAATTAGTATATTGAAGGTATCCTCATATCACGATGTCATTATGAAGCCATTAATAAGTCCAGTGTGATCCGATAAGATTCAGAAAGGATTCGCTATGCAAAATATGGAATTCAAAGTCGAAAAAAAAAACAAAATAATCTAATTAACTAGAGAAAAAAAAATCAAGTTCTTTTTTTGAAAACCGAATCAAAGTTTTTTTTTCCTCCAAAACTTTCCGACTAAGATTAGAGATATTTTGTTTGCGTGTTTATCTATGTATGTGTGTGTGTGTGTGTGTGCATAATATAATTTGAGGAAAAACTAGATTTTCTACAAAATCTTTTCGAAAGCCACCAAACATCAATCGACCATCGTTGAGATTGTAGCAAATTGACCGAAACAATTGCTAGTGTGGGAAGCCGATAGTCAATCAAAAATCTCAACAGATTGATGATTGGTGTCGGAGAAGGACGAGGAAAAAAAATGATCATTTCGGTTTAAGATTTAAGTTTTAAAGTTGGCGATTTCTATCGAATGTTTTTTGTGGCGGTGATTCACAAACGTTTGATTTTGGATCGCAATTCTGAAAAGCTTCACAACGAATTTCCTCTAGATTTGTTGGATCAAAATGAAAAAATCTTCTTCCAAATTATTGCTTCTGTTTTTGTTGCTATCTTCTTAGCTTACGAAAATGTTACAACGAAACCATTGGTTGTTTGTTTCGTTTTTTACTTTTGTTCGCATTCGTATTTTAAATTTGATCACCAAAATTGTTTCGTATGTAGATTGAATAACTGGAGAAGAGCCGAATGATGGCCGATTTTGATTCGGTTCGTGATCAAACCTTAATGTTCTTCTTGGATCATCTTATCGGTAAAGGTCAAACTAAAACCTTACACGATCTTTCCTGTCAATTTGGAGCGAAAGGATTCACTAGAGAGATGAGACAGATCGCTGGCGGTAGTCAAGCTGGTTTGAAGAAATTTCTTTCACAATTTCCTTCGTTGTTCACAATCAATGGCGAAAGTGTTGGTGAAAATTTTAATTTCAAACCTCTTTATTCTCTCTAATTAATCAAACTCTAATTAATCTAAAATTCTTTCCAAACAGGTTCGTTTGACTCCATTAGCTTCCGATAAGGATGGAACATCGGTACGAGATTACACGAAAGAAACTTTGGAATTTTTCACCGAAAAACTTCTCTCCTATGGTATTGCTGAGGTACCTTTGAAAAGTTTATTCG
Source organism: Sarcoptes scabiei (assembly GCA_020844145.1). NCBI lineage: Eukaryota > Metazoa > Arthropoda > Arachnida > Sarcoptiformes > Sarcoptidae > Sarcoptes > Sarcoptes scabiei. The sequence continues at coordinate 5,923,755 of CP080487.1, forward strand.
GCCATCGATCACAAGCGTCGTCGGAGATTCGTCACGTTTCCGGTCAAAGTGTTAAAGAGTTTCGAGAGTTTCTTCAAAAACATAACGATATTTTTATCGTACGTGATGATTATGTTGTGCTGAAATCGGTTCTCGATCAGCTCGAACAAGAAGGACATAATGAGCTATTGAAACGGATGCCAGAAGAGATCACTTATGATCCATATCTATTGCAAAAATTGGTCAACGAATTAGAGGAGACTGTTTTTAGTTTGACTGAAACTTATTCGGATACGATTGCGATCGATCTTCTTCACAGTGCCATCAAATCAAAAGAGCATATTTCATCAATCTGGAAGGATTTCATAAAAGTGCCAAGTGATTTGAATACATTTCTTCATATGAACTCGAAGATATTTCTTGTTCAAGGTCAAACAGTTAGTTTGACTGTTGAACGAAAAGCGATCCTATTGGAACGAAAAAATTCGGAAAAATTCCTAAACAATCAAAGTGATAATATCGGATCGAAGAGTGATGAAGCAATCGAAAATCGTAAAACTATTACTTCTAGTCAAAACGAGAATGAACCTATCACACCTGTACCAGTTTCTTCGTCATCGAGATCTTTGAGAGATCAGGCCTTGATTAGTGGTAGATCTAATCTATCGACAGCACAAGCAATCAATCAAAGGATTCGATCTCAAATCAATAAAATTGTTTCCCAAGGCAGCTCTACATATTTCAACTCGGAAGTGCGATCTTCGAGGCTATTGGAAGATTGTGGTAATACGATCACCGAGAACACTGTTCAATATGATGTGATTGATTTGCAAAAAATCAAACCGAAAGTGATCGTTGATAATAGTGAATGTGAATCGATTGTGGAGAAAATATTTCAAAATTGTTCAGCGATCAGTTTCGATGTTCAAGGTGTGAATCTTGGTGAGAATCTTGAAGTAACTTTGATTCAGATTGGCTATCTAAGTCAAACGTTTGCGGGCAAAAACAACCAACAACGATCGCAACGAAAACTAGAAATCTGTCTTTTTGATGTCTTTCTCAATCCGAATCTGATCCGATACGGTCTGAAAAGTCTTCTCGAATCCGAAAAGATTGTCAAGGTTGCGCATGATGTTCGAAAGAATAGTGTTTCGTTGTATAAAACATTCAACATTAAATTGTGTAATGTTTTCGATACACAAGTGGCCCATCTTGTTCTACAACAGCAGCAGCTAGGTTCGCCAGCCTACAAACCAACGAAATACATCTCATTCTTTTCGTTCTGTCAGATCTATGCCGAGCTTAATTTCAATCCAAAACTCAAAGATCGTCTACATAAATTGTATAAAAAAGATTATCGCTACTGGCGTAATCGTCCGTTGACTGATGAGATGATACAGTTTGCTATCATCGAAGTTTATGCGCTGTTTCCGATCGCCTATGAAAGAATTAGCAAACAAATCCGTTCAGAATATCAATCTCTCTTCAAACAGCTTGTCTATGAATCGATTTTCGCTCATATCAATGCCAAAGAGATTCGACAGATAAAAAGGCAACGTAAATTTGAGCTAGAGCTTGCGGATCTCAAACTAAAACTATTCAATAGTGAGAAAAAAAAGATAGTTCTTAGCAATAGAGAAATCAGATTGTTAAGGTATTGCTGCGATCGAAATCGATCCGATTCGAAATTGAAATTAATATCTAAAACTTATCTTTCCTATATTGTTCACTTAGACATATCGATCTAACGGAAGAGATTCGAAACAAAATAGAAGGTCCATCGAATGTTGCAAAAAAATTGAAACGTTTCGATAGTCAAAAATCTACCAACGGTAGAGTTTCGAAAGATTCCAATGGCGATAATCTTCTAAATCAAGAGGAGAGCAATGAGGTTGATGATTCCGATCGATCTAGCGATGATGATGATGAAGAGGAAGTGTTTTCGAAAAAATCTCCAAATTATCCTCTCCAATCATCATCATCACTCTCGTTGAGAGAGATGCTAGATAATTCGGGCGATTATTCCTCGAATAGCATCGAACTTTGTCAAAATTGTTATTGTATTCTGAATGGTGGCAAATCGTACGCATCTTCATCCTCGATATCTAATGGGAAGCAATCGAAAAACGATCCAAATCGAGATCTAAACACGCCAACGAAATCTGCCAAAACTTCATCATCGAATAGAAACGATGATGATTTTGATCGTTACAAATCGAAATGTGACATTACAACTCAAACAATCTCTACTGGTGATATTGTAATAACGAAATTTTTTCTCGATGAACCAGAGAAATGATTCAGAAGCCATCCTCTCTACTCTGAAACATTCGATGTGATTCTATTTTTTCAATTTTGAATTGATTATTCAATTAAGTTATGTTTGGTTTGTTCTTGAATCGAATTCTTTTATTTTTTGATTATTTATATTTTTTACAGAATTTCTTTTCTCTATCTTAAAAAAATCGTTTGCCTATGAATGATATTGGAATGTATTCTTTTTTTCCCCCAATAAATTTGAATCATTTTGAATTGGTGGTATAAGAAATTTAATAATTTAATTCTAAAAGAAAGCGATATAAAAAAAAGATTAAGTTCATATTCATATTGCCCAGTATTCAACAATTTTGAAGTGTTTATTTACACTAATAATTAGATTATGACAAATACATACAGCCCCGAAAAGCTATGATGTAAAACTGATAGATATTGTGATTGTTTTACGATAAAGAAATTTCTTGGATCACAATTCATCGCGGACATATTTCGGTTTCAATGCCTCCACTTTGGCAATGAATTCAGCTTTCTCAATACATCCATCACATCGTTCATCCCAATCAGAGAGAATCTTTCGCAAATCTTTCACTTTGAGCTTTTTGAGATCGACTGTCTTCCAATCGATTGTTTTTTCTTTACGAAACGAGACCAAAAAAAATTTAAAATTGACTATGAAGAAATAGCTAAAAAAAACATACCATAACGAAGATCACAAATTTGAGAATCTTTCTTTTTGAGTTTTTCACATATCTTTTCCGCTGGCATACCCCAACTCATCGGTTTGGACATCTCTCCGACAATTTTCGTCGCTGATTCTTCAAGTCCACCGACATAGTAACACTATTATCGAAAAATTCAGAAATATTTTAGTTTTCGAAAGAAATTTCAAGATCAATTCACTTACAAATCGATTCTCGGCTTTCTTTGTTTCAAGACATAACTCTTTGAATTGATGCTCAATAATTGATGGATCTTGTCTATCGGCCGAAGTCAATCTGGCCATCAATTTTGTCAGCACACCAACACACACTGAAAACGAAGGGAAAAGATTAGATGAATTAGAAAAGAATCATCACATCATCGACACAAAATCATGCTTACCTTCACATTTATCAGCTGCTAAAGAATCAACTAATCTAGAGCTAGCGAATAGCACAGTCAAATATGAAAGTAATAACATTTCGTAAATTTTTATATTGAAGATTTTAAAGAATTGATCGATTAGAATATATGAAACAACACTAGCTAATATTCGATATAATTTTGATTGGAATGGAAACGAAACAGAAGAAACGAGGAAAAATTGCGTTGAGCTTCGTTGGAATCGATCGCCACGGTGGTTGTTTTTTTTTCGGTGAGGTCAATTTTTTATTCTTTTGTTATCTCAAAGATTCTTTTCAATTTAATTCAGTTCAACTCGATTGAATTGGAATTCATTCATCGATCGAGGTAACTAGCACCACCATCATCAACGTCCAACAACAGCAATTGTTGAAGTTCAATGTTGTGGCGGTCTCTGATTGGTCCATTCAATGTTGCATGCAAAAACCAACGACAAAATGACATGCGCCTTTTAAATCGATCGCTCGATGAAGAAGCTGGAAAGAGATAGAGAGAGAGAGAAAGAGAAAGATTCGAAATCATGCGGAACTGTTTCCGATGAGTTCCAAGACCTACTAAAATTGAAAAAGAGATTGTGAAATTCACCGATTAGTTAAGAACCCGGTATTTTTTTTTTTTTTCGCCAATTAGAATTTTATTTGCATTTTGTAACTATCAATCGAGAAAAAAATCATCATCGAATTTGTTTGTGATAATCAAAATGAAAATGAATGTACTGAGTAGTAGAAGAATGATGAATTCATGATATTTTTTTTTTCTTTCTCAATTATATTAATTATTAACAAGAAACGATACCTTATTCATAGCATCAAAATATTAAAATTATTATGGATTTAGTATTATTGAATAATTATACTCGGAGCTTTTTTTCATCTGTATCTGTATATGAGTCTGGTAGCGATCCTGTCAATCAAAATTTTTTGAATGAGACCTGTAATGGTCGGTTGTTGACGAACTTGTAGCCATTTAAATTGACAATAGCGTTCATAGCCTCTTGATAAAATTTCATCGTTACAAATCCATAACCTCTTCCTACTCCTGATCCGCTTTTTCGAATCACATCAACACGATCAACGTGTCCGTAGAAAGAAAATAGTTTGCCCAAATTAAATTCATCAGTTTCAGGCCCGATGTTGTAAACAAAAAGAATATATTGGCCGGGTTCCGCTCCTCCGTTTCCATAACCTGCAGGTGGCATAAAGGATGAATCATTATTATTAGAGCCTGAAATGTATGATGGATCCATTTTGGAATAGGATTGAAATGGATTCTGAGACGATGTAAGTTGATGTCGATCTGAATATAGCATGTGATTATGATCATTCATTGGTGAAGAATAATTATACTGGCCTTGCTGCGATTGTAATGGATTATAACCTTGATATCAAAAATAAATGTTATTGTTTGAAAAACAAATCACTTGTAACTAACGATTATGATGAGAAGTGTTTCGAATCGGTCCAGTTCGATTATTATTAGATTGATTATTATTGTTGCGATGATTAAATTGTCCGCCATGATTGAAATTATTATGCCGCTGTGTCAAATTAATAACAGCCGAGGAATCATCTTTGAACATATTTTTTTTGTTTGGCTATAAAAATTCAAACAAAAAATTAATATCGAGTCTAAATTTTTTCATTAAACATACTTCATTTGTTGCGAATTTAACTCGAATCCTGGCGTTGGTTCCTGGTATAAGTTTTTTATTGAACTCGTTAATAGCTTGCCGAGCTTCTTCGTGAAGATTGAACAGAACAAAAGCAGTACCGGCTCGATTGGTCAACAGTCGACACTGTATAATTTCACCACAATCTTTAAATAAATTTCTCACATCAGTTTCAGTATAGTTAGGTGGTAGATTCGTCACATAGATATTGGCATTTTTGATTTCATCACTTGAAGGTCTAGCCAAAGAAACTTTGATCTTTTTGTTATTCATCATAATACCATTCAAATTTTTGATGGCCATATCGGCATCTTCGCCATTAAAATATTCTACAAAACCGAAACCATAAGAAAAACCAGAATTTTTGTTGCGAATAATACGAGCCGATCTGATATCGCCATATTTTGCAAACATCACTCGAAATTCTTCATCAGTCATACTTTGCGGAAGATAATTAATAATCAAATTGGTCCTGTTCTCGGATTCAGTCGCATTTGAAGACATCTTGGAATTCAATTTATTTTGTTCAAACTCTTTGAAATAACGAGAAATGGTTCAAAAAATAAGAATATTGAAGATAATTATGAAAAGAATCGGATCAAATTCATAAACAAAACGCCATTAACCAGCAATTGATCAGCATAAAACCAAAATCCCGATGACTTTGATTGAATTCTTTAATTCACTCAAGCAGCGATTTGATTTATTGACAATTATAGAATTTATGAATTTTCTTTTCCTATCAAACACCAAAATATCACTTTTGATGGTGGATTTCACATCGAAATTTCATCCGATCCGTTTTCCAAAAATCAACGAACGCATTGTTTTGGTTTCATCCAGCGAAGACAACAAAACACAAGAAATTCATCACCGTCTCCTCTCTCTCTCTCTCTCTCCCTCTCCCTCTCGTTCTATGCCCTTTTCCATTGCATCTCGCTCACTCATCACAATCACAATCTTCTCTCCCCCTTCTACCGTCAAAGATCGGTTATGGTACCTAATAGAGGCACAAGTACACTTGAGTTATTGTGAAATTTTCCAGCCATCTCGTCACCATCTAGTGATGATTATTCTAGTGAATTTAGTAAAGGAAAATTTGATGAAAAAAATTCGGAAAAAGAATCCAATTATAGATTCCATTGATATCCGTTAGGTCCGAATGGGTATGGCTCTTATTTTTTTGCGAAATTTCCTAAAAGAGAAATTTTTTTTTGTAATCAAATACACATACATAAATATGACTGAGTTATTTTCCAACAAATCCGATATTAGCGTTTAACTAAATGTTCAAGTAAATGTTCCAAATTCTCTTGGTTTAAGTTCTAAATTTTTTTTTTGTTATTACATCAAGAGAACGATGGTATTCGATTAGGATTATACCGAGGATTAAACCAAGGAAAAGAATGATGAGACCGGAATTGGCTGTTAAATTATATAGGCTATATTCAGAGAGAGAGAGAGATAGAGACAAAGAATTGTTTGCTTTAATCAAACAAATTCAAACAAATTTGTTAGATCTAATTTGTTCCTCTCTCTCTCTCTCTCTCTCTCCCTTCGCCTTTGCTCCTTTTTTGTTCGAAAACACCTGCCTGATATATTGGAACAATATAGAAGTCAGACAAAGATAAAGAAATTGATTAAAGCTAAAAGCGAACAATTCTCTCAGATAGCCTAATAGTCCATTGTGATCCATTCGAATCTATTCTCCTCTAAAATATGTCTGAATTTTTCAAAACGTATCGTAATTCAATCTATTTTTGGAAGAAGAAAAAAGAATCTTTAAAATAACAAAATCAATAGAAATGATAGAATTATTACCAAATATTATTGATTGTAGAAATTTAATTAAGATTCTCTTCTGGTTGCAAACAGTTTCGTTTGGATTAGGCGCTGGAACTAATCGTAAAGGTTTGAAAAGAATCTTTTCGATCGTTCGAATTCGAACAGAAACCTCTCTAATCGATCGAAATTTTGTATTGATTTTTTTTTTTTTTTTTTTGATGAAAAAGTAAGCTCATCGATTAGCTGTTTCACTTGTAACAGTCGTAATCATAGCGATCCGAATTGTCATGATCCATTCCATCCGGCAATGTCGAACTATGTCGAAAGCTGTAAGATACCGAAACAAAATCATATCGGTGTGTTTCCTGCACGATACTGTGTCAAAGTTATCGGAAAAAATGGTAATCGATTTGATAAAGAGATTTGATTGATTTTTGATTAATTTTCTTCTAAACCAAAGAGCAAGATGAATCCTTAGTGATTCGAGCTTGTAGTTTGAAGAATATGGACAATCAATGTGGTAAATTCAAATTTGAAGGTGGTCTTTACCACGGATGTATTCTAACCTGTGATTATGATGGATGTAATGGTGATGTTTCGATTCGATCTAAAGATTTATCTTTTGATCTCATCTCGATGATTTGTCTCAATTGGATTGTTTTCTATGCGAAAAATTTTCTCTTCTAAAGTTTTCCCTTTGTCTGTTTATAATCCCTTGCTGTAACGTGATCGAAAAAAATCAAGATTTTGATAGTTGCATTGATTAAAATTATCTTCGATTGATTATATAACAAAATAAATTGATTGTATTAGATTCTCATTCGAAATCATTCGATGTTTAGTTTTTTCGCCTGATCCATAAGCCGAAATGATCATCGATTACAATGTTGTGGATGCATTTGTTGATCCACAAAAACTTGATTCAGGTAATCCAGCTGCTGTAATCATTCTGGATAGTGAGGTAAGAACCATTGGTTTAAATTTTTTTAGTAAATTGATTAAAAATGGAACACTTTTTTGATAGAATCAAATTAGTGATGAGCAAAGACAGTTTTTGGCGAACAAAATCAATCTAAGCGAAACAGTTTTTTTGGTTAACAATGATTCCACTTGGTCTATTCGTTGGTTCACTCCCATGAAAGAGGTTAATCTCTGTGGACACGCCACAATGGCTGCCGCATTCATTCTATTCAATCAACAAAATGAATCGAATTATTTGCTGAAATTCCAGAGCAATTTTCATCAAGCGAACCTTGAAGCTAGGCTTGAATCTCAAGATCGAACGATTGTGCTAAATTTTCCATCAAACAGTCCAGCAAGCCTACCAAAATTCGGATGGATTGACAAAGTGATCGAATCATTGATAGATTTTGATAGAGATCAAATCATCGATGTTCAATTATCATCGACAACAAAAAAACTATTGATTCGATTGAAAGATTGCAAGGATTCATTTCAATCTTTGAGAAAAATTCAGCTCGATTCAAACAAAATGATCGCTGTAGACACTAACGATGCCGTCCGTGGATTGATCATCACACAGAAATCATCTTCATTTCAGCCTGATGATTGTCATTTTTGTTCTAGATATTTTGCCCCTTGGGTAGGAATTCTTGAGGATCCAGTCACTGGATCTGCACACACAGGTAATCATTGATTAGGAAATTTGATTCCATTGAAAATAATTGAAATTTTTTTCCCCGAATCAGTTTTAACCCCGTATTGGGATCAAATCTACAGAAACGAATTGGGATTGGTAATTGAAGAATTCAAAGCTAGACAATCATCCAATCGAGAAGGTTTACTTTGGTGTCGATTAGTTGGTAATGATCGTTTAACAATCAAAGGACATTGCAAATCTTCTCGAATCGATCATATTGAAATTTGAATATAATAATTTTCAAAAAAAAAAAATTGATGCTTGAATAATTTATTTTGGCCTCAAAACAATTTGCATTAGAAAAATTCAAATCTTATTAAAAGCAGCAATATCGACTGATTGTACATGATCTTCAAATTCGCATAGTTTCTCTTGCAATTCTTCCACCGAAACTTTTTCATCTTCGATAACACAGACGATTTGAAGTTTTTTGATACCGAACGCGAGAGGTACCAATTTTGCTACGAATTGAAAGAAACGAAATCAATTTCAAATATTAGAAGTGAAGATTTTCTCTTACCAGCTCCCCAAACAAGACCATCCATTTCGATTGATCTGACTAATTTTTGCATCTCTTCCATATCGGTTTCATCATCCCAAGGTTTCACATCAAGTACGACACTGGATTTCGCAACCAGAGCTGGTTCTAAAGAATTTCAAAAAAAAAAAAAAAACGATAATTAACGATATGATTGCAACACCATCTCCTTTACTTTTAGCTTTTTTTGCAGCATATTCTTCAACTCGTTTCTTTCGGAGCGCTTCCGCTTCTTCATCATCATCGGAACCGAACAAATCCACATCATCATCATCATTAGCAGCAACAGCAGCAGCTTCTTTTTTACTAGATTTTGTTTCATCAATGGTTTTTTTGCAAGAATCTGGTTTCGATTGTTGTTGGTGTTGCGGACTTAGATGCAATTTCGCAATTGATTGTTGCATCAATTCGACGGCTTTTGTTTGATACAAAAAAAAATTTGATATTAATTAATTCAAGCTTTAAAGAGGAAATCTTCAAAGTTTAATCTCAGATACCTTTTTCTAATCTAACAACCGTCTGTTCCAAAGCGGAGATTCGATCGTAAATTTGTTTCGAATCACTTGCCTGGTGTGGGAAAAAAATTCATTTCAATTTAAAACTAATAAATTACTGAATTAGATGGCTTAAGATAAATGATAAAATAATCGTCACAGATCAAGCAAGATAAGATATGGGATCGATTAAGAGGAACATTTATTGATTCAATAAGCAAAGATTAGCAAAAGGATTACAGGAAGAAAGGAAGAGAGAGAGAGAGCGAGATAGCTACTCACAGAATCTAATGATAATTTAATATTATTTCTGACTTTAACTATATCAGAGATGATAGAATTATGACCATTCTCAACAACAACAACAATAGATTGGTCATTTTGACTAGCGATAGGGACAGTTTTATTAGATCCGACAACATCGACTGGCTATTGACCATAGAAAGATAGAGAGAAATAGAGAGAGAGATAATTACAAACATCATTAATTTTCAAATCAAATTAAGAAAGAACATCGAGAAGATGGTAACAAAATCTTATCGAATTAGAGAAGATATAACAAATCAGTGATCCAATCAGATTCTAATGCAAACATTGCAATTGTAATGAAGAAAAAAAAGAAAAGAAATAATCGACATCTGAATTAATTACCTTTGAACGGCTATCGTCAGCATTTGTCGGGCAGCCATTGATGAAAGCTTGTTCGACTTGTAGATATCGAAAGGTTTGTAGCGCAGACGATTCTGTAAGCAAAGATTGTGCTGGCATTTTCTGGCTCAAGATGTACTGGTTATTAAATATCAATCAAGAAAAACTTCAAATGTAAGGAAAAGTTTGCTAATAGATTCGATAAAAACTTTAGAAAAAAAACAGAATTCAAAATTTTAAAGAAATCGATTCTTTAAATACCGAAAGAAAATTTCAACTAAATTGTTCAACGTGGAATCAGTTTATCATTCGGTGTGTCGTCTATTGATACCAGACTATGACCAGAAAGAAAAATTTCCCCAAAACTTTACCGAAAATTTTGTCTGATCCCAAAAATTAGCCAAAAATCATAGTCCTAGGATCTAGGACCTTTAGTGAGCCAAAACCCAGATCTTTTTCGTAAAATCTCAATTTCATCTCAAATCTAAGAAGATAAATTTTTATTCAGATTTTTGTTTTGTTTTAATTTGATTATTAGGTCGAAGAATTCTATCATAACAATCCCAAACAATATTCTCATTGACTTGATTATTCATCAAAACGAATGCTCTCTGTATTAGCATTGATTTCGGTTTTCGAATACCATTTTTCGCATATTTCTTGGCGATCTTCGGTATCGATTCGATCACTTTCAAGCAAACTTTTTCGATCTCATCTTGATCTTTGATTAGCCACCAATTGTTTTCTTCGATAATTTTCCTCGCTGAACGTTGATCTCTTTGACAATACAACATCAAGAGATCGAAGGTGGTCGCTTCGGAAATGCATTCCCCGAAAAGCATATCACAAATTTCAGCTAAATTAGCTATTTGAATGAATTCTTCAATATTCGTCAACGATATTCTAGGGTCTAGGGATTTCAAATCAACAGCTGTTAATGGATTAATTCTATCCTCGAAAATTGGTCTCAGAAATCTTTGTATCAATTGAAAACATTCGGACCCAATTTTTCGATTAGATTTGGCAAATATTTGTTCGAATATATTCAATTTGAATCGATCATTCTGTAGAATGAATATCTCTTTCAGATTCAAGCAATATGGTTGTTTTGAAAGTCTATCTCTGATTTGTTCAGGCAGTTCCGGTAAGGTTTCTCGAGATTTTTCCACACTGATCAAGGATTTTTGAGGGCCTAAGTAAATATCTTCGCCTTGATACTCGGCCAAAATTATTGGAGGTAAATTAGGTTCTGGCATGAAACGATAATCTTGAACAATTTCTTTATCTCTCATCAGAAAGGTCTGTTTCGTTCGAATATCATAGCCCAAAGTTTCATTAATGACAACCCCTCCTTCATCTAGAATTTTAGATTGTCTTTGAATTTCGTACATGATTGCTCCACGCAAGAATCGAAATGAATTTAAATTTTTAATCTCTGTTCTAGTTCCTAAACTTTTCGATCCAAAAGGTCGAATGGAAACATTGGCATCGATTCGAAATGCACCTTCATCCATTTTACAGGAACAAACTTCGAGAGATTTCAGAATCAATATCAGCTCTCTAGCTAAAGATACAGCTTCTAGACTAGAATGAAGATCTGGCTCGAAGACGAATTCCATCAAAGGTACACCGGCACGATTCAAATCAATCAGATTGATTTTGTTATCTTCATCTACCAATGATTTTCCGGAATCTTGTTCAATTTGAATTTGTTTCAATCGGCAACGTTTCAAATATGGCTCAAAAGTTTCTGAATTTTCTAAAGATTCATCATAAACAATGAAATCTATGTAGCCATCCTTGGCAATTGGATTGTTTTGTTGAGTTATTTGATAACCATTTGGCATATCACCATAGAAATAATGTTTACGATCAAAAGAACTTTTCAACGAGATTCGACAATTCAATGATAGAGCAGTTTTCACAGCGATTTCAACACAGTTTCGATTTAAAACTGGCATAGTTCCCGGAAGTGATACATCGAAATATGTAACTTGTGAATTCGGTCTCGAAAGATACTTGGTGGAAGCCGAACTAAACAGTTTCGATTCAGTTAGCATTTGTGCATGCACCTCCAAACCAATAATTGGCTCATATTTTCTCGATGAGATATTCTCAACATTTTCAGATGCTGTTGAAAATGATTTGTTCCTAATTGGGCGTGAACTTAGAGACAAAATTTGGATCAAAAATTTATGTTTAAATCTCATTTTTTGAGAATATTGAAATTCAATGTTGAAAAAAAAATATCCGGCAATCAGAGTTGATATAGTAAAGAACAGCTGTTTCACATGATTATGGGACATTGCCGGTCCACGAAAATTATCCTAAAATGTTTCATTTTTTAAAACCATCAGCTTATTTAAAACTTAATCAAATAGCTGCATCAAGACTGATATATACTACAAAAATCAACAATGTCAAAGAAAGTAAGCATTCCTATAACTAAATTGAATGCATGTTAATTTTTTTTTTTTTTTTTGCTCAAAAAGTCTTGATAAAAGAAGAAAATGATTGCATCACAATTGAAGGTCACCCGATCGAGTCTGATCGGAAAGATTCTTTAGTGAAACTTCCAAAATCTAATGGTCCATGTGCGTGTGTTTTATGTCGGCTTAATCTCTACAACCTCAATTATACAGTGAGAGCACTGAAGAGTGTATCAAAAATCATTCATTATTATTGTTTTTTCTCTTCAAGGATGTTTTGATATTGAATCAATTCGTCAATCCGGATGGGCGAATGATGTTACCTCATGAAACACAGCTTTGCAAAAAATCATATCGAAAAGTTCAAAAATTGATCAAATTAGCTCAATCGGCTATGTTGATGCCAAGATCTCCGGAATACGAATGCTATGGTCCTTGGGATAATCTTAACCATTATTATGAATTTCCTAAGCGTATTCGAGATAAACCAAAATCAATCATCAAACGGGAATATTGGAAATGAAGCCTTTGTGTCCGAGTGTAGCTAGAATTATTAACTCTCAAAATCTTTGTTAATATTGGTCCAGTAAAAAAATATTCGCATTATTTGTTCTTTTTTTTATTAATTTATATTGATAATAATTAAAACATAATCATAATTTAGCAGCTTGAATTGATTTAATTATTTCTCGGTTTTTGTTACCATCTAGCTCTGGCACCACTATTACCGAGATCTAATCTAGATTTTTTACTTTCAAACACTTTATGCCCGATGATGTAACAAATCCTTCTTTATTGAATTCGACCAAACTTACCATATAACAGTGTTGCAGTTTTCCCTGAGTCCCAACCGCATGAAATCCAAACAAGCACTAATTGGATAGCTATAATGGAATATTTTAATGAAAAAAATACTAAAACCTCAATTTCTCTTCTAGTCTTGTGCTGTATTTGTAGTATCGCTGCTTGAAATTCATATTAAAATGAAAAGTTCCATTTTTTCAGTTTCTACTTTCTCAATGTTCACCACCGGATACGTTGAATTAATTTTTGCAAAAAAAAAATTCAATGTAATTTAAGCTTTTTTACTTTCTTCATTTCGAATTTTTTCAAATTTTGTACTCATCAAATACGATCCACAACCGATCGTCTCGTGGGAGATATATCATTAATTATTGCGGATATTAATGTAATCCTTTCTTTTCACATCCAGATTGGCGAAGGAGGATTTTTTTTTTTATTCAATTTTTTTCTCTAACTTTCTTCTGTTTTCATCGCATCATTAGAAAGTATTAAACTTTTTTTTTCTAGGATAGTTGTGCACTAATGAACGAATTCACAGAATTCACTCTAACAAATTCCTTTGAAATTATATTCCATTTTAATTATGTGCAAGACTAAGACAGCCCTTTCTGGTGCAAAACACAGGATAGATTCGATCTATCTTTTAGTCTTTTGAATCTTGATTAACTTTTAGATCGGTTTGTGAAATTTTTTGCATCGAATGAAAACATAAATGGTAGCTTTGAAATTTTCAGCTTTTATTTGTAGGTTTGATTCTTGTTTCTAGATATTATTATATCTGATGGAATCTAGGATATGAAGAAAAATGAAGAGATGAAAAAAGTGATGAAAAAACAGAATAGAAATCAATAATTATACATCAAATTTATTATTCAAATAGAATTCAATTTTTTCCCTATAACAGAATCAGCCAACATCACAAAGAGATTTCCAGAATGAAATGTTTTAAATTTTTGCAGCGTTTCTTCTTTGTCATAAAGAGATTTTGATATGGGATTAAGATTCGGGAAAAAAAAATTAATTTAAATTCATCAAAAATATAAAAGTATATTGTAGGGTTCAAAATTTGTTTGATAACAAAATTGTGGAAATTGTATTAGCATACAGAATCTAATAGAATTTTTTCAAACCTTGAGCATTGAATCTAGATTGTAAGAAAATTTCATCGGAAACAATCAATCTATTTACTTATGATTTTATCCTGCTCCATTGTTTTCTTTTCATTTAATCTTGAACAATACAATTCAGATTGATAGCAAACCGATTGGATCGAATCATTTCGGCGTTCGAAAAATGATATTCATTTCAATTTTCGGTTAGGCAACATTTGAATCATTATTCATTTCTTCGATTGCTTCATCTCATTTCGATTTCTCTATTCGATTTTTTTTTGTTCGCAAACAAAATGCAAAAAAAAAAAAAAAAAAAAGATCATCGAAAATTTTCTCCAATTTTGAATGAATGAGACAATGATTCGATGTAACGGTTCGATGATTTGTCTTCGATCGACTTCATCTTTTTCTCTTTCGCTTTCTTTTTCTTTCTTTCGGTAAACAATCACGAAGATGGAGTGGAGAGAGAGAGAGAGAGAGAGAGAGAGAGAGAGAGAGAGAGAGAGAGAGAGAGAAAATTTTTCCGAAGGAGAAAATTAGATTTTTTTTTTTGATCATCAAGAGATGGTTTCGTTTCCTAATGCCCGACCATAGAAGAAAAGGGAATCGAGAGCCAGCAATGTTGATGATGATGAAGATCCAGATGAAGAAAAAAAAAGCAATGAATGAAAATGAAATCGACACTGGAAACGAAACAAATTTCAAATTGAACGAATTTGATTTGATTGTTTCTCTTCTTCATTCCGCTCGCTCTGTTGTTTAAAATTCCCATTTTTCTTTGTTTTGTTTTGTTTTTTTTCGTCGGAAAAGATTTGAAAGATTTCGGTTTTTTTAAACATTTCAATTCTCAAACAAAAAAAAAATAACAGCTTTTTTTCGTTTATTTTTTTTTTTTGATTTTCGAATCTTTTTCCCCTCGAAAAAAAACATCTCGTTTCATTAAGTGTTCGAATTCGAACTATTTCACTTCTGTTATTCCTTTTTGTTTTCGTTCCAAATTGGAATAGGTTTCACGAAATTCTTCGATGATCGGAACAAGTTTTTTTTTCCTCCTAAATAGTCTCCGAATCAATTCCATATCGATTTGTTTGATTATAACTGTTCTGATTGCGGTGATTTGATTGATAGATTGATTGATTGACTGATATTAATTTACAATCGATTCTTTTTGATTCGATCCATAAACAAATCGATTTCTTGTGCCATTTCATCTCTATAATTACTTTGTTGGATGTGTTCCCGATCCAATTGAATGCCCATCACATTCATTTTCTTTTCGAAAGCTATTCGATTGTTTTGTAAGAATAGAATCAAAATGATGATGTGAATGGGGCCGATGATGATCGTAATTCAATAATTGTGCCGATTGTTTTGCGGCCATTAATATCTCGATTTTGTTTGCTATCGAGACTGTTTCTCCCTCTCCAGAGCTATTAGTGTGGCCGAAGGTCGTATTACTGGCTCCAGTGATTGGATTCGTTTCAACAGCTTGTGCACTATCACACTCGAAACATTCATCAATCTCATCATTAACAATACCATAGTTGCAATGATCACGAAATCCTGAGAAAATTCTATTCCGTTTTTTATGGTTCGAAATAAAATTATGAGATCTTCGATTATTTTTTTTCAATTGTGTTGCGATCGCTAATCCATCATTAGGACTGTTATCATTAAACAATGCGATATTTTTTAATCGTTCCGTCGGGTTCGATGGAACATCACATGTGTTTCCATCAACATTGAAATCAATCTCAACATTATTATTCTGTTGATTGAAATCTATGGTTGAATTTCTTCGTAAATGTTTCACATGGAATATTCTCGAACGTAATCGATCGATTTGTTTGCAAACTGGCCTCAAAATCGATTGATAGAATGTGATTCGAAATTGTCGCGACATTCCACAATAGATTGCAAAATTTATTGGATATGAAACGATTATGAAGAAATTAGTCATCATAATGATCGTATTCAAAATACTATAGCTGACTAGTTCCGTTTGGAATGCATTCTGAATGACATGTAGGATTGTTGTCAATGCTAACGGAATCTCGAGAAGAAGAAACATTGAAACAATCATTATCAACATGATTGTGGTCGATCGTGAATCTAGCCTATTGATTCGCATCGAGCTTGAAAGACGTTTGAGATAGTTTTGATGTTGTGCTTGATGATGAATTTGTTGTTGATCGTAATTGTTTTCGATTTGCGATTGTTGATTCGATTGCCTCAACGATGTTCTATGATGTTTTGGAATTTTTATCGAAGATTCAAATTGATCGTTGAATTCTAAATCAATCAAATTCGTTGGAAGATTCGATTCAATCAATGAAGTGTGTAGATTCTCTCGCATTATCTTTTCTCGAAAATCAGCAAAATTCTTTGCTGGATCGTATTGGATCGTCTTGAGCTGATCAGTTTTGTGATCTGTGCTAATCAAACCATCATTAAGATGTTCTAGCTCATTCGAAAGATTTGTAGCATTCTCTTCGAGACCATCATCGACATCCTCCTCTTCCTCTTCCTCCTCATCATCATCGAGAGCATTATTGTTAGTGTTCATCGTCATACTAGCATTATTAGTGGTCATCATCACCATGCTCATCATTGTTGTTGGATTCGCGACCATCGTAGTCGGTATTTGAGTGACATTCTCTTTCCATCCATTTAATAGTCTCTTTCTTGTTCTTCTGGTCTGTCTCAACGCTTTGAAGAGACGATGATTAAGCCAGACTAATAGAATACAAGGCCCAGTGTGAACGAAAACGATTCGAAATCCATAGTAGTAAATGTAATAGAAATCTTCGCCTAGATATTCAATTACCTAGAGAAAAAGAGAGAAAAGAAATGATTTCTTTGATAGAAAAAAAATTTATCGATAATAATCAAGTAGACTCAAATGTTCCAGAGAGAGAGAAGGGAAAATCAATTTCGGAGAGAGATAGAGAGAGAAAACTCAATGGTCATCGAAAGTTGTCGATCAATTTTGATTATCTCCATATAGAGAGTAGAGAATCTAAATTGGGCGATAAAAATCAAAATTGATTCTAGACATTTTGGCTTCTTTCATTAGTGAATCTTTTTGGCTTTTCAAATACAAAAAGTCTAGGAATTGCTAAAATCAAGAGATATGGTTAGAGATTCGAGAGAACAAAAAAAAAAATCCATTGATTTCTTTTATAATTCGAGTCTTTCTCTCTCTCTCTCTCTCTCTCTCTCTCTCTCTCTTCCTTTTCCTTTTCCTCTCTGTTTTTTTCCGCGAGACACTATGCAATGAGTATTTCGGTTTTTATTTCGAATTCGATTCCCTATGCATTCGATTACTCAATCTCTCTCATCGAAAAATAATACACTCGAAATGTTTCAATGAGATAGAGAATAAAATAGGGAATGGCTTTCTTATTTTATTTCGTATTTTTTTTTATCTAAATCGATTAATTTTTCCTTTTCCTTTTCCCATTCTTTTTTTGTGAGATAATTTCATCGAACATTCAATTGAATGAAGATTTCGACAAACTAATTTGAAATTCAATTGTTCGAGACAGAAACCCTTAGCAATAATAATAATAATAATCAATAATAATAATAATAATAATCAATAATAATAATAATAATAATCAATAATAATAATAATAATCAATAATAATAATAATAATAATCAATAATAATAATAATAATAATCAATTATTAGATATTGAAAACGATTGATAATCTTTCGCTTTTTCTTTCAGCTTTTTTTTCTCATTTGCTTTCATCAAATAAAAAATCAATTTAGCGAACGATACCTCCGTGTGAATTAAGTAAACCATAGTGATTGAATTGAATTGTGTCTCTTTTTTTTCGCTTTCGAAATTTTCGCCCTTTTTGGAATTTGATTTAACAAATTTCTTCTCTTGGATCAATCAAGATTGAAACATCTGAAGCATTGAAAATCAATATCGAGAAGTGACGTAAGAGAAAAGCAAATTCTCTATTCCTTCTCTTTTTCTTCCTATTTGCTCTCTATTTCTAATTCGAAGATCTTAATGAATGTCAAAATGATATGATTCACTACCGAACCCTTTGAAACATCTCCTCTCACCTTGTTTCGGAAATTGAGAAGTAAAAAAAAACAAATAGAATTCCCTCTTCCTGTGACAAATTTAAACGTTTTCATCGTTTCAATAGGAAAAAAAATAGGCCAAGAATTTTTTTTTCTTTTTTCTCTTCTGCTTGAGATTACTGTTGTTCCAGAGAAATTCTAGAACTATTAAGCCTATATGAAATTTTAAAACTGCAAGAACCAGAGAGAGAGAGAGAGAGAGAGATAGAGAGAGCTCAAACAATGTCAAAAATAAAAAGGCAATCAACGGAAAAGGTTCCCACTGAGAAATTCTTCCGTGATCTCATTAATTCTCTGTTAAGATGATGGCAAAGGATTGTTTTCACTCACTCACTCTCTCTCTCTCTCTCTCTCTCTGTCCTTAGATTAAAATTAGTATTTATTTTTATTCACTCCACATTAAGTTTGAATTTAGAACAAAAATCTAAATTAAAGTTGCGAAATTTTTAATTAGAACAGAGAGCTAAATTCATTGTTAAGCACTGAAAGATTGAATCATTTTGATTAAAAACATCAAATAAAGTTTAATGCTTCATCTCATCTCAATCGAATATTATCGAATTTAGTATTTGAAACAAAACAATTAAAGAGAGAGAGAGAGTAAGATGGTCTAGAGCAGATAGATTCGAGAGAGAGAGAGAGAGAGAGAGTGAAGGTGCGAATCGACTAGATGCGATCGAAAATCAAGAATCGATCGATCATTTTGGTTCAGATTCAATGCATTCGTTGTCTCGGTTATTGATTGTCATCAGAAATACACTTACCCATTCAGAAGAATAATATTCGCATCCATGGAAGATTTTTCCATCCAGAATATATTTCACTGGCAAAAAGATTCGATCGAAAAATCTCGTTGATTGATGGAGTATCGATAACAGCAAGAGGATCAACATCGCTCGAATCACTTGCGGTATAGTGCACCAACGGCGAGCCAAAGAGAAATGACATACATAGATATAGCTTGAATGAATCAAAATGTGAAAAATTAAAAAAAAAAGAAGATCGAAATTAAAATCGATGAGAAGAGGACATTTTAGTGCTTTGTTTTTCTACTCTAATCTCTAAACGCCTCATTGATTGCAATGCCAAATTCCTAATGAATGTTCAGATCGATCAATGTGTCTGTTTTGTGGTCTATTGATCCGAAACTAACCGTTGTGTAGCCAACAACAAAGTCAACCAAATGGAATAGGTATGAAACAGGGCAGGTAGAACCTCATACATCCAATGGAACGTGTAGCAAGTGGTCACCGGATAAATCGATTCGTGATGATGACCGAATGTGAAGAGATAGATGTACCAAGGTGATGGTATCAATAGAGTAAGAAGATCGGAGATCGCCATCGCCAACAGAACTAGATTCGTTGGTGTTCGCATATGCGTTTGCGATAGGACCACCACAATCAAAAGATTGGTGATAATTGTTAGAACGAAAAGATTCGGTAGAATATAGCCGAATAGTATTACACTTAAACGGTCTGGAAGATCTTTGCTGATATTCAACAAGAATGTTAAATTTTGCCTTTCATATAGATGGATAAAAGAATTTCAATCACCAAACGTTGACATAACAATAAGTTAGCGGAAGTTGTTAACAAAGTATTCCAAATATTACAAGGTATTATTTTTTTTCGAACCAAGAATAATTTCAATTAAAGTGACATTCAAACAAACAGAAAAAGAAGAAGAAGAAGAAAAAGCAAACGATGGATCCATCAAGTGAAACCAAACAAAAAATGGTACGGAAGCCAATATTGGTGATGTTGTACAAGCCGAAGAAAGATTCAATGCACCAATGGTAGGGAAAAAAACAACGAGATGGAGAAGAAAAAAAAACAATTAATATTTGATGGACAATATAAAAGGTTTGAATTGAGAGATTGCTTCAAGAGACCGAGATGAAGATGATCCAAACATCTCTACTGTCAATAAAATGCTAATGGAACATCAACACCGACATTGATGAAAGCTTTAATGTCAGAGAAGAAGAGCTAACGAATGAGAAAGATAATTGTTGAAGACAAGCGATTTGAAACCGCAAAAAGATAGATAAAACTAAGAGAACAAAAACAAAATTGTTTGGCTTAGTAACTTATTTGTCAATGGTTGGATGATCCAACAGCAGTCAACTAGAAATCGATGCCACCAAAAATTATCGCTTCGAATAATATGAAATATAATATAGTTCAACAACAAAAAAAAAGAGAGAAATAGTGAGAGACAGAAGAGAATATAGTGGGAGGAGGGGGTGGAAGTTCAGAGCTTGGAACAAACAAACGAATAAACAAAAAAAAATTAATCGATATTTGTGAGGCCTAGCTGTTGGTGATGTTATCACCGCTCCAGTTTGGCTTCCTTTATCAATTTTCATCAAATTAATATGACAACTTGGCCTAATTATGCGCGAATTTTTAGATTAAAAAGAAAAAGTTAGAGCAAAAAATGGACCAAAAAATCAATGTAGAAAGTTTTGAGTTTGATGACAATGCGAGCCATATTGTGCGTACTGATCTATTAATGTGAGCGTAATTAAAGAATCGTTTTGAAGATCATTGAAACAAAAAAAAAAAAGGAAAAAAAAATTACTTCTGCTCCGAGAATTCTGGTTCTCTTCTCTAGAGCCGATTGTTTCGTTATTCAAACGAAACAAATAGCGATGTGAGCCTAGGCCCTAGGAGATTCAAATTGCAGTAATTAGTTTTGCTAAGCAAAAAAAAAACAGACCGAACAGAAGGAAAAAAAAATCCCACCCTTTTCGAACTGATCGAGAGAGCACCAAAAACTGCCCCCTCTCGCAAAGGCATCTGTTTATTTCGGAACAAAAATTTAAAATTTCAAAATGATTTGAATGAAAAAAAAAATCTAAATTATCAAAAAAAAAAATCTTAGAATGGAAAAAAATCAATAATTTTTTTTTTTTTTGGTAGCAAAAACACAAACGAATCGCTAGCATATTGCTTTCCGATGAATTCATTAATATTCATTTCGATACCATCATCTCTCTTCAGATGTTTGTTTCAATCGTTTCTTTTTTTTTCCTCGATACCAAACTAAAGAGATCGAGCGAAACAGAGTTGGGAAAATAATTTCGTTCTCAAAAAAAAAAAAAAAAAAGTTCGATCAAATGAAACCATCAACATACGATCGGTGTTTCTCTAGATGATAATCATCATCATCATCATCATCATCATCATCATTACGATCTACGACCACAATTCTATTGAAAGAATCAAGAAAAAAAAACCTATGCAAACAATAATAATAAGAATAATAATGGAAAAAAAAAGATTTATTTTCCTCTCACTCTCTCTCTCTCTCTCTCTCTCTCTCTCTCTCTCTCTCTCTCTCTCACTGCCTAGCTGCTATGATGATATGTTTGAATAATTCTTGAAGAACAGACAACCTCAAAGATAGAAATCATCTTCAAATTCTCTCTCTCTCTCTCTCTCTCTCTCTCTCTCTTGGCCCTTGATTTTGATAATTCAATCGATATTCGATTCAATCTTTATTTATTTATTCTTATTTTTTTTGTGAATAAAGTATCGGTACGATGATACAATAATGTATAGAACATCGAAAGAAAAGGTGAATTCGAAAGGAAACGAGATTCAATAATATCCGAAAAAAAAACAGAATCCAATGAACAGAGAACAATATCGAGTACAAACACCAACTAGGGATTTGGAGAGAATATTTCTTGTTTTCGAGGATGAAAATTTTCTTTTTTCTTCATTTTTTTATTTTCGAATTTTTTTTTTCTTTCTTCTCTTTGGAAGGAAAAAACTTTTTCAATTTATTCAATAATAGAAACGAATCAAGAAAAACAAACGAAGAATGCTGATTCAGATTAAGAAGGATCGAGTCTGCCGAACGAATCCGATGATAATATTCCGTCTGAACCAATATTGTTACCACACTAGGTTATCCCAACGATTGGGCCTTTTGATCTGTGGGCGATCTACTCTAGCTACATTGAATCATCATCATCATCACCGGAATCTAATTTCTAACCAATGCACCATTCTATTTCCACGAGATTCAATCGACTCGTTTGATTCTTGCCTTCCCATCTTCTTTGCATTCTTTTGCTTTTTTTTTGTTTCTTCCACATCCGCTCTCTCTCTCTCTCTCTCTCTCTCTCTCTCTCTAGAGTCGCTAGCTTAGGTTTTTTTACGAAATTCAAGCAAACATAATTCGATGAGGATTATTTAGACCGATCCACCCAATAATTGAGAAACGGAAATCGATTCATCATTGATCTCTCGTTGGTTTCTGGTGAAATAAATCTAATTTTCTTCGTTTTTTTTATTGCCACAGACCTTTCGCTACCTTTCGTTTCACGTTCGTTTCACGAAAAATCTTAGATGATAGAAATCGATAGCTAAGTCACTCTGACGGAAGAGATATGGAAAATTAGCATAAAATAGCAACAAAACTCAAATAGCATTGTAGAAATTAGATAAGCTTCAATAAATTAGATTGAACTGGAATGCTTGTTTACCGTTGAAAAACATCATAGAAACCTTAAGAGCAAAATTGATGCAAAAAAAAAATTGTGAAACAAAAAGATAGATTACAGATGGAGAGAGAGAGAGAGGGATTTGGTTTCAAATAAAATAATCGCCTCAAAGACTCGATGAAAGCCATTCTATTCTGGTTCGGGACAAATATGAATCAAAATGAATTACCTCAACATTCACTTGGATTCAATAGCAATAAATGATTCGATGATGTTCTCGAGATTTTGAAAGAGTATGATTTTGCTTCATAACAAGTATGAAAACTATCAGGGGGAAAAAAATCATGTCGTAAAAAGTTCGAAACATCTAACATTTAGCCTAACAAAAAACCAAATCCTTAAACCTTCGAATCTAGAATAGCAATCAACTAGAATGATGCTTGAGATTTGTTTTCGATCTTCTTCTTCTTCTTAATGACCACCATCAGACAATGGAAGATTTTCTTCTAAATGCAATTATCTTTAATGTGAATCGTAAAGTAACTCTCTCTCTCTCTCTCTCTCTCTCTCTCTTACTTTCTCTATGTTATCAAATCGGATTCTTTTCGAATCGAATAACAATCTGATATTTCGACAAAGATTGGAATCGAAATCAATCCTTTGTAAGTTTATCTCATCTAAAGTTCTTCGACAATTCCAGTTACAACAGTCTATTAGACTCTCGAGAATTCTTTTAAGAATTTTTTGAAGAAAAAAAAAAATTCACCTGGAGGCCAGTCTTCATTCGCTAAGAATTGGTATTAAAAGTGGCATTATTTTTTTTCTGTGAAATTGAATGAATATCTTCCAAATTTAACTTTATTCTTGTTATTCTTTTATCTTTTTATTCTATCTTTATGATAATTTGAAATTCGTCTGAATTCGAACTAAAGAATCGAAATGAAACCAAAAAAAAAAAAAATTAATTTTAAATTGAGTGAAAGAATCATAACGAAAAACAAACTAAAATAATCGACACTTCTGTGATTTGTTGCTAAGATGGAGCGATTTTTTTCAGAATATTATCCCAATAGTCTGATCGAAATTTTTGTGGCGAAGAAATGCTGAAATATTACCTCATTAAAAATCGATAGAATACTTCCGAGAAGAGAGAGAGATATGGATTGATGAGTGTTGTTGTTTATAGCTATGGGAAGAAAAAATAAAAAAAAGAAACGGCGACGATGATATGATGATATAGTGAGAGATGGTCAGTAATTATCACCCCGAAAATCCGACCAAGATTGAATCGATTGAATTCGAACGCAATGGAATCAGTGAGGGACAAAAAATAATCAAGATAATCATTAAATTATGATGGACCTAGAGAAAGCAAAAAATATTCTGATGTACTTCCTGATGTACTGATAATATCGATGATGATGGATAGAGCACTATTCCAGTGGGGTTTGTTTCGATGGTCCCAATCGAATAGATCGGTAGATAAATCAATTGCTCATCAAAATGAAAAAAGAATCAAAATCAAAATTGTCCCCTATCTCTCCACAATCTATCTCTATCTTTCTTTTCTCCACACCCCCCTGAATATTAATAATTTTTTCCCTGTCTCTCTCGTCATATCTTCACTCTATCTTCGAGTAGTTTGGATTTGTTGAACGCAACACTGAAAACTCTTCGATGTTCGATCTAGTTCTTATCGAAGAAATAAACAAGAAGTGAAAAAAAAATGTCTAAATGATATAAGCAAAAAAATATTGTAGACTTGAGATTTTCTCTCTCTCTCTCTCTCTCTCTCTCTCTCTCTCTCTCTCTCTCTCTCTCTCTCTCTCTCTCTCGACGAAAGAAAGAAAGGAAGAAAAAAAAATTCCTTCTCGATTTTATACTTTCTTCGAACAAATATTAAGTGAAGCTAAAACTTATGATCTAGGCTTAGAAGTTTTCCCCTCACCTAATGTAATCAATCTCATTGAGACTATAGTTTTTTTTTTCATTCCTGTCTTTAGGACCAAGAGAATCACCTAGAGTCTAGGTGCCTCTCAATGAATGGCAAATTCTAGCTTCACTCGAATCCCATACACATACGCTTAGCCTATCCGATCGATTTGATGAAAATGCTCTCCACTAATAAGATTGTGATGAATCTTAGTGAAAGCATTAATAGAAATAATAATAATAATGTTGATGAATGATAAAAATCGGGGGCGAGGGAAATTTTGGAGAAATGAAACCCTTTTATTGAATCCAAATGCATAGAAAATGGAATGATGTGAAGAAGAGATAAGAAATGGTAGGACTAGAATCAAGTCATCAGATAGCTAGGATAGATACGATGATGATGTTGATGATGATGTTGATGTTGATGTTCACAATGAACAAGAAGAAGAAGAGAATCTAGATTGTTTCGAAATGTGATGGTACTGAGCGATGAATACGAAAAAAAAAAAAATGTGAACCGAATCAATTTCATTCGTTTTCAGCTCTTTTTGGAAGAGAGAATTTTTTTTTTTTTTTGCAAACAAAAAAACTTTGAAACAAATAAGTGAAAATGATTCAACTTCTAAAACATTGCCTCATTCTCGATTCGTAATTGATTAAGTTTCGATGTTGAAGTTAATTATTGCTACAACAAAACAACCAGAGAAGATAATCTCTGATGCAGACAAATCAAACAGAAACGAAAGATAATGGACAATGGAATCGAATCGGAAACAATCGGAAGTAAAATATTGATGATCTCAATGATTTTTGAGTGAGAAAATTTTTTCCAATTAAAAATTTCTATCTAGTTTGAAGTTATTCTTGCAAACTTCGAGGCCCTAATTAAATTTGTCTTTGGAACAATGTTGTCGGTTATTGTGTGTGTGTGTGGGTGTGTGTGTGTGTGTGTGAATAAGTCAACACTTTGTTTACAATATAATTACAATTCATTCAATTTCTCTTCTCTATCTCCTATTGAGTTTGTCTACGAATTAATCCACCAGAATGGTTACGGAATAAACAAAGAGATGAAGATGAAACGAGTGAATGAACGAAGCAAGAGAGAGAGAGAGAGAGAGAGAACAATATCAAAGCTAGACTATTGAATTGATTAATTTTAGTATCTCATCGATACTACGATACAAAGATTATCGTTCGATTCCGAATGGAGAGATTCTCATTTTCATTGATTTCGTAACACTGATGTGTTGATGATCAAAAGAGATCGTAAACAATCATCAAAATAATCTTGGTGTCTAAACAAACAAAATTTATCCTCCCCCCCCCCTCTCTCTCTCTCTCTCTCTCTCTCTCTCTCTCCTTCGTCCTCTTTACTCCTAAATCGAATTCTAGAGATAATCTTAAATTCAATTGGCTCGAGAAAAGAATCGAAATAAATTCTCTTCTAATCTACTTCTTTTTTTCCCTCGAAAATCTTTAAATTAAATTCTCTCGAATGTTTCATGCGAATATCCAAAAACGTTTTCGGAATGGACAACAAAAAGACATCGAGAAAAAAAAAATTAAATCTATAATTTACAATCATCATTCCAAAAGACTTACATATGTGGAAGATGTGCTAGGCTTAGATCTCTGATAGAACTTTGATTCAAAACGATTTCATTCAAAGAAGAATTCAACGAGGTTAATTGTGTGAAAGAGATCGAATCCGAATGATTCGAAACATTTCTTGTTTGCTTTACATAAGGCCATCCAATCGAATCTCTTCGATTGAATTTCTTCCAAAACTTTACTTTACTCTCATCGGACAATAGCCGTCTAGCCGATGGACGAGTTTGAGAATAAATTGAATTTCTTCGTTTCTGATCATCATCATCATCATCATCATCATCATCATTGGAGATATTAATTTTGTTGATGAAATAAGAGTTCACTTTATTACCATCACCATCAACATCAATATTATTATTTTGATCAAAATATAGATCGGATGAAGAGATTAGAAGTTTGTTTTGTAGAAAACTCCATTCGCTAGAATTCTTCTCCAAATCGGACAGAATTGATTCGAAACGATTTGTTTCATTTTTGGTCCGATCAATCGAATCGAATCGAAAACTATCCGATTGATTCGAATCACTTCGATCCGAATGGATGAATGTCATTGAGATTAAATAGTTTGTCATCAATAATCTCCATAACGATGATGTGGATGATGATGATGATGTGCGGTGATAGTCGATGAAAAGAGAACGTTTCGTTGAAATCGATTGACAAACGAAACGTTTTCTCGATGATGTTGACATCTTAGACAAAAACAATCGAGAACAATCTGATTTGAATTTGAAATAAAATATTGGCAGATAAAAGAAACGGTGATGGAACCAAATTCCAATACGGAATCCGATTCGATCTGAATGTCTATGGACAAGAAAAAAGCACTAAAATTAAGCTCATTAAATAAGAATGAAAAAGAATTGTGGAAAAAAAACTTGTAGAATGCAATCGATTAGCGAAGAAAAAAACAAAAGAGACTCTTGGAACAAAACTGAAACATTTTTTCTCCCTTTGAACACAATGATTGTGCATAGATAGAGTATTTGTTATCGATCGATCGACATTCATGTGGATTATGGACCGAGAAGAAAATGCATCATTTTTTTACCAATCATTCTCTCGGCCATTGTTGTTCTCGATGTTTGTCTTTCGAATTTATAAGTGCACAGATGAATGTTTCGTTCTTGGATCGTTTCAAGAGAGACAGAGAAAAGAGAGAGAGAGAGAGAGAGAGAGAGAGAGAGAGAGAGAGACGAAGTGAAACATAAAATGAGGGCGTCGAAATTGCAAAGAATTCATTGTTGCGCCTGTGTGTTTCGAATAATATCGGATCTGAAAAGTTTCAAAGAGTCCCAACGTCGAAACGGAAGAGAGACAGAGCGATAGAGATAGGGTAGAGAGAGAGAGAGAGAGAGAGAGAAGCTAATTGAATTCAAAGTTTTGAATCCATTGATGTCTTTCTTGGTTCTGGATCCAGTCTATTCGCTAAAAAAAAAAATGAGATCAAATTTGATTAAGCGAATGACTAATTTAGCCTACGAGATTTTGAATTGATGAGAGTAATGGCAATCTTTCTTCGATTTCGTAGCAACGAATAGACAATCACGAGCTTCCGATCGGAAGACAGGTGGTTACTTCTATTATCCTCGAATGCTTGTTTGTCTTCAAGCTTCAATTAGTATCGATAATGTACGATCATAGCAATAGTAAAGCGGATTCAATTCAAGCGCAATCATAAATTATCCATTAAAATGATATGGATTCTACCAATCTAACCGATTGAATAGATATTTAGAAAAAAAAAATTCCGATACAATCAAAAAGTTATCGCAAAAACGGCCACAGGAAAGCAGAGAGCGACATTATTTTTTATTCCGATTTACGATTGTGAATTATGTTGTTTTGCTTTTTTTTTTTTTAATTACTTCCGTATTGACCATTGTTACTCTGCAATTAAATGAAAAAAAAAATCAGATTATTAGAAGTTATATAATTATTTAAATACAAAAATTTTTAAAACATTTCGTTTTGAGATCGAATGATTGAATTTGATGATGATAATGTTCCAAATAATTTCTAACCTAAATTTAGCATCTTATCCTTTGGAGAATAATCGGTATGTTAGAATGTGTTTAATAAGCTACCGGCATCAATTATAATTCATTTTCGATTTTCCAAATGTCATAAATTTCAATCATCAACAAGAGGCTATTTAACTTATTCATCTAATCTTAATTTTCGATTAATTATCTTTTCAAATTGAAATATTCTAAGATTCATTTTAGGTTTCTAATCATTTCGAACAAACTACTGTAGGCGAATAGATTTGAAGTTTGATAGAACATAGATAGAACAATAAGAAAATATTGAATAATTTAAAATTGTTTCTTTAAGAATGAAAGACAAATTTACCTGAAAGATAGAGAGATAGAGAGAGAGAGAGAGAGAGAGAGAGAGAGATACAGACAAAATAGAAATGTAAAATATGCTAGAATATGGCACTTTGCAATGAATGGGACCAAATTTATTAGACCCGTTCCAATCTTCATTTGAACTAGGAATCCTTATGGAAATCATTCATTATTCTCTCTCTCTCTCTCTCTCTCTCTCTCTCTCTCTCTCTCTCTCTCTCTCTCTCTCTCTCTCTCTCTCTCTTTAGCTTTCTTTTTCTTTATTGAAAAGAATCAGTAAATGAGAGATGAGTGAAAAGTTTCTAAATTCTCTTTCTTTGCTTTCTTTTCTCGCAATAAATAATGCAGGTAATGAATTAGTGAATTCCATAGAGAAATGAAAACAGAGACCAAATGGTAATAAATTTTGTTTGAGATTATGTTCTCAAACAAAACTAATTAAGAGAACATAGAGAAAGGATTTTGTTTCATAAAGGATAATAGAAATCAAAAAAGAGAAAATAAAAAATGATTGGAATTTTGAAACAAATCAGATTTTAGATGAAACTTTTTTTTTTGTGTTTTTTTGAAAATAGTTCTAGCAAAAACAAAAACAAAACAATCCGAAAACAATCGGATTCGGATAGCCGACTTGAACTAGTCGAGAGTCTAGTTTCGCAAAACTCTTCCGAAATATTTGTTGTTAGGAAAATTTGAGAAATAGAAAAAAGAGAGAGAGAGAAATTAATTGAACTATTGAATCTAGATTCTAGACTCTAGAATCACTAATTTTTTTTTTTTAGTGTTCGAGACGAGAGAGAAGGGGAGAAAACGATGATTCCAAAGCATTCGAAATCGCAAGTGAACTTCAACCCTTTTTTTTTTGTTTTGAGAAAATTGATTTTCCATATCTCTGACTCTCATAGAGCTGACAAATTTCGAAATGAATTAGTCTCGAAATTTTACCGAAATCAATGTCAAAAGAGAAAGAGAGAGAGAGAAAGAGAGAGAGAGAGAGAGAGAGAGAGAGAGAGAGAGAGAGAGAGAGAGAGAGAGAGAAGGAATTGCAAAAAAAAAATGTCATAGAACTTGAATTCTAAATTCTTTTAGTTTAGCTTGTTTTTTTTTTTTGATCGGATGCCAACAAAATTACGTTTGATTATTATTATTATTATTTAATTTCTAAAAATTCTATCTCACATTCTGTTCTGTTGTATTGCTATGCAAAGAGATCATCAAACCAATAATAAGATCATCATTTCGTTTCGTTCTGAGAACGATCGTTGTTTCGTTTTGTTTCTATCTCGATGAAGAAGTGAAAAAGATTTTTTAATTCAATTAATGATATGAATGATAGTGTCATCGTTTCAATTTTAAACAATTTCAAACCAAATAGATTGTCATTCTGTAGAGTACCTAGAGATGTGAAGAAAACAAAAAAAAAACTTCTCTTTGAGAAAAAGCTAAGAATTGATTGAATTCCATATTCTGTTATTGCACAACAGAAGAAAGTAGAGAGAGAGAGAGAGAGAACTTTCAAATTTTTTTTTCACTCTCGGCTTTTGATTTCAATTCCAACACTATTAGACAAATTTTCTTACGCCATTGTACTCTTCGGTATTCGGATACGATGAAGAGTGATCGAAAGAATTATTAGCTTTCCAAATGAATCATTAGAGTTTGATTGAGAGTTTAGAATGAGAAATTAGCAAACAGTAAAAATCAGTTAAGATTCAGTGAAGATATTCGCCTGTTGATTGAATTGAATGAAATCTTTATGAATTGAAAAGATTAGTAATTTCGAAGTGAAAAAAAAAATGAAATAGATGACTATCGAAGAAGATTCGTCATCGACAACAACCAAAGAACAAAAAAAAAAACATCGAAATTTCAATACCAAAACCAAAGAAGTACATTTTTGTTTGGTCTCTCTTTTTTCGGTGTAGAGAACGTAGATATTTTCTTTTGTATCGATCTCGTCTGATTTTTTTTTTTTTTTTTTTTTTTGATTATTCTCGAACAGTATTTTCCCAGATTGTTTGTTTTGAATTTGCTTTGAAATCTTTGATAAATGAATGATTAAACACTAATCAAAACGAGAGAAAAAACGAAACAAGCAAACACACACAAACAATCTAACAATCAATGTTTGATGGGCAGATTTCGATTGCTACAATTATCAATTAATGATGAATTTTCTAATCGTTTTGAATGCAAAGCATTCTTGATGCCATATTCGAATATCGATATCGATCGCGATTTGATTGTTGGATTTTTTTTTTCTCTCTCTCTCCTTCTCCTCTTGCTTCTTGTGATCTGGTAAAGATCCGACTTCATCGAACGATAAATAGAATTTTTTTTTTTTTTTGGTGAGGTCCTTGAACAATGTCTCGTTGCAATCGAACAACAAACAAACAACGAAACAATCTGGAAACAATCTGGAAATTCATTTCGTTGATCAATCATTTGATATTATAATATCGAGAATCTAATCGTCCGATAATCGGAGAGAGAGAGAGAGAGAGAGAGAGAGAGAGAGAGAGAGAGAGAGAGAGAGAGAGAGAGAGAGAGAGAGAGAGAGAGAGAGAGAGAGAGAGCGATTAGACATTGAACATCCGAATACCGTCATCGAAATCGTTCTGATAAATCGGGGGTAAATCCATAGCTTTCTGGTTGTGATCAATTCTCTCTAGTTTTAGTCGATTCGAATCGATATTTAATAATCATCGAGATTCGTTTCAAAAAAAAAAAATCCAGTCATTGCTTGATTACTACGATTTAATTTTTTGTTTCTCATTCGAAAAGACAACAAAATTTTTGGTGCTTTAATTATTTTCTCTTGTGATCGTTTAAAAAAATTTTAAACGCCTTAAACCAAACAACAATTGATTTCATCAATAATTGATGAACTTTTATGTTTAAAATTTTATGTGAGTTTAAAGTTTAGTTTTAAAATTTTTCTACTATTTTCAAAGAGGATATATGGATCAGATCTCTAAGGATCTTCGAGGACCCAGAATAATCTGAATTAAATTTTTTTTTCATTCCGTAGTTTCTTAGAAGTTTATATTCATTTACGCAACAAAACGGAAGTGATTTGAGGCTTCGTTATTTTGCTATCTGATTGCTTCAATAATTCAAAGATCATCTTCTTTTCAAATCAATTCAACTATTATTATTATCAATCGATTCGTTTCTTAAAATTTGAACACGAAAATGAATCAAAGTGAAGATAGACCGAAAGAGATCGATGTTGAACGTCTTTGCGATGAAGAAAGCAACAAATCAATCGATCGTAAATGTTTAGAGGTAACATCGGAAGATTTCACAGGATCATTTGGTCGTTGGCAAGCGAATTTCAGTGCCTTCTATTTCGTCGCCTACATATTGACTGCATTCAACAATCTAGGCTATGTGTTTCAATCAGCTAAAACCGATCATCAATGTATCGATTGGAATGATCAAACTCTTTCATCATCAAAACTCTCAATCGATCTAAAGGTTTGTTAACTATTTTTTTTTATGACAAAACAAAAGATAGATATGTTTAATCTATATTCCATAAGCAGCAACTAACGTCTGAATCGGTACCATTTTTAACATCATTGCTACCATTTCAAACATCATCACCATCACCATTGTCACCATCGTACACTATTCAATCGGATTTGATTGAATCAAGATCGATTGATTATGAATCGTTTTCGAAATGTGATCCACATTGTACGAATCGAATCTATAATAATTCTGTCGCATTCGATCAGACCATAACCTCGAAGGTAAAATACATTTGATTTTGATCGAAACACTCTCGATTTAAAGCTCTGATCGAATAAATCATAGTTTGAATTGATTTGTGGCGATGAATGGCTAGGATCGTTTGCTCAATCGATGTATCAATTTGGTTATGTGCTTAGCGGAGTGATCATCGGAATGATGTCGGATCAATACGGTCGTAGGATTGCGTTAATAGTTTCGATTGTTTTCGAAATTTTCGGTGGTTTAATGTTGATCGTATCGCCTAACATCTACTGGTACACAGCGGCTCGATTAATTCTTGGATTCGGTGATAGTGGACGTGGAATGTGTCTCTATATGCTGATTATCGAAACGGTCAGTATGATCCGATTGGATCGATTTAGGAATGAAGGGAAATCAAATTAATTCAATCTTATTGAATCATCGAATCTAAGGTTGGAAAATCTCGACGTACCGATGTACTAATCACATCGGATTTTGGTTGGATCGTTGGCTATCTTCTCTTACCAGTGATCGCTTTTGTTTCAAGAAATTTCATCATAGTTCAATTAGTTCCGACCGTAACGATGTTGTTAATGGCATTACTTTGGTTACCACATGTTCCAGAATCTCCTCGATGGTTGCTAACGAAACGTCGTTTTACCAAAGCCGAATTAGTTCTTCAAAAAGCATGCAAATCAAATGGAAAACAAGAATATTTCGAATCAAATATTCAATATATCAAGATACAAGCGAAACAAACTCCAACACCATCGGTGATCAATGTTCTTGATGAAGATTTATCGATCGAAACCAAAGCGAAAAAATCTTCGAAATCTTTTTGGAGTCTATTTATTAGTTTTCGAACCTTGATGAACATTTTGATTCTTTGGTTTACATTCTTTGTCACCGGTTTCATCTATCATGGATTCTCTTTGAATATTGAAATTCTCGGTGGCGATGTCTATATAAATTTTTTGCTTGCTGGTCTAATCGAAATTCCTAGCGTTCTTCTTGCTTTAATCGGTATGAGATTTGTGGGGCGTAAAACATTCATCATTGGAACGATCGTAGCAGCAACGATTGTCTATGGATCGATTGTGATGCTTCGAATTTGGATCGGATCCTCTGAAGATGATTTGATTCTAATCTTAATGACTATGCTTGGAAAAATGTTCATCTTTTCCACATTCAATGCTATCTATGTCCATGCTGGAGAGATATTTCCTACTAAACTTCGACAATCTGGTGTCAGTTCTTGTTCGATTGCTGCAAGAGTTGGATCAACCATTGCTCCATTCATTAAAGATTTGGTAAGCTATTGAATAATGATTCTGAATCGTTTCAAAAAATATGACAAAATTCTCTCTCTCTCTCTCTCTCTCTCTCTCTCTCTCTCTCTCTTTCTTTCTTTTACATTGATATCATGGTCACTAAAGTCGAATTCGATTGGATTCACTAACACATTGATTCTATTCAGTACTCTAACATTGACATCCGCCATAGGAACATTTTTTCTCCCCGAAACTAAAGATAAAGAATTGAGCGATACAATCGGATGAAGATTAAAGAAAGCAAAAAAAAGAAAAACGTAATGACAGGATTAAATCACATCTGTTCAACAAATCATTTCCGGAAACGCTTACGAGATTACATGGATTCATACACCCACTATCGGATTTGGATTAATAACTCTAGAATCTTAATGTGGAATAGATTTGATATCGGATTTGAAAACAAAAAAAAATCGCCATCAAATTCAAAGTTCAAAAGCCGACATAAACAAAAACATTGTTGTGAAACATCATCGACATCATCAGCCTCGAATCGATGTTAGGCGAATTAAGAAACTCAAACTAAAACCGAAAAAAAAAATCAGATCTCTTCAAAGTATCTTTTTTGTTCTTTCCCCCCCCCTTTGTACCATTTTTTTCGCACACAAATCCCAATATTTTCAACATCATAAAACATCTGTCCATTCATTGAGTTGTAAATAATTTTTAATTAACAATCTCATATCGCTTCAATGCAAGCAATGATTGATTCAAATCGATCGTTTTTGCTTAAAATGCAAAATTTTAGAGTCGAATAATCAAATTCACTATCTAAATGCAAAATGAATTCAAACATTTAATGCCATCAATTAGTTAAGAAACCTAATCAACGAAACTTCAAAGCTTTTGTAAAAAATTTGAAAAAAAAATCGACAATTTTTTTTTTCTCTTCATCGAATAAAATTATTTATTTCGAGTAAAATTTTATTAAAATTTACGATAACAAAAAAAAAAAAAGCTGTTCTGATTGATTGCGAAAGATGAAAGTCGCTACAATATTCAAGCTTCTTCCGTTGCAAGACCATCTTTCTTGAGTGGACCCTGTTCGATGATGAAAATGGAAAAAGAAATAATTAGAATTTTGCCGATTAAATAATGGAAAAATTGGTTTGAAGAAAAGATAAATTATTCAGAAGGAAGGCAGAAAGCATTTAAGAACAATATCTTCAATTGAAATACAGAATCGAATGCATTCATCACAGCATAAAATGAAAAGGAAGATTACTCGAAAAGACCAGCAAGCTGAAACCTACCATAAAGGCCTTCTTCTCTTGTATAGTTTGGAATTTGCCATGGCCAAATTTCGATGAAGTATCAATGAATTTGAGAGAAATTTTCTCCAATGCAGAACGCTTAGTGTGCACCAACAAAGACTAGAAAAAAAAATTCAAAAAGAAATAGATTCAATGTTGAATATTTCGAATGTAACCAATCTGGTTCGTGTAAAATTTATCTCAGTCCTATCATTGATAATAAATCATTTTGATTTCATTAAAAAAATTACAAGGCTCTAAAACGATTATGTCATCAGTCTAATTCATTTGTATCGAATTTTGATTTAAAAATGTACTCTAATCTTACCTTACGAAGAGTCAGTACTCGTTTCTTGGGGCCAGTGCAGCATCCTTTCAACATAAGATAATCGCAATTGACTGTGCCATAATGAGGAAAACCACCCTGTTGAACGACGAAACAATCAGCAATTAATTAATTAGTGACAAATCGAGACATTCCTAAAAAATAAGTTTTGAAAAAACATTCTCAGTCCGCCCTAATTTTTAATCAAATAGTTTCAGGTACTGAAGATAGTACACTTGTTGGATCATCATAAATGTCTTTGTCTCAAAAAAAAACTTCGAAAAAATCAAAGCCACTAACCATTGGAGTGATATTCTTTTCAGTGATATCATAATCAGTCGATGCATTGTTCTTTACATCTTTTCCACCTTTACCGATTTTATAAATTTTCTTGTTGATTTCAGTTCGATGGTGGTAACCCTTCTGACCGGCTCTAGCAACAGAGAATTGTACACGGCTTGGATGCCAAGCACCGATACAGGCAACCTTTCGAAGACCTTTGTGAGTTTTTCGAGGCAATTTCTTGGTATGCCAACGGCTAGTGACACCTTTGTAACCTTTACCCTTTGTCACTCCAATCACATCGATCATTTCATCTTGAGCAAAGACATTATCGATCGGAACTGGTTTCTCGAAATGCTCCCGAGCCCAATCGACTTTTTGTGGAACAGTACCACCATTAACTTGGATCTCCATAATGTGAGCTTTCTTCTGTCTTTTTTTCATCAATCGAGTCTGAGTGTGGGCAATAACTCGGATGACACTGCAATATTTCTTGATACGAGCTAAATCTTGATCAATCTCTTTTTTTCCCAAATCATCGGCCCATTTCTTAGCATACTTAGTGAATGCCTTCTTCTTGGATTTGTACCTAAGATTGATTCAACAGAATGGAAAACAAATTCTAAAAAAACCACACTAAAAGAATAGCCTCATCACCAAGAGAAAAATTTGGTGAGCGGAAGCTGATTCGTTTTAATCAGAAAATTTCGACGAGTTCATATGAATACTGCGATTTCAAAAAACGATTGAAAACTGATCAGTATTCATAGTGGAACTCCTCTCAAGAGAACGAGAGCAAAGTCGAATCGAAATCAAATGAATAATATTTTCATCTAGAAAAAGATCAATACCAATTCTTGTAGAATCTACGACAACACTCTTCGCTCAAATGTTCCGCCCAGACAGTTTTGAATGGTCGTAGACCTTTCGGTGTTTCGATGTAACCAACAAGACCAACGATAACCATCGGTGGTGTTTCCAAAATCGTTACAGCTTCGACAACTTCTTTCTTGTTAACTTTTGATCCAGGCTTATCTACCTCCCGAACGATATGGGTCATACCAGCTTTATATGCAAGAAACGCAGTCAAATGGATCGGTTTCGATGGATCATCTTTCGGAAAAGCCTTCACTTTTCCTCGATGTCGTTTGCTACGTTTTTTCGGTGTGAATGCCAACGAACCATGTCTTGGTGCGGAAAATTTTCTATGAGACTACGAAGATAATGAAGATCGATTAGAGAGAATTCGAATAATAACGATAGCGATATAGTTTACCATGATTTAACTATGAACTAATTGATTAACTATCTGATCGGAAATATTAAAAAATTAAAAATTCAAACTTAAAACAACGAGTCGTAGAGTAGAGAAAGAATTAGATAAAATAATAGCGAAAAAAAACGTGTCCCACGCACTCAGCACACCGACGACGACGACGACAAACCGAACACACGTTTCGAAAAAAAAGGAAAAGGAAAAAACGATTCTCTCACTCGACAACACACAGCAATACTGAACATTGTTAAAGATATTAGAGATGTTTATCCCATCTATCGATAACTATGGGAACTAAACAAGTCTTTTCACTTTGCTATTCAAAAGGCACTGAAAAAAAACCATTTTTGAGATTCGGCTCTAGGACCTCCTCTCTTTCTCTCTCTCTCTCTTTCGCTGGAATTTTTGGGCTTTGGATCAAGTGTTGGAATAGTAATGCCTTCAAAACACAATGTTTGGTTAGTATAAATTTACTAATTCTTCTCTTAGAATTATTTAATATCGTCGAAGGATCAATTGAATCTAATACGATAACAATTTTGAGCTAATAAATTTGGTCAATTTTTATCATTTCAATTAAGACTAATCTAAATTCGATCTGAAATCGAAAACGAATCAAAAATAAGTTTGGCAAAGGGAGAGGAAAGGGGAAATCTTGTAAATTTTCTAAATTTCTATCCTAATCAAATTTCTATTCTGTTTATGGTAAAATTCGAACGAATTTATCTATTCGAAAATCTGTTGATCTCATTTAAGTTTCGCGATCGAAGAGAGAGAGAGAGAGAGAGAGAGAGAGAGAATAAAACAAGACCACAAAAGTACCACAAAACAAACCTAACCTTGACCATTTAATTGGGTCTGATGTTTTAATCTTCATCAATCTCGATCCATCTCGATGGTGGAAGCTGCATAGAGATATATTGAAAAGATTTTTTTCTCTAATCGTTCGAATCGTTGAAACTCTAACAAGAATGAGAGAAAAAAAAGGATATTAGCTAGCTGGTAATGTTTTTGTTTTTGTTTTTTTTTGCATCCCATTCTTAATCGTTGAAAGTCCTTGAACTTAGAACTTGTTTTCTCAAATTTCTCTTCTCTCTCCATAATAAATAAATCTTCAACTAAAACTGCATATTTTACTTCCTTAAAGTTCGAGGTCTTTCGATTGTTTTGATGATGATGATGATGGTGATGGTGAGGATGATGAACGATGAAGATGCCTTTCAGCCATCATGGATCGCTTCTCTCTCTCTCTCTCTCTCTCCTCGTGGTTCTATTTCTTTCGAACGAAATAGATAAAATAGGACTTTCTCTCTCTCTCTCTCTCTCTCTTGTCGAAACTCCTCTAATTATTTCATAATTAAATTGAAGATTCTTTTGATTGTTATTATTAATAATATAATCTTTTTGAATATCTCTCTTTATTTTTTGTTTTGGTTCTCATTTTGATTTTAAAATCTATTCTAAATAATTTCAAGCCATCGTACAACTAAAACATTGGCAGGGGCAATAAATTTTGTTTCCGAATTTCCTAGAATCAAGAAAAGAGAGAGAGAGAGAGAGAGAGAAATAGTGTGTTTTCGAAACGTTATGTAAAAAAAAAAGAATCCCAGCCTAACGATATCTCAGAGAGAGAGAGAGAGAGAGAGAGAGAGAGAGAGAGAAACATTAAATCGATTGACATCATCATAGCTTCTCTTGAGATTTGTTGTATGCCGTCATCTCTCTTCGATCAATTTTCAATGATCAAAAAAAAAAAAACTAGATTTTGTTGATGATTCTTCTGATGATGAGGTTTGTTGTTGTTGTTGTCGCTGTCGTTGTCGTTGTCGTTGTCGCCGTCGTTAATCAAAATATCATTAACATCTTTTTTTATTTATTATTTATTTTTTCTTTGATTAGAGAAAACACCGTACATCGATGATGCTACAAGTGTGGAGAGTGAAGCTTTATCACTCTGAAGAGTGCAATTACTGTCGTTGATTTTGTCAATTTTTTTTTTACGGCGCGAATAACGTTTTTGTTTCTGTTTCTCGGTTTTTGTTTTTTTTAAATTGATTCTCGTTCAAGATTTGATTTGAATGAAATCTTTTCCATAAAAGAATACGATTTGATTTGTTTCTTTCGGTGCGAATCAAACCTATCTTTTTTTTTTTTTTTTTGATATTATCGAATTTTGTTTCACTATCTACAATTAAGATTCGTAAACAAAACGAGATTTCAATTTAATCTAAATATCTACTGTCTGGTCTTATCTGGTTAATCGTTAGTCTTTATCTTAAATCATTTCAAAAGAACAATTTGATAGAGGAAAAATCTATTCGGAATAGCAAAACGAAGCTTTTCCGAGTAAGAAAATCTCACAACGAATAATTTTTTTTTCTGTTTTCTTCCACACTTTGTAATTATAATCAATCACACTTCGATTTGATTGTGAAGAATTTTTTTTTTTTTGTGAAAATCAATAAAAACTTCAACAGAAAAAAGAATAAGAAAAAATCAACAAGTTTGGTGAAATTTTTTCCTGTTACATCAATTGGTTACCGATAAATATATATAGAGAGAGAGAGAGAGAGACCTATTGAATGAAAATTGTGTGATTGATTCTGGCCATCGTAAACATCGAGGAGATTTCCCCAGACTATTTCTAAAATTTTACTTAAAAAAAAATCTTACCATTGTTGAAATTAATCTTTTTTCGGATTTTTTCGAGCACGAAAAAAACATCGATCAATATTCTTTATTCTTTCAACTCTGATTCAATTTTTGATGTTTCGTTGAGAAACAAAATTAGATAACTTGCAGAACTGGTTAATGCTTGATAGATTTGATAATTTTCTCTCCCTCTCTCTCTCTCTCTCTCTCTTCTTCCCCCTTCACTTTTGTTTGAAACTGTTGTAGATTCTAGATTATAGTGATAGGATTGAAGAAGAAGAAGAAGATCAAGACGATTGTATTCGAAAGTAGAGATATTCGATTTGATTCGAATTCGAATGTTATTGTTATTGTTTTTGTTTTTGTTTTTTTTTTTGCTCCGAAATTGAAATCTTTGTTGATTGATTGTGAAACATATTCACTGAATTTGGAAGGAAATCAAACGCTAACAATGGCACCAAAAAATGAAACCGTTCTGGGATATGATTCTGAAGAATTTTTTGATGAGATTAAAGAATGTTCACAATTCGATCATCATCAATACAATCAATCTGATCATCATTGTATTGGATCGAACTTTACCCACCGATCGCATTGTTGTCGACAAAGATCTTGTTCGAATTGTGATTCAAATCATCCATTTAGTGATGGATTCATTCTTGATGACAATCTCAATGAAACATATTGTGATGCCGGCAAAAGCAAGATTCAATGTGATAAACAGCGAGCCTGCCATAATTGTCGATCGCGAATGATAAACAAATTGGTCCGGAAAGTTGAGAATATGGAACATGCAGTATTGGATACGTTACATAGAGCTTGGAATGTAATTCGTATAATCTTATCTGTTTGTGAAAATTTCGTTTTTTTTCAAATTTTTTTTCGATGCTTTCAAGGTCTGTCATTTTCATCATTTACCAGAATGGCTTCAAGACAATGATTATCTACTCTTCGGACATCGTCCACCAATGGCATCATTCGAAGCTTGCTTTTGGTCAATTTTTCGATTGCACACTGAAACATTAAACATTTGGACACATGCAATCGGCTGTTTCAGTTTCATAGTGATCAGCATCTATCTTTTCTTGGCCACCTCTTACGCATCGATACCTTTTGTCGATAAAATAATGTTGGGAATATTTTTGATCACCGCTATCGTATGTTTAGCATTGTCTACATGTTATCACACCTTAGCTTGCCATTCGCATCAAATTCTTTTATTGGTTTGCAAGTAAGCAGCAATACACAATTACATATGTCATATGACAGAACGATATGAAAAATAAAAGGAAACTAATGTAAAAATATTCTTTTACTTATAGATTGGATTATTGTGGAATTTCATTGTTGATTGCTGGGTCCATAGTGCCATGCCTCTATTATGCTTTTTATGATAGTTTAATCACTCAAATTTTCTATATGCTAATGACAATCACACTTTGTGCTGTGTCTGTTACCGTTTCGTTTGTGGATACATTTTCCGATACAAAATATCGAACCTTTCGAGCATCAGTCTTCACAATCTATGCTTTCTCCAGTATCGTTCCAACGATTCATTGGTATTTGTTCCATTCAAACACTGAACTGTTTTACGATAGCTCATTTTGGACTGCAATCAAATTTCTCTCATTGATGATTACTCTCTATGTTACCGGTGTACTTTTCTATGCTCTTCGGATTCCGGAACGTTTCTCGCCTGGAAAATTTGATTTCTATGTACGCTTGATGACTGAAGTCTATTTTATGATTGATTTGAATTTTTCTAATACTTTTTTTGTCTCTTTCGATCTCTCGAATAGTTTCATTCGCATCATTTATTCCATATATTTGTATTATTAGCTGCGATATGTCATCTTCGTGGACTGACAAGTTTGGCTGATGTTCGGCTTTTTTCTTCTATCCATTGAATTTACCAAATTCTGCGATATTTATTCAATATTCTGAATCGATTTTGAGCTTTCCTTCGACATCGATTTTTTCAGAGCTTCCAGATCAATGATTTCAAATCTCATATCAAAAACAGACATCGATGGTGTTTTTTTATGTATATTCTATTCGCTCTAATTTGATCAAATCTGTTTTAATCAAAAATCTATATAGATTATATTCCCTTGATATGTTTTATTCCC
The DNA here is from genome assembly GCA_020844145.1 of Sarcoptes scabiei. Lineage (NCBI taxonomy): Eukaryota > Metazoa > Arthropoda > Arachnida > Sarcoptiformes > Sarcoptidae > Sarcoptes > Sarcoptes scabiei. The sequence goes on from CP080487.1 coordinate 5,965,707, forward strand.
ATCATCATCTCATCATCGATTTAATGACTTATTAAACTATATTCAATATCTTCTCTAATTATTGATTTTGATTGAAATTTTTTTCGAATTCCGTCCCGGAACCCGATGGTGAGGGGATGTTTTTTAATGGCAATCCAGATTGCGATGATATCAGATAAAAGTTAGCTTGTTTCTGATTACTGGATGATTGATTTTGATCAATTTGTTCAAGAAGCTCTCCGGGACTTTCTGAGAACGAATAATTTCCGCCATCTTCGGTATCATATTTCCAAACATAGATGTAGGACCATCCATCAGCATCGGTGACCATAGTACCTTCAAAAATGAAAAACAGAGATCAATTTTGTCGAAATGATTAATTTAGTAAAATAATCAAAACAGACCACTCATCGATGATACTTGTTGATCGGATCTATCTTTATATTCAGCAACTGGAACAGGAACAATATGATCCATTTTGTCTGGGCTCGTTTCGAATGAAGAAGAAGATTTTGGTTGTTTTGGAACCGATGAAATCTGTTTAGGTATTGAGATATCGATATAATTTGTTGACAGTGGTGGTGGTGGTGAAGGTGAAGGTGGATGTGGAGGTGAGATCGGAATATTAGCCGAAGAATCCTCCTCAGCCATCAACAATGGATCGATCATAATTTTATTGTTCGATTCAATTTCGGTCGTTGGTATCACTTCCAGAGGATGTTTCTTCAGTGTAGAATCTAAAATCAGAGAGGAATTTTTGCCTAAAATTTTTGGTTTTATTTTTGATTTGAAAACAATCGATTTGATCTTTTTCATTGGTCTTTGTGTTTTGATCGTCAACGATTTAATCTTTGGAACCAAAGTAAATTTAATCATTGAAGATTTTTGCTGTAGAAGAAGCGGTTTCGGTTGTTGTCTATGTAACGATCGTACCGAGAATCTATCGGAAGGAGGTAGAAATTTTTTATTTCGCATTTTCAAATGCATTGATGAGATTTTTAGTAAAATTTTTCCATTTGATTTTGGGATTGCTTTCGGACACTTCCGGAACATTTTCGAATCGATACGTTTCGCTTGTGATAACGATTGTTTCATTTTGATTCCACTCGAAACTTTCTTCATAATCGTTCTCGATTTCGATCGAGATTTTTGTTCTTTTTTTGATTGTTTTTTTAGAAGAAAATTTTGATCCATCATCACATTCTCTTTGCTTTGAATTTGATAATTTTCAAGGTGAGACTTACGTCTACCATCACTACCGCTTTTCTTCAATTTCATTTTCTTTCCCTCCCCCACCAAACGTTCGTTAACATCGATTTTGTTTCGCGCGAAAGAAAAAAAAAAGTTTGAAGTTTTCTTGATTAAATATTAAATATTTAAGTTGAAACAAATAAATCTCTCTCTCTCTCTCTCTTTTGATTAATCTAATAAATTCGATCCGAAGCCTCAATCAATGACATTGTTTTTGTTAGAGAATGAAAATTTGAAATGAATAAATTCAATTTTTTTTTTTTTTGATTTTTAGTTTTCTTCAAATAAATAAGAAAAAAAAAACGAAACCAAAAAAAAACCAAACGAAATTAATTTCCTGAGTTTTTTTTTTTCATTTTTTTTTTCTAATTTTTAAATGTATTGTTTCAATAATCGAGAGAATCGAAAAGTTAACGATTGTTGTCATATCCTTTTAATGTTGTGGTTTTTTTTTTATCATATCCGATTTGAATCTATTATTCTAATCTTATCGCTTATCGTTTCGTGTTCCTAAACTAAATGAAGATTCTTCTCGTTTGATTTTGTTCAACAAAATCCAATGAGATTGTATATAGATCGAATATAATATCCATTTTGCTACAATTCCAATTTTTTTTTTCTCTCTTTTTTCTTTTTTTTTGGTCTTCAAACTCTTCTTTTTTTTCTTTTCGTTGATATCTTCTTTCGCTTTATCCTCAATCCAATCTTTTTAATCTAAATCTCCTCGTCTGCAATTTTGAATCTAAGAAATTTAAGACCCTTTGCTATCCGGTTTTCTAAGATCGATTTTGTTTCTTATCTCTTTGTTGCCAGTTTGTTACATTTTTCAAGATTCTATTTTGAATCAATTTCATTCGAAATTTGTCGAAGTGAAGAGAGTAAAACTCAACAATTTTCATCATCAACAAATTCAATTGATGATGTTTGAGTTTGGTGGTTTTGTTTGAAGCATTTTTTTTTTTTTCCTTTCTAATTTTCACATCTTATCTATTTAGATTTTACCAAATCAAATAGAATTTTCATTTCCATCGAAATCGAAAATACATGCAAAGCATAGAGATGGTTGTTTTTTGCCACACATCGAATCGAATTCAATCGAATCGGGAGGAAAATTTTTGGTGAGTGGAGAAAACCCAGGTGAAAAAAAGAAAAATAAAATCCTCACTCGTAGATACGAGTAGAGAAATATGAAGAGAGTTGTTGTCAATCATGGAAATTTCATTTCAGGTGTGTTTATCTAAGCGCAAAAGAAACCAACCAAATATCCTAAACGAAACACTAAATCATAATTATCATGGCCATTGTAACCACCACCAGGATGGATTTTTTTTTCGACCTTTGAAACTTCTACAGACAAACTTATTGCTATCTTGAAGAAATATACCGGAACTCAGTTTTTTTTTCTCGCTGACACTAGGGAGAGAGAGAGAGAGAGAGAGAGAGAGAGAGAGAGAGAGAGAGAGAGAAATCAATTTCTTAATTACTATCAAAATAATATTTTGGAAAGGTGAAAATTTTTGTTTTTTTATTTTTTTGCCATGGAACCTACGGCATTCATTCAAAAGAGATCAAAAGTAAAGGTGTAGTGTTAACAAATCCATTGCATTCGATTTGTTTCATAGTGAAAGAAAATTCCATCACAGGTATTGTTGGTTTTTTTTTGTTGTCTACGGTCTTTCATCGTTGATCGGTCGTTCGTAGAAATAATCGTAGGGTTTAGCTCTCGAATCGAAATGATGCAATCGATGTTACGATGATTAATGAATAGAGAAATGGAAAGATTAGTTCATTGTGGATTCCAATCAATCTGTGATATACGTAATAATTGAGAGGATTTTTTTCCCCACTTTCTCATAAAGCAATCATTAATTCACCTTGACATTGAAATCTATGTTCTCCACATTTTTTTCTTTGCTCTTAGTCGTAAAAATACGGAAAAATATTGACATTGGAATTCGAATCTACTGATGATAGTCTTTACTGCTTGATAATTTGTTGACTCTTTTTTTTTGCACACTGAAACCATTCACGGATGGATGGAAGGTTTGCTCCAAGGAAGTTTTGTGATGATGGAAAAGAACATAATTCTAAACAGTGTAATCATTCGAAATCCTCTTTCTTGTTTGTCTGAAATGAACATACAAAAAAATTCAGGAAAGTCAAAGAAAGAGAGAGAGAGAGAGAGAGAGAGAGAAAGTGGTGTGATTTTATTTTCCACTCTCTCTCTCTCTTCTTTTCTTCTAAAATCGTAGCGATATATATTGGCTCGATGGCTTAGTCTTTCGACACATCCTAAAATACCTATGTTGTTAGAAAAAAAAAAATCTTAATCCTTAGAGATTGAGTCAGGTGATTTTAGAATAACCAAAATAAGAAAGATATGGATTGAAAAGCAGAATTCATAGTGAAATGATTTCTTCATTTATATGATCGATGAATTTCTATCAATATTTCATCGATCTCAAATGTGGAAAAGAAATCATCAATCTTTTTTTGTTATGAAAAGATTTAATCAATTATGTTTCGCTAAAGATTCGATTCCTAGAAATTTCATATGGTAAATTTTTCATATTTTTTTTTTTTTTTTTTTTTTTTGTTTTTTTTCGAAATTCTCGACTCAGACAAATTCAAATAAGAGGGGAGGAAAGTGGAGAAGGACATTCGAATCGAATCGCAAAAATGTTGCGTCAAAAATTATACGAAATTTAATGAAATCAAAAAAAAACATGGGGCAAACAGTAGCATATAGAGGGGAAAGAAAAAAGTGGTCTGACATTTTTCTCGACCAATCAGATCGCTCCAAGTTGATTTTCGATGAGAGAGAGAGAGAGAGAGAAAAAACGTAACGGCAAAAAAATATGTTTGAAAAGAAATAGATTGGCTGTTGGAATAGTATAGATTAGAATGGAAAAGATGCTGCAACATCTATACAATATATCGATGATGTATGCAGGTAGGTGAGATATACACCACACACACACGCACACTTACGCACACATATTTTGTTGTGAATACTGGAGTTGGAAAAAAAATTTTGCGTATCGAAAAGCCAACTAATCTGAATGAAATGACTAACTTTACAAAAGTTTCTCATCGAAAACAAAAAACTTTTAATTAGAGAGAGAGAGAGAAAGAAGATAAATTTGAAAAATTTTCACATCAAAACCAGAAAAAAAAGAAAAATCTTTTCTAATCAAAACTTGACTTGGCTGATTATCAAAACGGTACCCTTCTTCAATCATTCTTGTTCTGATAGGAAATCTGAGAAAAATAACCAAAATAAATTTTCAAAATCTTATCTCAATCGATTTTGTTCGATTCTTTCACCGAAAAAAAAATTCTTCATTTAAATTATATCTTTGTTTTTGTACATCGAAAGTGACAACAATCGTGTCTCGATGAAAATGCTTAGACTGTCATTTCATATCTATTTTTTAATTTGAAAATTTTTCATAGTTCTTCTCTTTTTAAGAGCTGAAGATTTTTTTTATCCTCTTAAAAAAATATCTCCATCATAATCCATCGAATTTAGTTGGCCGGTCATTATCGAATTCAATTTTTTTGAATTTATTATTCAAAATTCTTATCTCCATCAACCGATATAAACTAAATATCTTCTGAACTTGAAATCGAGAGAATAAAAGAGAAAGCTGAATTGAAATTCTACTTCTTACTGTCTAGAATAAACTGAAAAGAATCGTCCTCGTCTCCGCTATCATTAGCTTCATTTATAGTATATTTTCTTAAAATAACTGTTATAATTAAGTCGTTTTGGCTTTGACATAATAAATGTCGGAATCAACAACAAAATCATCATCTTCTCACTCGGCATCATCAGAATCCACCACAACTACCACCTTCGATAACAAAATCAATGCTAGTCAATCGACTAGCTTGTCTTCATCAATCAAAATGGACTCTAATATCTCAGTTCACGTTTGGATGACAATTATCAAAATAGTAGGCATTAATTATGAAAACCACAAAAATTTAATCTAATTTAATCTTCTCCGAACAGGTCGTGACTTTGTATAGTATTATCTCGTTGCCAATCTACTATTATATTCAAAAGCCATGGATAAAAACCAAAGCGAATAAGAAACAAAGATCTCAACAAAAAGATCCTGGAAATCCTTACAGTGTTTGGGTCAGAACTTCTAAACCACCGAAAAGCATTATTGATGGATGCGAAACATTACCGCAACTTTACGATAAAATCGTTAATGAATTCGGTGATCAGAAAGCGTTCGGGTATAGGCCTATCCTTGAAGAAACAGAAGATGTTCAAGCGAATGGAAGAATTTTCCGTAAATACGTTCTGGATGACTACCGTTGGATAACGTATAAAGAAGCTTCTAAACGTATCAATAATATTGCATCAGGATTCGTTCAACAAGGTTCGTTCATTGCATTGCTGTAAATTAGCTGGCAATTTTTAAAAATAATTCAATTTTTAATAACCAGGCATCAAACATGGCGATATAGTGATGATTATTTCAGACACACGAGTTGAATGGATGTTGTCAGCATTGGCGTTGAGTAAAATTGGAGCGACAATTGCTACACTCTATGCGACCTTGGGCGAAAAAGGAATGATTCATGGAATCAACGAAACTGAAATAACACACATCGTAACTAGTCAGGATCAATTATCCAAGTTACGTAATATATTGTCGCAAATTCCACTTGTTCGTCGCATCATTTACTTTGAAGGAATCAAAAAAATGAATGTGGAATTTCCAACTGAAGTGAAATTAGTTTCTTTCACTGAGCTTGAACACATAGGTTCCACTCAACCTTTACCTACAAACTGGCGAAAAATTCGTTCAAGTGATACCGCGATCATAATGTACACTTCAGGCTCGACAGGAGTACCGAAAGGAGTGATGATGTCTCATTCTAATGTTCTAAGTTCAGCCTACGCCTATTACGTTATTGCTGAGTCTTTTGTTCCTGGAGACGATATCTATTTCGCATACCTACCCTTAGCTCACGTTTTAGAGCTTGCTGGAGAGTTTTTTTTCATGTCAATCGGTGTCGGAATCGGCTATGGGACACCATTGACTATGACAGATAAATCGACCGGAATCAAAAACGGATGCCCTGGTGATTTGACAGTATTAAAACCGACAGTTGTGAATGGTGTACCATTGGTCTTGGATCGCATTTCTAACGGAATACATGAAGAAATAAGAAAAAAAGGATTGTTTGCTAGTGAATTATTCGAATTCCTGATGAATTATAAGCGGTACTGGACCAACAGAGGTTACAATTCTCCTATCATCAATCGTTTGGTTTGCAAAAAAATAAAACAGATCATGGGTGGTCGTTTGAGATACATGGCAATCGGTGGTGCGCCTTTACGTGCAGAGACTCATGAATTTTTTCAAGCTTGTATGGACATTAAAGTTTTACAAGGATATGGATTGACAGAAATCGGTGCTGCAGGAACTTTGATGGACGAAGATGAAATCTCTACAGGTCGTGTAGGATCTCCTCTTTTTGGAGCACAAATTAAATTAGTTGATTGGGTAGAAGGGAACTATCGTGTCCATGACAAACCCTATCCTCGAGGTGAAATTCTAATAGGCGGTCCGATTGTTTCAAAGGGGTATTTTAAAAATGAAAAATTAACTGAAGAAGCTTACAGTGAAGAAAACGGTACAAGATGGTTTCACACAGGAGGCAAGTCAAATGCATTTCGCTTCAAATATCTGAGTTTTATTTATATTTTGATCCGAGCAGATATTGCTGAAATATATCCAAACGGAACGATTAAGATTGTTGATCGTCGCAAAGATCTCATTAAACTTCAATTCGGTGAATACGTGTCTTTGGGAAAAGTTGAAGCCGAGCTAAAATCTTGCCCATATATCGATAATGTGAGTTTTAAATTTTTTCCCTACTTTTAAATGTTGATTTTCGGTCTCTTTTGATAGATTTGTGTGATTGGAGATTCGTTCCATGATCATTTGATCGCGTTGGTTGTACCAAATATCAAAACAATCAAGGTTTTGGCCGAATCATTGGGAAAAGGCCATTTACAGTTTAAAGAAATTTGTGCTGACCTAGACATCACCAAAGCAGTTACTGATAAAATTGTTCAAATGGCTCGCAAACAAGGACTGAATAAAATGGAAATCCCAGCTAAAATTCATTTGTGTTCTGAAGAATGGCTTCCGGATAGGTAAATTCAAATTCTCATACAAATATACAATTTTATTAATTAATCTCTTTTTTATCTATCACAGTGGATTGGTCACAGCAGCGTTAAAAATTCGACGTCAAAACATTCATGATTATTACAAAAGCGAAATTCGAAATCTATATGGATCAAGTTCAAGAGCTAACTAAAATTTTAAAATTATATTTATTATAAGAAATGTTTTTTTTTCCAAAATTAATAAATTGATTATTGTAATTGATCTGAAGGTGATAAAACAAAATCGGTTCAAAATAATACTATCAAAATAGTTTGTATTTACAAAAAATAATAGAATTGCTTTTCTTCTCAAAAAGAATTTTGTGCAATGAAAATATAGCACAATCACAATTTATAAATGGTTCGATTTGATCACTTAGGCATAGAATTAGGATTGATGAATGAATTCATCATCAATGATTGATAGAATGGAATATTGGGAATTCCTTGGATCTGATCAATCGAGGGAATTGAAGGCGGAAGTTGATTAGGGTGTAAGGGACCTTGATGCAAATTCGCTGGCGGTCTGTATCCCGGAATGAATGCAGGCAAATGGGGAGAAGAATTCTGATGAGCAGAAGCTAAATTGAGTGGCTGTAAAGATGGAGGTGGTGGAGCAGATGAAACTATCATTGGTTGCGCATCATGTCCTCGTTTGAAAGAATTACGCTGTCGATCTTGAATCATTGGCGAAGATGAAAATGATACAGGAGGAAGAGAGACTGGAATGCCAACCATAGAATTTGTCGACCTAGGTGCATTTATAGCCATTAATGGTGGGTGGATAGGATGAGCCAATGGTTTCGGATACATTGAAGTTGGATTGCTATTTACAAGAGGTTTTGGCTGCAAAATTTCTGGATTCAAAGGTCTGACAGGAGGGTGAGTGAAAGAAAGTGATGATGATGCTGTGGACGATGTGATAATGGATGGACTCAAAGAGAAAGCAGCTTGTGAAGGCATTGAAGTGTTGTGAGCGAACATAGGATATAAAGGTAATAACGAAGGCTCGGGTAGCATCGGTGGTCGAGTCTTACTATGTCCCGAGGATTGTGGCGATGCAACAGGCCCTAATTTAATAGGAAAATTTGCACTTGGGTTGATCTGCGATGCGGATGCAGATGAAGACGAAGCTATTGATTGACTAGATTGAAGATGATTAGTCGAGATAGGTATAGCTAACGAAGTTGATTGTGGTGGACCAAAAGTCATATTAGGAATGATATTTGTTTCTTTGAGTCTTTGTAAATTCTTTCGATTATCGTCTTCATGCAAAACTTTTTTGAATTCAGCAAACAATCTATGCTTCTCGATCTCTAATTCGGTCAATTTTTGCTTATTTTTAACAATTTCTTCTTTGATTTCTTCAAGAGTTAATTTATCTTGATTATGTTTGAGCTCCTTTTCACGTTTAGCTCGTTTTAATTCTTCACTCATCTCCATTTCTAAAAGAGAATCGAAAATTCCAAAGTAAGTTTACCTTTGAAAGTAGAACGAAAAAAAAAATAACTAATCGCAAAACAAACCTTGCTTTCGTTTCTCATTTTTTTTTCGAATATAAGTCCGTAGAACCGGATACATATTGATATCTCGATATTTTTCAATCTGAAACGATCGTGTCTGTACCACAAAATGTTTCAGATGAGATTTGTTCAGATTGATTTTATCGTTGATCGATAAAGAACCCATAATTTGATGAATGATGAAATAATGGCAAACAATAAAAAAAATTTACGAAGAAAAAAAAAGCCCCAACAAACACTTTAATCGAACGAATTTTTTTTTTACCGATTTTGAATGAATTGAATTGAAAATTTCAGATCGAAAAATGCGACAAAAAAAAAAAAAAAGAAAACAAATCATTGAAGAGGAATGTGTTGTCCGTCGTCATCGTCCATCATCACCATCATCGAGAGAGAGCTTAAAGAAGATTCGACTGATTTGAGAGTGTCTAGAATTTTACGATAGTTTGTGTTGTCTCTCTCCTCTCTCTCCTCTCTCTCTCTCTCTCTTTCTGCAACTCTTGACGATGCTGTAACAATCCCTCTCCTCCTCTACGATGCGTTCCATTGCATGATGGAACACCTCATCTCTCTCTCTCTCTCTCTCCTCTTTTGCTCTTTAATCGTAATAGTTGTAGGATAGCTATTAGGATGAAACATAAGAAAGTAGAAATTTTTCAGCTCACTTCTCAGTCTTTTATCAACACTGCGAGTGGGTTGGAAAATTTTTACGTATTAATGTTCCAGCAAGCCTATTAATCTAGAAGGTAATTTGGAAACTTTTCTTTGGGAAAATAATCCCATTTTTTTTTTGTTTTGTTTTCATTCTAGATTGCAATGAGTCATTTTGAATCATTGATGGATTCTTTTGTTTGTTTGTGATTCTTTTTTTTTTTTTTTGTCTCAATTTTTTTCCCCACTGAATTATTACTAACTTACTTATAGGTTCTCTAATTTAATTTGAGGTATGAATTTTCATTTTTTTTTTTTTTCGTACAAATTTGATGTAAATTTTTTTAATGCTGGAATAGATTTTATATAATCTCACTCTCTCTCTCTTTCTCTTTTCTCTCTCTCTCTCTCTCTCTCTCTCTCTCTCTCTCTCTCTCTCTCTCTCTCTCTCTCTCTCTCTCTCTCTCTCTCTCTCTCTCTCTCTCTCTCTCTCTCTCTCTCTCTCTTTCCAGATTTAATCATTCACAAAAGAGCAATAGAGAAAAATTCAAAGGAGAAGAAAAAAAAATGATAGAGTTTCACTGTATTAAATCTATGTTTGGTCTCACTTTGATTGCGTATCTAAAATTTGATTTGATTTGATTTGATATTTTTAATTTTTGCAACCAATCATCAAACATCAACAACATCTTATCTAAAACATCGAAAATATGTTTTTTTTTGATTCAACTGTCTGTCGAGAGGAGGAAAAAAAATGGATTATTTGATTGTTTTCATGTCTAAAATTTGACTTTGATGCGATCCGATTGCGGAAAAATGATTTCTTTCTCGATTCATTTCAATTCTATCACTGTAATTTGATCGAAAATCTCTCTTCTCACCAAACATTTTGGTCTATTTGGTAGCTTCAATCAATTTTTTTTTTTTGAGATTCTATTCCATTGTAGAGATCCTTCGATATTCTTCCTCAAAGCAATGATCTCGTATATGGTTGCGATAATCTTCGTTGAAAATTTCTACAATTTTTCGTTAAATTTTCATTCTTCGTTAATTCTTTCTTATCTTCATCGTTTTTCTTCGCACATCAACAAAAAACGATCGATATGAATTGAATTCATTTCAATCGTAATTATTCATTGAAACTATTGCAATTCTTTTGACATATCAAAATAAATCAAATCATTCCACATTCTCCAACAAGATCTTGATATTCAACTCTTGAAGAGCGTCAAACACAAGTGCAACAATGACGATTAGACCAGTATCGATGACGTTGGAAACAAAACTGCAATCGTTCGATGATCTAATGATGCGAACGCCAAGATTAGACGAATGTGCACATTTTCATTACGAAACCACCGAGATTGTAAGTATCGATTGGTTTTATCAATCTCTACAACGATTGAGATCAATTTTTTTCTCCTCTCAATCAAACGGAATTTCTAGGATAATTTTGATGTTTCATTAATCCACAACGAAGATTATATCAAACATTTGTTTAATATTAAAAACAATCCAAATGGAGAGGGGATCAATTTTTCCAATCTGAATCTTTTTCTTCGAGTCTCTTGTTTCAATCGAAACTGGACCATCAGACGTGATCTACGAGATTTTTGCTTTCTAGATTCTCAACTTCATAAATGTGTTTTCGATCGTCTACACTCGAAATTGAAAATTTTAGATGCATCCTGGTTGTTCAATCAAAATTGTTTGGTAAGTGAGATTCGATTAAATTCAATTCTATTTTTTCATTTTTAATTTTTCATCGAAAATAATTTTTTTTTTTTCTGTAACAGGAGTCGATGGTTAATGAAATCGAAAATTATTTAGCCAGGATTTCCTCAATCTTAGGTTCCTCATTGACCTGTGGACCAATATTACATTGGTTCGAAATGGATAATCATGGAAATCGTTTGATTAATGAGGTAATTATCATTTTAATATGATTGTAAAAATCAGTTTTATCGTTTGAAATCTAAATGGATCACCAGGAATCCGATATAAATACTCCAGCTATTGCTGCAGCTTATGTTGTTAAAAGACATGATAAAAATAATGTAGAGACGGAAATCAATCTTGAAATCGGTGAATTGATTTCAGTGGTATGTTTTATTTTTTTCCTCATTCCTAGTCCTTCCTAAATTGGAAGAAATTAATGACTAGATTAGATCGAGTTTCAATCTATACTTACTTATCTTCGTTTAATATCTTATTCCATTAATTAAGATTGAAATGCCTCCACTAAATGAATCATTCTATTGGAAAGGAAAAAAAGGCTTCGAAGTAAGCTAACGAAAATAGATTTTTGATTGCCAGCAACACCTTTATTTATAATTTTGATATTTTTAAGGTTGGCTATTTTCCTGCCGAATGTGTTCAACTAATTGATGATAAAATATCTCAAAAATCTAACGAGTTAGCATTGCGACCGTTGAAGAAATGCATCTCGCCGACACTTTGTCAACGACCTTCAGATCTAAATGCTTCATTCAGTGATAGTGAAGATGTAGCGGAGAGCCCTACCGAAGCAGCCATCCGAAAGCGTAGCAAAATATCCATGTTGTTTCGAAACTTTGTAGCTGGTATTCGAATGCGCCGTCGAGATCAGCTAAAACGTTCTGGAATTTTAAAAGAGAGAGTTTTTGGTTGCGATCTTTGCGAACATCTCGAGAATTCTGGCCACGAATTACCATTAGTGCTGACTGCTTGTTGCACATACATTGAAAAGCATGGATTAAACATGAATGGAATCTATAGAATCTCCGGTGTCGTTTCGACCATAAATAAACTACGATTAATTTTTGATGAAGATCGAATTCCACCCGATTTAAGTGTCAAGAATCCTATTGATGCCGACGAACCTTTAGATATTCATGCTGTAGCATCACTATTGAAGCTCTATTTCCGAGAACTTCCGAATCCATTGCTGACTTACGCAATGTTTGATTCATTTATCACTACGATGAGAGATGAAACTTTAAAAGAAGATGAAAGATGTCGAAGTATACGAATGCTAGTCCGAAGATTGCCTCCTCCTCATTGGCGGACCCTCAAATATCTAATACGGCATTTGAATTTAGTTTCTCAATGTCATTCTCAAACTGGAATGACTTTCAAAAACATCGCTATTGTTTGGGCACCAAATTTACTCCGAACTAAAGGGCTTGATAATGATAAAGATGCATTTCAAATCGTGTCGACGCAAGCAGTATTGATGGAGTTCCTAATCGTCAATTGTGAAAAAATCTGTAAGCATTGTTTTCTTGTGTAATTGACATCTATTGATTGATTATATTCAAAAAGTCGATCGAGATGAATATGAACTTCAACAGTCTAGATCTTCATATTCTTCATTCGTTCATTACAAGGACTATCGTAAATCTCCACCTTTATCTTCCAAGCGACTAACTTACATTGATGTTGGACCGTGAGTTTTGAATTTATATTTCTGATAATGAAAAATAATATCGAAATTCGTTTTATTTATATGTTATCAGAGAGATCATTCCAGGAAAATATCATACAATCATTTCCAACCGACCATCTCAAACTAAACGTTCCAAATTCAATTTACCTAATTTCAAATTTCATAATTTATTCGCCTCTCGTAATCCTACCGAAAATCGGTTTGCTTGCAGACCTTTGAGGCCATTGCAGAAAAATGATTTAATTTCCCATTCCAAAAACGATTGTAACCTTAAATCAACGAATTTGAAAAAATATTCTGATTTTCATAGCAGAATCATATGCTCCACTAACAAACCTGTAAAGCGTTCGGAAAGTTTTGATTCTTACTTTAAAAAGCTTAAAGCGGAACTTCAAGATCAAAATGAAAATAATGATCAGAATTCAAGACTGAATCAAGCAAAAAATGTTGAATATCTCAATCCGTTAGACCAAGCAATTATTCATTCCAATTTAAACGCAACAAACATCACCGATGATACGATTTATGAAATAGAAGAGAAATTAATTGTTGAAGATTTGAGCCACGAAAGTCAACTGAAACAAAAAATTGAGCTGTTTGATGAAAATTTGAACATTAAATTGATTGATGCAGATGAAACAAGCGAAGAAGATCAATCGGAAGGATGTGATTCGGATAAATCTAATGATGATGATGGAAATGTTTATTCAAAATCGACCGAACAATCTACTAGACCCAACGAATCAATGCATTATAATTTAACGCAAATAAATTCACCATATTCCGATGATTCGATGGAAAATTTCCAGCATCTAAATGTTCAGAACGAATACCGAAATAATTCGATTCCGAACCCGTTTGAAAAACAATTACGTAAATTCAATGAAGCAAAAATGGAAATCCATTTCTCTAAAGAAAACAGTCGGTCTATAAAAGGCTCTCCAATTAAATATCGCTTTTATAACAGTGCGAATAGATTGGACTCGACTAAAAAGAGCTGCGGAGGATCGGATGATTCAGTTTTGAGTCGTCGAAAAAATCGAAGATTATTAGGCCGTTCAATGCCCATAATAGAATTAGCAGCTAATAATAATTTCATCATCAATGACATTGAACTTGAAGAGAGTTTGAAGAAATCTTTTCCAAACAATCTGGATAATGAGAATAGAGTATCGAAACCTAAAGTGACTATAACTGTTTTGAATACGGTTAACAAAAGAAAACGAATGATTATTGATCCAAACGAATTGAGAGATTTTTTCCAGGCGAATCATTTCTAAAAGTTTGCTGATTAAGAGGACCATACATAATTGAATACAATCTGTGATAGCTAGCAATAATTTTCTTGAATTATTTCAATTATAATGATGATTCTATTCTAACACAATCATTATATAATTTCATCAAAAAAAAAATGTATTTTTTTCTTTTGTTTTAAATTTTCCAATATCTGTATTCATTGATTCTATTTATTTGCATATGTTAATAGTTTCAAAATTTCATCATCTAATTTATCTTTGTGCCGATTTTTTTTTCTTTTCCGTTTTCTATTTGATTTTCGTTTGCTTCGATTGTCGAGAGGGCTTTCCTCCTCATCTAGATCTGAGGAAGAGGATGATGAGTTTGAGGTGCTAGATGAAGATGAAGAGGTAGTTGATGTTCTTTCACGATACTTTCGATGATTTTTGCTTCGTTTTGATTTATGAGAATTTTTGTGTCGCGATTTCTGTTTTTGTTTCGTACTGTGAGATTTTCGATGGCTCACTGACTGATGAACACTTTTGTGATCGGACTCATTTTCACTATATTTTGAGGATCTCGTTCTGTTTGTTTTCTCATTTGGATTACACAACCCATTGATTAGAGATTGCTTGCTATTAGATGGCCTATCTAGAGATCTAGAATTGCTCACAGCGGATGATTCTCTTATATCGTGCTTCTTTTCACCATTCTCGATACGATATCTAAGACGATTGATGAAGCAATCGGAATGAAGCAATGAGATGAATGGGAAGCGTTTGACAAGCGATGGATTTCTAAGATCATTGTGATCCATCAAATAATCATGGAAAGACATTTGATTGGCTTGAATCGTTCGGAATTTTCCATTCCTAATCGAATCCTCATCGATTTCATCATCATTTTCATCGTCGATATTATTAATAAGATCCTTATTCTTCTCAAACAAATGAGAAGAATGACAGCGAACAAGCTCCAATTGATTGTCACGTTTGATATGGGATACTTCGACAGCTACCAGATCCGAGACTTCAAGATTCCAATCTTCATAGTTATCGTAGGAATTTAGCGTTAAATTTGCTTTGATTTTCAAATCGACTATATCTCTTTTAGGTGACCATATCAAAATTATTTCGGCATTACGTTTAAATAAATTAATTATTTTGGCGATGAACTTATCTCTTTTTGAATAAATGGAACCATTTGTTAGAATTTTTCATCTGTTTCAAATTTCCAAAGCACAAACCCTTTACGAATCGATTTGAAAAATCTAGACCGACGTTGTTCTAGTGAATAATTTCCAATAGTTTCATAGAAATAATTGCAAGCTATATGCTTGGTTAAACAATCGAATCTAGGAATTTGTTTCGAAAGAATCTCATCTCTTCTTCTTATGGTTTCGATTGTTCTGTACAAATCATCCGAGCATTTTTTCAACGATTCTGGAAGCAAATGTTTTGTGCTTGGCTCAAAACGATTCTCGCTAGTAGCAGAAACGAACCAATCGAGATCGACATTGTATGTAAAGATTCAATATCACAAAAAAAAATCAAGGAGATTGTTTCCATCATATTCCCGTGATTCCATAAGAAAACAGAAGTAACAAGGTCCACAAACAGATTAATGTGATAGAATTGTTTTTGTTTTTGATCAAAAGAATTCTCACACCTTTTTGGACTCGAGTGCTCCTTTCTAAGGGTTCCATGCTGAGGATCCAATCGATATTTGGTGGACATCTTTATCTCAACGATTCATCCGAGAAAGAAATTCGATATTAAATGTTTCTCTAGGAAAAAAAATTGAAACTTTTATTTATTTTTTTTTTTTTGGAATTTTTTTTCAATCACTCTTCTGAATAGAAATGAACGATCGATCGATGATATTGTTTGCATTGCTCAAAGGAAATCCAAAAACTTCAAAATTTTAGATTGCATTTTTTTTGATGAGAAATTAAATTTTATTTTTCAATTTTTCTTCAACAAATCACAAATCCTACAAAGATGATGGTTAGGATTATTTCGTCATTCGTTTTTATTGGATTCCAGGACCTGGCTGCTAGGCTTTCAAGATTGTACCAAAGATGATGGAGTCGGAGGTGGAGGCTGAGGAGGATGCGGTGGCGGAAATTCCTCCAGATCCAACGAGGATACTTTTGTTTGATTTCGTAGCTTATTGAAACCACCGAGTTTGATCGGTGATGATTGTGAAAGATTTCGTTGCACAAATATCTTTCTGTCGGTCCAATTGGTGGAGTGTTTTTGTAACGGAATAATACTAATACTATGGTTAAGATTAGTGTTTGTAGATCGTTGATGTTGTTGTTGTTGTGATTGTTGATTTTGATGAAAATGATGAAGATGATCATCATTATCGTCGTCGTTGTTGTTGTTATTGATGATCATCGGATTGATCATCATTTTTAAAGATTTTTTCGTTTCCAAATCATTTAGTTTTAAAATTCTCGATCCAAATCGTTGTGCATCGTTGAAACCGATCGAATTAGGAATTTCGATTGGATCCAAAATGCGAGATTGAACAAAAAAGATAGTGATGATCAACGCAACAAAGATGACTAGAAAATGAATGATATGAGTGGTTAGAAATAGATCAAAATTTAACCATTCGTTTGAATCGATTTGATGGAAGAGATCGGATAGTTGAAATTGTTTTATCAACCACAACAAACTAAACAATCCATTCAATGTGGGAAAACAATTTTTTGCTTTCGTCCAAAAACAAACTACAATCAAACCGATCGCAATCGATTCCTCAATCAAACAATTGATGATTGTGATCGAATAGAGACGGGAAATTGTTGCTCGATAATTAATCGATGGCAATGCTTGATGTAACGAAAATTTTCGATCATCAAAACGATTACGATTAATTTTACGATTGATTTCATTGATTTGATTGCCGGTTTCTATCGCCAAAATGATCCACAAAATCATCAATACAATCAGCAACAAAAGGAATGAGATTTTGATCCAAAACAAAACTATTTCCGATTTCATCATGTCGATTCAGAAGAGGTAGATTCAAATCCAACAAACAATCAAGGCTTAAATCTAGAGAAAAAATAAGAAAAATTTTAAACTTCTTAGAATCTGTATAGTATCTCTGCGGTAAAAACATACTACCCATAAACTCTAATGAATCGTAATGAATATCGAATCTCGCCAATATTCGAAACCTATCGAGTTTCTCTCATCGAGATAATGGATCCGATCAATCATTTCGATTTCATCCTGTTTACCTTAGTGGATTGCTGTCAATCGATGTATCCAGTTGTCGAAATTGTTGACCTTGGTGTAGTAGCCATATTTTTCTGGCCTACCACAACCTTCACCCCAAGAGACAATGCCAAGTAATGTCCAACGAGAATGAAATTGCACCACAAACGGACCGCCACTATCGCCTTTGCAAGCGTCGCCAACGATCTCTTTGCCGTAGCCTGCACAGAACATATTATCGGTAACCTGGAACGCTGTCGATTGACGACACTTGTTTTGATCGACAATCGGTAATCGAATCTTATGTAAATATCTAGGCAGAGGACCGTTCTCTTTCAATCGGCCCCATCCTGTAACCAAACCGAATCGAACATGATTATTCGATCCGATATCATCGTCTTGATCGAAATCATCATCGTCATCATCATTGTTATCAGAGAGATCGTGTACACTTCCTCCGTTAAACAAGTGCTGATGTTTGTTATTATGGCTAAAAAAATATCTATTCAATTCCTCTACTTCTTCACTTGATGAAGCCATACAAATCGGAAGAATATTATCGGTGAATTGAATATGTGTAGCTAGTTTAACCAAAGCGATATCGTTATCGAAAGTTTCGTTGGAGAAATGAGGATGTTTGATGATGTGTTGAATCTTGGTCACAATCTCTCCTGGTTCGATTTCAGTCTGATCGTATTTACCAAGCTTAACGAAAACCGTTGATTCATCAAGAATATCAGTGAAACAATGCGCTGCGGTCATCACCCATCTCTCATTCAGCAACGCCTACAATTTTTAATCCGAAAAAAATTTTGAGAAAATAAAATAAAAACATCAAATCACATTTCACTGATCTTAGATTTTAACCTTGAACTTACACCACCGCAAAAAACATGCCGTTTTTCGTCCCAAAACATCACCATCCAAGGAAACTCTCCTGGTAGCGCTTCAGTACCGCCAATGATTTTACCAAAATTCGAAATATACAAATCAGTTTGATTCTCTTTACCGTCTCGATTGAGTAGAGTTCGGCCACAAAAATCTCTCACATCAACTCGTTTGTTCACCTCAACTCTTGCGACAGATTTCAAAGAGCAATCATCGAAATTTTTGAGATTTCGTTGTTTCGAAGCTTCATCATCGCTACCTGATCGATTGCTATGATGTTTTAGATTAACAACACAGAAATAGAAACCAGAATCTTCGACCAGAACTCGATCGAAAAGTAGATCACCTCGACTCAATTTTTTAATTCGAGAATTATAGATCACTGGTTTCGGACGAAGAGTTCGATCATCACCGGTGTTGTGTCGATGATACAACGGTAATCGTTGCCAATCGATTTCAATGTTTTCATTGTTCGAGTCCGATAACGTAGCGCTACAATGTAACATGACGAACTCTCCTTCGCTCGTCAATTGATCTCGTGGACGTTCGCGGAAAAAAATATCCGATGTGGAACAATTCTCAGTGTCTGGATGTATTTGAAGCCAACAATCGCTGGAGAAATCTCCATAGACACAGATATAACGACCGGCTGATTTCGGTTGGAACTCTTTGATCATCAATGATGTACCATTGTTGGTGACACCATCATAAATTTCTCGATCACCTTTGAACCAAATAATCGGCATCGATGCGGAATGAAATTTTGGATCAATTTCACAGAACAATAAATGCGATGATCCGAGACGAATAGAAGCATTCTCTGGTGCATGAATCAGTGAGATTCTTTCCACATCTGAAACTTTATCCAAATATGTTTGCTTTTGTAAGGTGGATTGTTGCGGAATTAGATCATTTGGCGCAACATTTTGCTCCTTAATGATCGAGGTTAGATTGATATTCTCATCGACAGTGACGAAAGTAAATTTAGCACGAAAACCAGGATTAAGTAAACCTTGAAAAGGAGATATCGATGCTGTCTGACTAGAAGAAATTAGATTGTAATCATTTCGTGGTCGATTTCGTCCCTTGCTACGATGATTGCTATTGATCGAAATGAAAACCAATCGAATACTATCACTTTGCGAAACGAAACGAAACGGATGGCTACGAAAACCACAGAAAACATTCGATGGTCGATCATCGTTGAAATTCTCATAGATTTCTAAACGATCTTGTGTGCAATTGTTATTGCCTCGTTCCTCTCGTTCCAACAATGATGGTCCATCGTAATCTTCATCGAAATCTTCATTTTGACTTTGATCAATCAAATCGATCCAATCGAAAAGTAAAACGATTCTTTCGTTCAGGTTTGGAGCTGTGATTGAGGTTTCACATCTACTGTTCTCTGGATACGGATCCGGATATGAAGGGCTAGAAATGGTCATATTTTGCCAATCAGCATTCCAATTACATTTCATGTAATAGGTGATGTTGACATCTTTGCGGAGAGCTAAAATTTTTGCTTTATATCCTCTCAATGCAAGAAAGTCATCCGATTGAAAATGGAACAAAATCGAATTTGATGTTGATTGAAGAAATAGAATTGAGCTTTGTGGATAGGAACAAAATCTACCGAAAGATTTCGACGGTATGATCTTGTTCGAATCGAATATTTCGACAAAATCAAATTCACATTTAGCTCCAGATTCCAGATGAAGATCTTCGAAATTCACTAGAAATCGATGATTTTTACGTGTCTTCACTTCGGTCCAACAATTTTTCGAATCATCATATGATTCTGGATAATTTGGCGATGTCATATAGGTGAAATTGATCACAAATATTTCACCAGTACAATCGTGTGATTGTGCGATGATTCGAAGATGAAAACCAGGATATTCATTGTAGCTATCGGAGAAGAATTCGATCGTGGTACGATTCGATCCGATTTCAAACTCACTTCCTTTATTGTAGTGGCCACAAAATCTTTTGGTGCGAATAAAAGCTTTGCCAGTTTTCCGATCGATTTGATGGACACCTGAATTTTCAAGAGAAAAAAAAGCTTCAAAAAATCAAAACAATCGCCAGGAATTCTTCCTCAACCTTTGATATCGAGCCGATCGAATCGACAACTAGCATCGTGTTCGATATGCAACGAGAAGATTTGTATCTTTAACGTTTGCTGTGGTTGTGATTGTATGTGCCAAACACAATGACTGTTTGGTGGATAGCGATTCGGATAATTTGGTGAGGTAATCTCAAAATTGGTCGACACTGTAACCGCAAGATTTTTTGGACAATTATTTTTTGCGTCACGATGCGACTTTATCATCATCAAATCCGATGCTTTATGATCTGAATGTGAAATTTTGGAATCTTTAAATGAATCATTAGAACTATTATCACGAGAGTTTCGATTGAGGAGATGATCAAATTTTTTTAGCTCACTAAATAGTTTAGCGATTTTTGTGGAACTCGTCAAATCTAGATTTTGGATATTTGAGCCAGTATTATGGTCCGAATGGATTCGATTGAAGACTGATGAGTGAGTTGAAGAAGCTTGATTCGCATTCCTACCATCGTCTTCATTATTGTCATAATTTCGATCATCGTAAATCTCATCATCGGCACTATCATCATCGGTTTCGGAATCAATATTTTCTCTATCACTTTGTTCACTGAACAATCTATCGAGAGGTTTGTGAAGGTTTGATTTTGATTCGCTCTTTGAAGAAGACAAGGTCCATTCATGAGGTTTCGCTTGATTCAGATTGAACAATGTTGTTGGCGGGGCTGATAATTTATCATTTATCATCGCTTCATCTCGGTTTGATGGCGATGATTTCCATTGATTTCGAATAGATTTGAATTGAGATGAACCATCATCATTGTTGATGAAACGATCTTGATGAGAAAATTTGCTTCTTCTAGCTTTATTCGATAAGAGGGATAGAAATTTTTGTTTAGTTTCGGGCATCAAGTACGATGATGTTGTTGTTGTTGTCGTTGTTGTCGTATTGATTATCGTCTCAGGATAGAAACGATTACGAGTTTGATCGAATCTTTACAATCGAAGCAATAGAGAAAAAACAAAATCAATCAAAAAAAGAAAACAAATACGTAAATGATATGGGACCAAAAATTGATTTCGATCAAACAAACTTGATTGAATCCAAACAATCGATGTGATTGAAGCAGAAGAAGAAGATGAAGAAGAAGAAGAATCGAGAACAATTGATTATGAACAAGATTAGCCAACAAAAATTTCGATCAGATCGATACATTTTCTACACGCAAATCAATCAATCAAATTTTTTCTCCTTTACGAAATGTATTTGAAATGGTACAAAACGATTCGATATACTAATTGATTTGATTGATAGAGATCTTCAGCGAAGACGAATCGGGGGTGCCAGAAATTTGTTTCTTTGAGTACTCACTCACTGCTCTCACACAACGATTGAAAGTAATCGAAAAAGGAAAAAAAAATGAAGGGTTAGTAGAGGGAACCCGGAAGAGTTGATGAAATACGGTAAAATTAATCGAAAGGATCGAATGAATTGAATTGAAATCGATAGAAATAGATGTGAACAATTTCGAGATTGATGAAAAGATGTTAGATGATGAAACATCATCAATAATGTTGTAACGTGTAATAACAATTTTGATTTTTGTTTCTTGAAAGAAGATTGGATTCGGTTCGATTCGATCCGATCCGATCCGATCCGATTCGATTGTTTCTTGATCGAAAAAAAATCAATCACTTAACAGATGCAAACAATAGAATCAATTGTAGCGAAAGTAATAAGATTATTTCATCGTAAAACAAATGTAATTGCGTGAACATGATGATAGAAAGATTTGAACAGAAGTGTTTCAAGATTTGAATCGAATCAAGAGAATTGAGAGAATTAGATCTAGAAAAGATTTCGTTATCGCAATTTTTTTTTCAAATTTAAAAATTTCTGAAACAATTAACTTAAGGTAGACTTTAGAAGAAATTTTCGTTGATTGAGAAGAAAGAAAAAGATTTGTTCTGATTTTTTCTCCGTTTTCCACAAACACACACACACTCATACTAAAACACCGAATACTATTAAATTAATTCGATTCTTTGCTAATCAAACATCGAACGAAATGGCAAATTTGAAGCGAAAAAAAAAATTATTATTATTATTATTATTCAGTTCTTTCTTCTCCTAGAAATGTTTTATTTCATTTTATTTCATTTTTTTTTTTTTTTTTTTTTTTTTGATTTCTACTTCGGAAGCTTCTCTCTGTCCTCGATCGATCCTCGAAAAAAAAAAAGAAAAACGTTTCATATCGCTCATTTGATTTCGATTTATCTATCTCTCCCTATGTCCAAATCGATTCGATGCGTTCGGATTTGGCCGTTGCAAGACAAATTTTTTTTGTCGCTCGATGCTCAAATGCTGATTGTGATGTTGATGTTGATGTTGATGGTAATGTTGATGGTCTTCATTAGTGATCTCATCTTCACTAAAACTATTCTCGTTGATCGTTCAAAAGAACTTATCGTCGTAAACGAAAAAAAAAAGAAGAGAGGAAAGAAGAAGAACAGAAGAGAAGAGAAATTGTTGATTTCCGATCAAAAAGCAATTGTGAAGATAGAAGGAGAATTTTTTTTTTCAAAGCAAAGATAATCGCTTGTTGGTTGATTGATTTATACGCTTGAATCCAAACACATTGGTTGTTGTAGAAGAGAGAGAGAGAGAGAGAGAAAAGTTGAATGTTTCGAATAGCTTTAATGAATTAACGAAAAGTTCGAATTGGAAAGAGATAATTTCTCTCTCTCTCTCTCTCTCTCTCTCTCTCTCTCTCTCTCTCTCTCTCTCTCTCTCTCTCTCTCTCTCTCTCTCTCTCTCTCTCTCTCTCTCTCTCTCTCTCTCTCTCTCTCTCTCTCTCTCTCTTCCTTTTTTTTCTTCTAATTAATTACAAAAAAATATTTCAAATCTTTCACTCTTCTACACTCTGCATCTATCGAATTGTTTTAGATTCTGAAATTGATTGCTAAATATTTAGTCACCGCAATCGATTGATTGATTGATGGATTACACAAACCGACAAAACTTAATTGATTTCGATTTCGATCGAATCTGATCTATTGAAAAATATTTAGAAAATATAAAAGAAAGAGAGAGAGAGATTGAATTGTTTCGATGACAATTTTAGATCTGGTTTAATTAGCTTTGCTAATTAGCTAGAATCAATCGAATGGAATTTGATAATCTTTTTTTTTTTTTTTTTTAGAAAAATTGTTTCGAATCCATTGAACATTGAATCGGAGAGAATCGAATGAAATTTTTCAAATACCAACTGAAAGCTTATGATCGAGGATCAATCGAATATCAAACAGAGATCGAAGTGAAGGAAGAAAAGAGAAAAAAAAAGAAGAGAAAATTCCATCAATAAATTTTGGTTTTGAAAAATTTTTTTTTTCTAATCGTTGAAGAGAAACATTCAACAAATTCCAATCTAAAAAAAAAAAAAAAAATAAGCCAGCCATTTAAATACCATGACAACCGTTACAGATTTGATCGAGATGGAAGGAACACACACATACAATGAATTGTGTGCCACCGTTTGTTTGATTGTTTAAAATTCAAATAAATTCTTTCGATCTTTCGGTATGGCATCGGAGAATTTTTCCCCTCTCCCTCATCGATTGCATAATGGAATAATTGTAATTAATAAATGCTAGCTAGGATAATAAATTTTGATTTGATTCACAACCGAACCAATTGAGATTGGACAAAAAAAAAGTTTAAAAAGACAAGAAATAGACTAATAACAATCTAGGTCTCTGAGATAGATGAAGATCATATCGGTACAGACGAAAAAGTTTTCAATGCAATCAATGCACCATTATTGCACCATCAATCGAGCGTTTCAGAACAGCTTCAAGTTTTGATCGATTATGGATGACGAACAGAGAGAGAGAGAGAGAGAGAGAGAGTGAGTGAAGGGAACGGAAGCGGAAAGCAACAGTAACGAACGTGATTCTTAACAAGAAGATTCTAAGATGATTAATTATTAAAAATTGATTTTTAATTTAAAGCTAACAAAATAATAACCCATTCATTTGAATTTGATTTGACAGAGAGAAAGAGAGTGAGAGAAATGGGAAAATATTTAGCAAATTTGCTGAGCAATGTAAGAACCATCGACGAATAATTTCGAATAAAATTTGGATCGATTTTGATTTCTCTCTCTCTCTCTCTCTCTCTCTCTCTCTCTCTCTTTCTTTCTCTTGTAGATGAAAAAAAAATCTCGATCCATTTGGAGAATCAAATCAAATGTAATAGGTTTCAAGCAATTCACCAAGTGTTCCGGTTCGCTCTATTATTCACCGAATTGTTTTCGCCTTTCAAATCCGAGAAAAGTTGTTGTTGTCGTTTTTGTAGTTCAGTTTGATCAAAAAAAAAAAATTCAAGAAACAAAATTAATTATTTTTTACGCTGAGAAAGTTTTCAAGTTTGAGCTTTTTTTTCTAAACCGAAAGAGATTTGTCAATTTTTTATTTAAATTCGCCAAGAATAATTATAGAGAGAGAGAGAGACTTGTCTACTAGGCAATAACTAGATTCTCTTTGAATCTTTGAATCAATCGATATTGTCTTATAATTTTACCTGCGTTTTCTATGTCGAGGAAGATTTTGTTCCGAAATTCATTTTAAAGTGATTAGTTAATTAGTCTTCATTGTTTGTTGTAGTGTTTTGATAAAAATTTCTTCTCAAACTTGACCTTCAAATGAAGCTGATGATTCGAGATGATTTCGATTGATTGAATACCTGAACACTTCGAAGAATATTTCTAATCCTAATCGAGAAGATTTTCTAATGATGGCAATCATTGTGGAATTACTCAGACGATTCATTTTGATGATATTAACATTCTTCTATAGACTTAGAGTTTCGAAACCCAAATCCAAAGAGATCAATCTAGCATCAAGCTCCGATTCCTCATGGATCAATTCAATATTATCGAAATTTATTCAATACGAACAAATTCTACTTCCGCCAGAGAATCCTTTTAGAAAAACATTAACAGAGATGTCTACACGTCTTATTTTTCCCTATAAAAATGTTTCAAAAGTATTCGAGAGAGATTATCGTGTCGATCCTAAAAGAATCAATGAAATCATCGTACGAATAATCTGGTTGAATTCGGCTAACTTAGTTCGTGGCCTAATGAATACGATCTACACTGGACAAGATCGTTTCGAGCCCTGGATCGAGGGAACGCTTTTCATTCCATATTTCATACATGATGGCAATAGCCGATTATTTAGCATTTTTGTAATGTTTTTGATAACTTGTGGCAATCTGATAGGTATGTGAATGTAAATGTAGTTATTCATTCTCTCTGATCGAAAACATTCTCGATTGATTATCATTTTTTCACCGTATCAAGACATACTGTGGCTCTATTCGTTTAATCGAAGACAAAATGTTCCCTATGTTCTGGATCCGATTATAGATTTCTACGACAAGTACAATAGATTGACAAAGAAATTGTTAAAAATCGATTCCGAACAAAAACGAATGAATGTCAATGATTGGCATTCGACAAAATCGTTCGCCAAACTTAGTCTACGTCTTTACTTTGTGATTCAATTTTGCAATCTAATTCTGATCGCTTTCAATGTTGTTGTTTGGCTCTATTTTTTCTATGATCTGTTCGATGGTTACGGTGATACGAAGCTAATCTCTTCCGCCGCTTTCATAGCGCGTCGAATCGCTTTCGATTTCCTTTTCAGCATACAAATTCTTCACGTTCTAATGTTTGGTGCCGGTTTCGTTCAGATCTTCATCATTGTAATAGGCTGGTTCTCGATTCGATACGAAAAAATCATTCGAAACAATTGTAACAGTAGAAGATGGATCGAGAAGCTATCGACAAGAAATTATCGAAAACATTTGAACGCCATCAAAAATAATCAACGATTAAAATTGTTACGAGCATTGAACGAGATCAATAATCATGCGATGCATTTCTCTCGACAGCTATCTGCTGCTGTTTTCATCTTTTACACTTTTTTTCTCTTCAATCTAGATCTAATGATCTACATTTCGATCGATAGTGTTACGCAATTTTTTCTACGCTTCGTTGTATTAAGTATTCTTCTGGTCACTTCGTTGATAGCGTTGGCTTTGTATCTTCTCTGGTCGAATCTAAATAAATGTGCGAAAAAGGCTTTACCAACGTTACATTTTTTCATTCATGATGTTACGATTCTTCGTAACGATAATGATGATTACGATTATGATGATGATGGTGATCGTAATCGAATTCTCGAACAAACTGCTTCGACCGATTTGAATAGCATCTCTTGTAAGATTTCGATCTGGCGAGAGAATTTGCTTAAATTTAAACTATGTGAGATTGATGCACAAATTTCGAATGACATCATCGGTATCGCTTGTTCCGATATGTTTGTGATCACTCGAAAAACAATCGTATTCGCTTTCATCTCGTTCTTGACCAATATGTTTCTTTTGATTAATGTTTCGAAAATTTTCTAAATCTCTTTCCTTATCTTTTCGATGGGGATTGAATTCAAATTCATTTGGACGAATTAGATTTTTTTTTTTGTAAAAAAATTTATTAATTAATTTTAAAAAAATTTCATTGTAAATGTTTGTTTGATTTCCACAAAACTAAATCTTTTGTTGATTTTGTGGGATCAAGATTAGGATCGTATCTATCCACTTTGATTCCAAGATTCTCTGAGATTAATTCAAAAACTTTATCAATGTAATGATGAATTACGAGATTAGCGTAATTATGAAATTTCGTTCGTTGCAAATTGATAATGACCAATTTACCTTGATCACTCTTCTCGATAGCTATTAAAGGCAACTCATTTGCTGGTTGTATCTGTAACGACGTTCCCAAGCAGATAGAGAGATCACACCTGTTTGAATGTTGCTCGGCTGTTTCTAATTCTTCTTCCGGAAGATTATCGTTCCAATCGAGAATTGTATCATGAAGAGGCATCGAACATTGAGAACAATTATCTCCTGTAGGTTGACAGCACATTGTGGGACTAGGACGATTTCGGATGAACTGTAATCGACAGTTACTACAACGATCAATAAAATAATTGCCGTGTAGTTCGGATATGTTTTGCCTATCGATGTTAGCTTTTAAAAACAATCCATCGATATTCTGACTGACAACATGCTTGACATAACTATTTTGGATTAGGGCAATGATCGCCATATGAGCGTAGGTTGGAACGCATTCCGCAAAAGATTTCAACTTATTCTCATCTAAACTACGACCATTTTTTTCTAAAGTCCAAATTCCATTTGGTCCGCTGTTGGGAAAAAACCGAATACATTAGAGCGATTCGGTTTGGCGATACAAATAAGTTCTTAGAGCAGTTTGGAAACAAAAACAAAAATGAATTGGAATAAAAAACGAACCGAAAATCTGGAATTCCAGCAGCAGTGCTTAGACCAGCTCCACAATGAATGACACAATATTTGCTCTTTTTTATCAAATCACATAGTTCAGTACATTTGGCACGCAATTTTTTCTCAGAATCTAAATACTTTGGGCAAAATTTTAATCCAAGAATGATCCAATCATAACAAATAAGACTTACTTCTTTGCCACCACAGCGGCCTTTGTTTTTGTACGCAGATAGACCGCTTGCATAGTTCACTGACATTTTTGACGTCGGTGATCAAAATGATGATTTCTATCATGAAGATATCGATTAGATTTCGATGTCAAAAATCATCATAATCACCATCTTCCTATTGTCCAAATCAATTTGAAATCAAAACATTCTCTAATCTGTTTCTTCTTCAATCCTATTTGTTTAGATTCGCTCCAAATTTGAATTGCTAAATTGTAATTCAAAACATTTCCGAACACCATCTTGTGAACAACTCTCAAAATTCTTTCCTATCACTAATTATGATCTCGGATAACTTCACTGCATAAATTCTTCATCAAAATCAACTTTGCTAGACCTAGATCTAGATTCGGTTACATATCATTTATTGTGTTGATTATTTAGTCTGGAAAAATGATCAAAGATGACACTCTTTTGATAAGAAACGGACCCAATTGGACAAAAAATTCTGATCAATTGACTAGCACACAGACCCTAACGGTATTTCGTAACGCTTTGGAGACCAGATTGGCTATAGCCATTGCGATCGGTACCTAGGATTAGTTGGATAGCCTCTATCGCAATAAATATGTCAACTATGACTTTTTAATCCATTCTAGAAGAAAAAATTCATTCTTATTGGTCTGATACAATCTCGAACTTTGAGAAAGAGTCTAAATTATTAAATTTCAAAAAAATTCCAAGAGAATGGACTAATTTTCGTTTTGATTCCTGGGAAAAAAACAAAAAATAAGACATCTCGAATTATTTTCTCTTTCCGTCCGTCTTCTTGAAAGCCTATTTGTTGGCCATTTAGATTGTAGCTGTTTTTGATGAAGACTATTAGTTAGTAGATATCATCGAAAGCAAATCATCATCATCATTAGAACATGGAACTGGGACCGGGATTCATTAAACTTGGACGGGAAGAGAGTGTGTGTGTGAGCGAGAGAGAGAAAAAGACCTCTTCTCTTCCATCAAAAAAAAAAGACCTTCAATCATCGACATCGTTCACCGAATTCTAAAACGCTTCATAAAAGTTCCAGTAATAGAGACAATAATTGTTATAGTAATAGTAATAATACTGGTTGAGTTGAAAAAAGGACCAAATCAGAAAAAAAAATTGATGAAAAAATTCTCTCTCTCTCTCTCTCTCTCTCTCTCGCCAAAACACCCACCCACCCACACCCACACACACACAGACACAAACAGAAGTGCTAATTTATTGTTTTTATTTTTTTCCATCTTTTTCTTTCTTATTCGTTTTCGTTGATTGAATTGATTATGGTTTACCATTTCTCTCTCTCTCTCTCTCTCTCTCTCTCTCTCTCTCTCTCTCTCTCGCTCTTTGATTTTTTGCTCTCTATGCTTTTCTTTCCTGTTTCTTTCTTTCGATCCACTTCTATTTTCTTTGATTTCTTTTGATTTAGAAGTCAATTTTTTCTAGCTTTTTTTTCGAATCATAACGTGAATGACAGAGAGAGAGAGAGAGAGAGAGAGAGAGAGAGAGAGAGAGAGAGAGAGAGAGAGAGAGAGAGAGAGAGAGAGAGAGAGATAAAAGATTTTAGATCGAAGATTTTCCAAAAGTAATTTTAAGTCTAGTGCCGTTCATTGAAAGAGCGAATCCAAATCAAATAACTCAATTAAACTAATAAGTAAGTAGCTCTGTACAAGCATCCGATCTTCATCGCCAATCATCGACAATCACCACATTCGATTCGTTTGGAACAATTCATTTAGCTAAAAATAGCTGAAAAGTCTATTCGTTTGATTGTATCGTTGATGTCAACAACATCAACAATAATTTGCAACAATATTTATTTAACGAATCTTGATTTGATTCAATTCGATTCGATTCGATTGACTTTGATATTAGCGTTCCGTTTGGCTCTCTATCGAAAACACATTCGAATATGAATACAATCGATCCATTTGAATCATTGTCATCAAGCTTCACAGTCTTCATTGTCTATGATTATGATCAATGACAATTTTCATTGTTTTCGTTTGTTGTTGTTGTTCTCTTTGTTATTACACTTAGTATTGGTGTTGTTGTTGTTGTTGTTGGTAGCGTTCCAGAATCATCATTCTATCTCTAAAATGATTGTTATAGTTCGGTTGCTTTATTTCAATTGTTTCGCTAAACAATTAATTTAGATCTCAAAAATTCTATAAAAAATCGTTGGATTGGAATAGAATCAAAACTTAGCTTCCATAGTGGAATTATGAAACAAATGAAATTGAAGACCAAAAAAGAGTAAATTTCACAACGAAACAAAAGAAAGAATTATTCGAATTGATGGTGAAGTTTTTGTTCAGATTTTTGAAATGAAAATTGGATCCGATCTCAATTTGAGATAATTTTTCTATCTCTCTCTCTCTCTCTCTCTCTCTCTCTCTCTCTCTGGTATTTGATTGCTAACTACGCATCAAGGGCGTATATACGTATAATGCGCTAATATCATAGAACTATGATAACAGCGCCGAATAAAATTTTCTTTTCTTTTCTCTCTCTGGTATTGGTACTATAGTTTTTTTTGGCAGTTTTTCGTTGGTCAGCACCAAAATTATAATTTTTTCAAAAAAAAAAAAAAAAAATAAACTAATAAATTTAGACAAAATGTTACAGCTCAGTTGCCCGAATTCTACAACAACTAGCTAACCAAATGTTATCGGATCATAAACAAAAAATTAATGCGAAAAGAATCACTAGAATCATATACAAACAGAGCGAATCGGAAAAAAAGATCCAGCTATTAGACAATCTTGGATCTTGGTGAGAAGACAATTCAAACTTAGTCGAGAAAAAAGAATTTTTTTCTGTGTTCCATTTAATTAACGTATTTCCAAAGATAAGATTTGCACTAATTAATGTCTAGTGTTTGAGATAAATCAGACCTAAACTATGCTAGACCAAGCTATGGTAGACTAGAAGATCGTGAAAAAAAAATCTCATTGTATCATTATGATATCATTGAGAAATTTTCTTAAGCTTTAGATTCACTAATCACCATCATCAAAGTTGGAGAAGATTTTCGGAAGTTGAGAACAAAATTTGGCCTCAAGTCCAGATTTCAAACCCAAACCGACTAGAATGGGATTCAAAAGAAATGAGAAGATGAAATAAAGAAAGTTAATGTTCGAAACTTAATTGTTAATTATTACAATTCATTGCTATTTAAGAGAAAAAAATACTATTCGATAAAGAGAGGTGAAATTTTTTCGAAGAAATTTGCTTGAATTTCGAAACACTCGGGAAAGAAGTAACTCAGCTCATAGAAGAACAAATCACTAAGTCTTTGATTGAATAAAATTTCGCAATTGAAGAAAGCATTAAGAATCTCTACTTTGAAAATTAAGAAAATTTTTCTTCTTTCGAATAGGTAAACCAGAAAATTCTATCTCTCTCCCTTAAAGAGTTTATCTTTTTTTTTTTTTTTTTTTTTTGGTACGAGATAAGTTTAAGAAAGAATTTTCAACCAATTCCCTAAGAATCATTGATGCGTTGAGCAAGAAACAAGAAGAGTAGGAAGCGGAAAGAGAGAGAGAGAGAGAGAGAGAGAGAGAGAGAGAGAGAGAGAGAGAGAAAGGGTTCAAAAAAGTTCGATGAAAATTTTGAAATTTTTTTCCAAACAAAGTTAGCTGTATTCGTTTGACTTCAAAAACGAAAATCTCCATCTGCAATATTCAACCAAGTTTTCTTGGTTGATTAGATTTATAAGAGAATAGAATGATCGATGAAATTGATTGAAAGGATAGAGAGAAAATTTAATCCTTTAGTTCGTCAATCACACAATCTTTTTCATATTATTTCTAATGAAACTAACTCAATCTGTATTCGTTCAATGGCTCTTTTTAATTTTAAAATCTAACAAACAGACAAATATCAATGATTTCTATCTGAATATAGGTAAAATTTTTTTTTCAGATGAAATTCTTCGAATTTTTCTTTTTCGGTGCTTTCCTTGGAACTTTATCTTTTTTGTCTCCTCAATCTAATGGCCAAAGAACGTCTGGATCGCAAAAAATTGTGTTGAAAAAGTTGAATAACTTTATGGTCGGTGATTTTGTTTAATTTTTGTTTTTTTTATTATCTCTTTCGTCGGCTATTCTCTTTTGTATCGGTCAGTGTCTGTGTTTGCATTCTTTTTCTATCGAATCTCGAAAATGATTCTTTTGTTCCATTTCATTGTATCATATCTCTTCTAGCTGTTCTATTTTGAATAGTGAGAATGGAGAAAAAAAATATGGCCAATGTCTTTCGATGGCCTTGTTTTGGTTGCACGCAACAATTCGAAATTACAAACTCTCGATCCGAACTGAGTTAATTTATCAAATCCAATCAGAACGTTCACTCGTTTTGTAACAAAATTCGATCAGATTTTTTTTTTTAAATGGTTTATGAAACCTATTTTTAATTGTTTTCATTTTAGAAGAAAAAAAAATTAGTTTATTATCGTCGCTAATTATCGGAAATTTGGTCTCTGCAAACAATTTTAGCTCTAGAAAAAAAAACTCTTCCAACTCTGAGGAGTCATTATCATCGCTTCTCTCGTTTCTTGGCAAAGTTTTCATCCGATCTCTAGCTAGAGTCCAACAAGCTAGACTTTTAAGAAGAAAAATTTCGAAACAATCATTTTCGATATCAAATATTATATAGCTAGCTTGTTTAGAGCAAAAGAGCTTGTGATTTTTTTCCCCCATTAAATTTGAAAAATTTCCATGAATCAAATCAAAGAATGAGTTTCAAAAATCAACGGAAATTATCGCAATGAATCAAACCTTTCTCCCTCTTCCTCTCTCTCTCTCTCTCTCTCTCTCTCTCTTTGTTGCTGTTCCTGGAACAATTGATCACGATTGGATCGTAATCACCAAACTCTACAATCTTTGCATCTATCTATCTATGATCGATCGGATGAACAACACTAACACTAACACTAACAATATCGAAAACATTGAGAGAAGAATTGCATCGAAATCAATGCGAAAGAAAATTGAACACAAAACACACACACACACACACATACTGAGATATCGAATCTTCATAATAGAGATAAACAACAATATGAGATAACCAACAAGGCAGTGAAAAAAAAACTGAAAGAAACAAACAAAACATAGTAATGGGATGGCGAGAACGAATTCTAACATAAAATTCAAAGTGCAATGGAAATAACTAGAAATCGAACGAAATGAACGACCGAACTCGAACCCGAATTGGGAATTCTTTCGAACAAAATAAGAGCCAAAGAGAGAGAGAGAGAGAATCACTTTGGTCTATCTCTTTCCAAGTGAATTACTGGAATCATTCTCGAACGCTCCTCTCCGCTAGGTGGCTGATTGTCAACTTCTTTTCCGCATGAAGTGGTAACTTATTAAAAATTACGAGAGAGGGCAAAATAAAAAAACTATAATTTAACTTCCTAGCATGAACTTTCTAAACAACTTCAACCCATTTAAATTGAATAAAGTTCGACCAAAAACAAACCTTATAGAACCCGAACCAATCCAAACTTAATTCAAGCCTAACCGAACCAAAACCAAACCTAACCTAACCAAAACCAAACCAAACCAAACCAAACCAAAACCAAACCTAACCAAACCAAAACCAAACCTAACCAAACCAAAACAAAACCTAACCAAACCTAACCGAACCTAACCAAAACCAAACCAAACCAAACCAAACCGAACCAAAACAAAACCTAACCAAACCTAACCGAACCTAACCAAAACCAAACCAAACCAAACCAAACCGAACCAAAACCATTAAATTTGCGATCACCTCACCCTATAAGGCTATAGACATAGATAGATTCTCTGCTAGAATTCCAAAATCATAGATTTCATCGTTAATGTCAGATCTGATGTGTCATATCTTAAAGATAGATTTAGATTGCCACATTGATTCGCGCTTAAATTATGGTTAGTCTAAAAAAATTCGGAAGAAGAATAAGAAATTTGGATATCGCCCTCTATCGTATTCCCTACTGATAGCTTATTGCGCAAAAAGTAATTTGATGACAGCTAGTCCACCTGGCGGAGAGGAGCGTTCGAGAACGATTCCGAATTACTTTCTACGGCTCTTTTTCTAGC
Source organism: Sarcoptes scabiei (assembly GCA_020844145.1). Taxonomy (NCBI): domain Eukaryota; kingdom Metazoa; phylum Arthropoda; class Arachnida; order Sarcoptiformes; family Sarcoptidae; genus Sarcoptes; species Sarcoptes scabiei. Next base: position 5,999,842 of record CP080487.1, read on the forward strand.
TATCTATCCGAACAAACAACCAACCAACCATCCATCCATCCATTCATCTATTTATCTTTATCGAATATTTTCACTAGAAAATTCAACCATATAACCAAAATAACAACAACAACAACAACAATAACAATGCCAACTTTCTCTCTCAATTTCTTTCCCTAATAGAATCGTATTCCGTTTGTATTTCTATCGATTATTATTATTATTATTATTATTCTTTCTTCTTTTATAGAATCTAATGAATGTTTTTCGAATGATGAAGATGAATCTCAGATTGGAATGATTTCGTTCCGTTTCCCTTTAACAACTAGGAAGCATAAAATGAATGAATGATGATCTATAGTGCGATGGTGGTTTTTCATTGGTTGCGATGACGGTGGTGGTGAAGGTGAAAGTAAAGAGCTACTTCGTTTCTATTACAATCCCATCTATCTCTACGTTCTACGAATGTTGGTTTGAGTGTCTCGACATTTACGCCGGCGTTATTCGAAGATCATAAGCCCGAAAATGGTAAATCTCGAAGAAAAGATCTATGTTGCTTGGATATTATTCGATCGTTAGAGGAAGACAGTCAAACGAAACGGTATCGGTTCGATTCTCTATCAACAAAGATGATATCTGAATCAAACTCTCTAATGATCGAATTGATGATGACAACGTTCCCTAAAAAAATCTTAAAATGAAGAATAAAGTCTCAAAAAGTCAGCACTATGAACGCAAACAATTTGGACCTTATCTATGTATGAATCAAGATCCTTGGAGGAAAACTTTCAAACAATAGATTCTATCTGGAGGATTTTAGTTAATTTCGGATTCGAAATCAAACTCGAAGATAATCATAATTGGAGAGAAACAAAAACAACGAATGAAATCTTGAAAACCAGATAGAAGAGACACAGATCTAGAATGTTAGGCATAAAAAAAACCTACAAAACACAAACAAATAAAGATCTAAAAGAATCCGAATCCGAATTTTAACGATCCAAGAATGAGTGTGATTGAAATGAAATTGATTCCATTTGAAAAATTTCTAATCTATCGAGCTTCACAAAAACTTGGAATAATGAGAGGATGAAGCAAAACGAATGGAGAAATGAAAAACAAAAAACTAGGATATTTAAAAAAAAGAAAGAACGAAATGAACGAACGGAAACCTAGACCCAAGACCATTGGCGCCCAATTTTGTTCTCTCATTCTATTCTTTCTCTTATATTTTTTTTTGGTCTTGTTTGACTTTCATCCGTTCCGTAGCTTCTCTTTCTCTCTTCCTTCGATTCGATCAATGAATTCGCATTCACACAATAGAATAAGTTTTCAACAATGAACTTTGCTAACAAATCTTATTGCCACTGCTTTTATTTCTTAGATTCTATTTCTCATTATGTATTTCCTTGAACGATTTCTGAAGAAATCTTTAATGATTCTATTTTTTTTTTTTTCAACGATGTCGATAATGATGATGATGATGATGATGATGATGATCACATTTTTTCTCTCTCTCTCTCTTTCTCTCCACAGAACCTTTTTGTTTGAGCTTAAATCTCTGAAACAAGAACCACTGAATACTTAGAGACTAGTATGGAATACTTAGACAGAGAGAGAGAGAGAGAGAGAGAGAGAGAGACAGATACACGCACGCACATACAATCGAGATTGCTATATCTATATTAGTGTGTCTAATTTTCTATCAGTCCATTTCGTTTCCTTCCCTCTTTCTAGATTCTAGATTTCTATGCTTGAATATATTCTAGATAGATTCTAACCAATCTAGACAGAAATAAACAGCTAGATTCTTGTTTGGTGTTCAGAATCGCGTGCTTAGAACTTCGATTTGGCTATGATTTGAACTAAAAATAGTATTCCCATTTCACTCTCTGTCTCTCTCTCTCTCTCTCTCTCTCTCTCTCTCTCTCTCTCTCTCACTCTCACTCTCTGTCTCATTTTTGCTCCCTTCTCTATCTAGATGTCTAATATCGCACCATTCTCTTCCATCTAGCTCTATTAGTGTTGAAGCATTGTGCTAGGTCTCGAATTCGATAAATTTCAACATTGTTCCATTTGAGATGATTTGGCGGGCATTTATTTATTTATTTCATTTTCATTTTAACAACTCTAAGTGGAAAAAAAATTTTTTTTTTCCACAATGTTTTTCTTCTCTAATTTGATGATAGATGCAGTTTTTTTTGGTGAATGCACCTCTCTCTCTCTCTCTCTCTCTCTCTCTCTCTCTCTCTCTCTCTCTCTCTCTCTCTCTCTCTCTCTCTCTCTCTCTCTGTTTCTTTTTCTCACTCTCACTCTTCGGTTCAATCGTTCTCGAAAACTTCATAACTTTTTTTTTTGTGTTTAGTAATTCAAGAGTGTTCAATCTAGATCGCTAAATTTATCTGCTATCTAAAGCCATAATAATGATAATAATAATAGCAATAATAGTGAAACAAACATAATAGTAACCACAATCAGGCATCAACATCGACATCGAGCAACAAAATCGGAAACCATTGTGGTAACATCGATACCGACATTTTGATTGTCATCATAATAGTAATAAACAGAGTGAGAGAGAAAGAAAACCTTAATGATTATTTACTGAATCTCTAAGTAATAATCACTCTTGAGAAAAGAGAAAACAAACCTAACACTAATCAACGACGACAATGATGAGATAACAGCGACAAAGAAGAATGAGAGTAGGGAAAAATGTTCCAAGCTTTTGTTTCGTTTCGAAAAAAAAAAAAAGTTTTACAAAACATTCACTTCGGTCGCTAGAATGTTGTGATTATCAACAAACAGAGAGAGTGAGAAAAAAAACTTCAAAAAAATAATATCGAAATTTTTCCCAATCTTCTTGCTCCCTTTCGATTCTTTTTGATGTAAGTGTTTTTTTGTCTTTTCCATTTTTTTCTCTCATTTCTATCCACCATTAATCAATTTGAAAATCAAATTTTGAATGAGAGACAAAAAAAAATTTCCCATTAAATTAACTTCATGGTGTGAATTGTTTTTGTTGAAAACTATCTAACTAATTGTTTGTACAATAATTTACTTCAAATTCAATCAATTTTGATCAATTACTACAATCACACATTTTGATTGTTGAGAGGCGAGTTCGATGATGATCAATCGAACTCTGTTCGATCATTAACAATCAACGAAATTGTCTCAATGAAATTCAATCAAATCGATGCGACCGAAGCGAACTAGAAAATGTCAAAGGTAATTTGATCGATAATTTTTTTTTTTGAAATTTCGAAACTTTCGACAAGTGATAACAATTGCAGCGAAGTAATCTATTGATCGATTTGAATGGAAACTTCACTGTTTTAATTCAAATTCATTGCTCGATTCAATCAAATCAAATTCTAGTTTATGATTGATAATCTACTATCAATTCGATTAAATCAATCGATTGATTGATGAAAATTCTTAACTTTACAATTTTAATCGAAGAATTTCGACAAGTGATAACGATAGTAATGAAATTTCATCGATCAAAATGAAAACTTCACTGCTCAAATTTCGAACCGAACATTTTCAAATCTCAAAAAAAAAAAAAATGAAAATAATAACCTCAATCGATTGATATTTTCTTATCGATGATCGATACACTGGAAAGATTCAAGACAATTTATGATTGATTAAAATTCGAAACTTTGAAATTTTAATCAAAAAAAAAAAAAACAGAATTTTTTCCTTCTCGAACACCATTAAATTTTTGGTCAATCAAAAGTCAATTGAATTTTTGATCAAATTGAGAAGTGGAAAATCATCTTCCTCCTCAAATTGATTCGTTTCAAGATCGAATGTTTAGGTAATAAGAGAGCTAGATTGCTTTGATATCTAGACGTTGGAAGAGGAAAAAAATAAGCTTACTAAGAGAGCGAAAAATAGAAAGAGAAAGAAATCTCAAACATCAGATCAGATCTCGAAGAATGCGATGGATAAATTGAATAAAGCCATCACTATCATCTCAAAGTAATACTAGTAATATTTTTTTTTTCAACTTTCTTTCTAGACCCACATCATTTTGTCGAAAGTGATAGCGAGAGAGTGAGAAAGAAGTTTCAAGAAGAGCTAGCAAAAAAGAAAAAAGTTTCAAAAAAAAAAAAAAAATAGAAAAATAAAAATAATCTATCAATGTCAGCTATCAATGACAGCAAAATGTTTGCAACAATAGGCCAAAATCAAAGAGTAAAAAGAGAAGGAATCTGTGTGAGAGTAGAGAAAAATTTGATTCACAAAATGTGTCAAAAAATAAATAATAATTTGATGGGGATCGGTTGGAAAAGAGAGAGAGAGAGAGAGAGAGAGAGAGAGAGAGATGAGGGGGGGTAAGAACAACGACAAAAACCTAAGCGAGTACCAAGAAGACAGCAGCTTGTTCCATCAGCAAACAAACATCGTCTCTTGGATGGGAGCATTAAAGATTTTTGGATCGCAAAGAAAAAAGACTTTCTCGCTGTCATTGAGAATTTGTTTTTTTCTCTGTCTCCCTCTCTCTCTCTGTTCTTCTTTTTCACATCTTGTCTATGTCCAACAACAACCGACAATAATGACATCGACACAAGAGAAAAAAAAATCCAAATTATTATTGGGACAATTTTTTTCATTTATTTATTTATTTTTTTTTTTTTTTTTTTGCATTAAAATAACAAAAACATTCGAACGAACGTACCAAACACTGGTGGGCTAGTTTGTTGTTTTGTGTTTGATTACATATCGCTTTCCCCCTTCTCCATTTTCGCTGATTCTATTGATCGGGTAAGCAAACAAATCAACGATTATTTTTATGATGATGATGATGATGATGATGATTGAGGAGAAGAAAACAGCTCAATGATTGAAACAGAGAGAGAGAGAGAGAGAGAGAAAAAAAAAACAAACTAAAGCTTGAAAAAGAGATTAACCAGTTAATTTGAAAGATTTAAGTTCCAATCAAACAATGAGCTTTCAGTAAGAGAAAAGAAAAGAGAGAGAGAGAGAGAGAGAGAGAGAGAGAGAGTGAGATTGTTTCAAATCGATCCCCATTCGCAAATTTCTTACTTCTCGAATCTTAAAGCAATCGATCGATTAGATTTATATCTCTTCATTATGAATCCACTCATTCTAAAAGGAATTCTACAATATTCTACGAAAATTCGAAAAAGAATAGAATCAACATTGCCACATATTTTGATCTGGAAACATTCGAAATGAAACATTAATTTCCCTTGGGCTATTTCTTTTTATATTCAAATTTTTTCCCTCTCTACATTGTTTATGGACTGAAATAACTAGAATAGAGAGAGCGAGAGAGAAAAAAGACAGAGAATTGTGGTTATAACACACACCCACACATACACAGACCGAAAGAATAAATGAATTGAGAGGGAAGGGAATATGAGATATAATAATAATAATAATAATAATATTACACCCACTTCCTAGCTTTTTGCAAAAAAAAGGAAACGGAACACTGAATGAATGAATTGAACACCACTGAATTCATCAGTTTTATTGATATTATTCTATTTTTGTTCAATTTGATGATGATAATATATCTCGGTGTTGATGAGCTTAAAGCTATTCATTCACATTGATTACAATCATAAAACCAAATGAGCTTATCAAACTAGAAGAGTTAAGCTGAAACAAAAATAACTTGCATTTCGATTCGATAAAGATTCTGTTAGAGATTCTAGGATCGAGATAAAAAAAAATTTTCTCCGTTCTTGATTGATTTCGAAATCTTTGAAGTTCCAAGAATGATAAATTGTCAAGAAGACCGTAGAATTGAGGTGGCGAATTTTTTTTATTTTTTTTTTTATTTCTTCCTAGGTCTTTGGTGCTGTTGTGAGAAAAATTTTCGCAAATTTTCTTTATTTTGGATTTTTTTCTAAATTAATAGATTAATGATCGAAATCAATTAATTTGATGTCAATCTGTTATTAATTATGTATCGCACATAAAAAGAGGAGAAACAAAACTTGAAAAGATTGAGTCCAACTCTCGAGAGTGGTGCATCTAATCATCTAATGCATTGAGCCAGATTAATTAGTTTTGATTAATGTGAAAATTTTTTGCAAAAAAAAAAATGCAATAGAATATGAGAATGCAATGAAGATTTAATGGAAACAATCATCAAATAGCTATTTTATTAATGAAAGTTTTAATTTCATTCTGGGCAAAGAAATTGAGAAAAGTCAACATTTTTTTTTCGCGATCCTCTTTGGAACAAATTAACACTTTGGATCGATGGATTAGAGTCATCAATTCTATCCTCTTTTTTTTTCATCAGTGAACGTTGATTGAGTATTTTGAGAATAATTTCTTAGAACAATAGAAATAGATATCGATTTCGATCTCTTTTTCTCTCTCTTTTACCCTCTTCCAATTCTAATCGCTATCATTATCGAGACACATTTGAAACAAATCAAACATCAAAATGAGATCGAAATTTGATCTAAAGAAAAAAAAACATCAACATCAAATCGTTTTCATTCTCGCCAATATTCTACTTGTCTCTTCGTGATCTAATCATCGAAATGAGAAGAGAGAGAGAGAGAGAGAGGCTTAATGATGGAAGTGGAGAAGGTAAAACAAATATCGTTCGCTCGCTCTCTCTCTCTCTCTCTCTCTCTCTCTCTCTCTCTCTCTCTCACTATATCGGTGGTCAAAGCCGACTCATAAAAATCGATTGGTCATCTCATTATTTTCTCCAATATCGAAAAGAAACAAAGAAGAATCCTAAAAATATCCGTTAAGGATCATCAATGATTGTGATACTCTTCAAGCTTTATAGAATTTCTATTATTACTGCTGCTCGAATAATAATCTCAGTCAATCGAGCCATCAAGTTTTGAATTGCATAATAAACAAAACCTAACAAAATAAACACTTTCCTATTCATTTTGATTCTCTCGAAGATCTTAGACCTAAAGATCTTCACTAGATCTAAAGGCTTTGTTATGGAAAAAAAACAAATTATTAATGCTACCTTTATTTGTTTTTTATTTTTGCTGGAATCTAAAAAAAAAAAAAGAACCAACTAGAAGTACAGTTTTCTTTGTTTGCCTCTCTCTCTCTCTCTCTCTCTCTCTCTCTGCTTCTGCTCATAGTTCAGCATTAATAATGATTAAGAGATAATGATTCTTAATGGCTTGATGATATTTATGATGATGATGATGGTGGTGATGATGATGATGATGATTAGAATGTTGTTAGGTTTGGATTTTGTTTCAGTAGAAAATCTCATTCAAAATTCTAATAATTTATTGACCTAGAATGAATGGATTGAAGAAATCCATTTAATTTTCTTGAATTTTTTCTCTCTTTTGCTCTATTAAGTTCAAGATTGAGAGAATATAGATTCTAGATCTTTTTTTTTTTTTTTATTTAGAGATTGCAAATAATTTGATTCGATTAGATTCGATGTGGAATGTTTAACTTTGATCGAAATCTAAACACATTTGAAGGGAATCATTTCGAGATGATCCAATGCCTAGGTTCCATTCGCTTTGATGATATGTTGATGATAAAATGTTCGCGGCTATAGATCATAGAGTAAACAAAGCAAATTAGTGAATAGATTGATTTTGATTGCATTCATCTAAAGAATACAGAGTCAGACAATACAGAATAAATCCATAGTATGAAAACATAAAAGGAATTTGGAGAGAAGATTTCAAGAGAAGAGAGTCCAGAATATCTAGATTCAAAGATAAGTTTACCGATTTCGAAATAGAAAATTAGAATCGAAATGAAAAAGTCACCTAAAATCGTCACCAATCGTTCAGTAATTAAATAGAAGAGATTGAAACAAAGAAAAACAAACACCTAAAGAGAAGATGAAGGAAAGTTTTCAAAAGCGTTCATTTGGAAAATCAAGAATTGCGATAGCGAAACGCTCAATTCTGTCTTCAGCTCGATCGATTTTGATTAAATTGGATTCGATCAGATTGCAACATGATAATTATGGCGATGATAATTGTCGAGATGGGTGTGACTGGAATCAATTCTTTTCGCTTCTTAAACTTTTCTGAATCATTAAATATTAGTTGGTCAATCTTCACTTCTAGAGAATTTATCTAGGGTCATAAAGATATTGGTATCGATTTTTTTCCTGTCAAATCTTAGGAAAAATTCACCAAAATGAGATTTTCAAAATGATTTATTACTGAATTTAGATTCGAGAGGAGAGAGAGAGAGAGAGAGAAAATCGTTTTGATTAAATTTTATTGACTAAGGAATTTATAGAATTTTTCAAAAAAAAAAAATATCACTGCTACAATACACAATCCCTTTTGAAACGATTCATTTCTCTTTTTTTTTAAATCTTTGAACGAGATCGGCATCGATCAATCGTGATGTGAATTATTCATCATCACCATCTGAAGAGAGAAGACAGACGGAAAATATTCCGGAAACCGTTGGAATCATCGCAATCAAACCGAACCAAAAATAAAATCAACGATAAGCTTCGGCCAATGGTCAAAGGAATAAAAACTTTGAGAAAGAGAGAGAGAGAAAAAAAAGTTTCAGAATAGTGAATCAATCAGTCTGATTTCAATGAAATCAATAGAGCGAAAGAGAGAGAGAGAGAGAGAGAGAGAGATACGGAGAATTTCCAGCCTAATTCTGTGGATATGGATGCGGATGTCTAACCAATGGAAAAAATCATTGAAATTTTGAGAAAAAAAAGCGGAAAAGGAAATCCAAATTTGAGATTCGAAAAAAAACTTAAGTCAAATTTTGTAGCGTTCACTGATGTTGCATCAATAATCCGATACATTTCAACCTAGCCCATTGTTAAACGAACGATTTATGTCGTATACATTCCATTCTCAAATTGTCTCTAGTCACGCTGATCACATATTTATCTACTCAAGTCTAATTTCTTAAGAATCTCGCGAATTTTCAATGGTCAAACTATATTTTGAACCAAACAATCAGTAGTAGTTGGAGATTAAGAAATGAATGCAAATGAATCATTGAGATTACTGACATTTCGAAAAAATGTGGTTAATATGGAGTAGAGAATGCTATCAAATTAAAAATTTATGTGGAGAATCGTAACGAACAATCTGAGTATTTTGGTACTAAATAGGAAGCAAAAAAAAATCAATGCGTTTACGAGGACATCGAGACACAAACTTAATCGCTCACCTCTTCACAAAGTGTTGATCGTAATAGATTCAACAATTTAAGAGAGCGTAATAAACATTTTCAGGTGTGATAGTTGGACAGGTGAGAGAAATCGCGAGAAATCTCATTCAATATTAATCGCTTTATTTTTTTTACTCTCTTTGTCCTGTTTTTTTTTGGTTCAAAAAAAAGCCAAATTTTTTTTATCTATCTATTCAAGCTTGCTAGATCAATCGGTACCTGATGTTTTGTAAGCCAATTGTTTTTCAAGTTCAAATGAATTCGAACCAAAATTATCTTATTGAAATTTTTTTTTGAGGAAGAAAAAGAAATAATTCCGAAACAAAAGCGAAAATGGCCATATTGAGCTGTTTTTGTTCAAACTAGATCTAAAACACTGAGATAATATCGTCAAAAAAAGCACACCCAGATAACAAAAATAGAAACTGTAAAGCTTTACTAGATAACCCAAATGGACAGTTTGGATTCTGAAAAGCAAAGTTTGAGATTCCAAGCTGTTTAGAATTTGATTTTCAACAAAAACGGAAGAGGAAAATTTTTGCTTAGCCAAAAGCTAAAAGCGAAACAAAAATCCTATAAAGCTAGGGCTATTTGGAACCAACACACAGCTCTTCTACACCGGTCTCCAACGATAATCAACAAAAAAGTGTAGATAGTATAGAATCAACGAGAGAGAAGAGAGAGAGAAAAAAAAAATTGTTTTGAAAAGCAAACAAACTTGAAATGAATCTCGAATGATTAATATTATTTAGTTTGGATCATTTTGAAACTTGTAAAAGCGCCATACTGCTTGACAATCTTTCGATCTTTTTGGTGAAATATTTGAGATTTTTTTTTCGCTCACATTTTCCTTCGTTGTGAATCAAGTGGGAAACAAAAAACTTCACCAATTAAACGACCTAGAAAAGATTCGAATGGAATAGAAGTTCGAGAAACAAAATTGATTAGAACTAGATGAAATGATTAGTTGATTGTCTGACACGAATTGATCGTTGACCAAATTCTTTTCGACAATCCATTGCAAACACTTTGAAAATTAGTGAATGAAGTAAAAGCAAACCTATAGTGAGAAGAATGCAATACAAATAGTTAGGCTCAATCAATTAGTGAATTAGAAAGTAGAAAAAGAGGTAGTGTATAACTGAATGGCGAAGAGAGAGAGAGAGAGAGAGAGAGAGAGAGAGAGAGAGAGAGAGAGTGAAACGAACAGCAATAAACGATTGAAAACAATAGGAATAGGAATTAGGGACTGAGAAGAAAAGTAAAAAAAAACAAAACAAAAACCAAAGCAAAGCGAACCTTTTCTGGTTTTGAGACACATTGTTTGTGACATATCCCAAGAAAATTGTGGATCCCAAAACAAAGGTGTTAATTAGCTAATGACTAGATTATCTTCTCAAAATAAAAAAAAAAAAAGACAAAAGAGAGAGAGAGAGAGGGAACGAGTGGAAAAAAATGAAGAAAGTAGAAAAAAAAACAAACCATTAATTTTTCGCTAATTTTGTTTTCTTTTTTATTCTTTTTTTTTTTTTTTTTTTTTATTTTCTTTTTTTTTCCTCTGAAGAACTTGTCAGACGAACAACACACAAAAGAGAGAGAGAGACCAGAGAGAGAGAGAGAGCGAGACCAGAAGAGAATTTTTTTTTTCAATTTTCTCCATTTTCCTAGCTAAGAGAGGTGTGTTAGTGTTCACTCCATTAGTGCTCGAATGATTGCTAGAGAGCAAAATCAACTCAAAAAAAAAAACAGTTACCCAAAAAGATCCAATTAACAAAAATAATTGCCAAAAAAAAAATTTCACTCAATGCCTAGAGTCTGGGCTCTTTACATAGAAAATTTGTTAGACTTCGAAAAGCGAAGAGCTTAGAAGAAAAGAGTAACAAGCGTAGCATTAGATTTGTTTGTGAAAAAAAAAAAAATTTTTTTGAATTCCAAAACTCAAAATTCAATCGGAATCGAAATCGAATAAATTTGAAAAATGAGACAAAACGTGGAATCGATTCGTGGAAGGAACAGATTTTACCACTAAAGACTGTGTGTATCATCTGTGGTGCTGGAGATGTTTTCGTAACTTTTTGTTTCCAATTTTTTTTTTGTTTCACCACCAGGAATTCGATTATTGAATTATTCTCTCACCAATATATTGGATTGTTTTTTTTTTTCTCTATTTTTCTATTTTCTATTTTTTTTTTCGTTCAATAAAATCTTAGATAAACTAAGAGCAAATATTTCGATGAGTGAAAATTTCATCACATTTGATTCATCAGTGAGAGGAAAAAAAAAAGAAAACAATAATATTAACTCTTTTTTTTTTTTTTATTCGCCAGATAGGTGGATAGGTATAAGATTTGAATATTTCACAACAATCTCTTCTCTCCAATCAAAAAGGAAGGAAAGAAAAGAAAAAAAAAAAAAGACAATAACTTTTCAATTTGATTGAGATCACTCTTCGTTTGAAAACAATACACTTCATCTTCGGGAGTTTTTTGGTAATAATCAAAAAAAAAAAAAAAAAAAGTGAAAAACTTTCGAAAAGAAAACCAAAACGAAAAAAAAAATAATAATAATTTCAACGACTATTATTATTATTATTATTATTATTATTATTATTATTGTTGTTGTTTTTGTTGAAAAATATTTAAATTATTCAATAATTGTAGAGAAGTTGTATCTTTGGTGACAAAATCCAAAGTGAATCCAAAGTGAATCCAATAGTTTCAAAATGAAGACAATATAGTTTCGATTTCAATTTTGATGTTTCAATCATCGATTTTCGATCGAGAGCAAAAATAAACAATTGAAACAAAAAAAAAAGTTTCAATCTAAAAAAAAATTGCCATTTTCATTTACGTTCCTATCAAAATTGTAACGCCTCTCTTTTGTTTCCCGTTCTCTAGCTTTTCGTCATTGATCTTTTGTGAATTTTTTTTTTTTTTTTTGTTCCAAAGATTCTTTTCGTTTTTCTATATTCTTCAATATTATTGCTTTAGTTTATTTTAATCTCCTTTCTCTCTCTCTCTCTCTCTCTCTCTCTCTCTCTCTCTCTCTCTCTCTCTCTCTCTGCATTCAATGATCTAGTTTATTAAAAATTGAAATTCTATTCCGAAATTATTAAGTGAAAAAAATTCTCTCTCTCTCTTTCTTTCTCTCTTAGTTTATTTCTCTAGTTTTTTTTGGAGGTTTTTCTCTCTCTCATTCAATGCTAATAAAATGGTATTAAAAAACAAAATGAATATCTCTTTCATCAATGAGATATATCAATTCGTAGCAATTTTGTGAGTCTAGGCTGTGTGGGTGGATAGGCGCCCGATCTGATCTTCGGGACCGATATAAATCATTTTTCTATCGAATTGAACAATTTAGGGAAGAAGACTAGAAACGATTCCCTCTAAAGACGGTCTTATTCTTCAATGCACATCTCTGAGATGGATGAGAGAAATGGCACACGCACATAACCAGAACCAAAAACCAAAGTCCAAACGTCTCGAATTGATCTCTCAGTAAGAATGGGCTATTAATTATTGATTCAGCGACATCCAGTGCTACAGTGAATTCTTTAGCGATTCAGTTGGAGGGAAAAAATGATTCCGATGAAGCGGAAAAAAAATTTGATAACATCCAAGAATTTCATCGCATTTTTTATCAAACCATTAAATAAAAAAAAGCGAACAAAAAATAAAAGAGACTAGATAACCTAAGTATTTTGTCTCCTAGGTCTCTCTCTCTCTCTCTCTTCTTCTTCTTTGGGCTCTCCTTTATTTAGCTGTTTTTGAAAAATTGCGAAAGAGTTTTGAAACCATTGAAGAGAACTTTTTCTTTTTCTTTTTTTTCACTTTTAAAGAGAAGCCAATTTTGTGTTTGAGTTGAGCCAGAAAAAAAAGAGGCAAAACAAACGAAGAGAAAAATAAAAGGAGGAATGAAATTTCGAATTGAATGGCTGATAGATAGATTGAGAGTGTTTAGAAAACGCCTTAGGCTGACATTATTTTTATTTTTTTTTTTTTTTGTTTTGTTCGATTTCATTTTTTTTTTCTCCGCGTAAGATTCTTTTCTAATTCTATTTCATCATTTCATTTCTCTCTCTCTCTCTCCGATTCTGTTCTAATCATTTTATTGTTTTGTTTTGTTTCGTTTTGTTTGTTTGATTCTTAGAAGGTATTGTCGATGTTCGATTGAACATCATTCAAAACGCCCACACATTGACTCGCTGAAATTTGTAAAAAAAAACAAAATTCTTAGACAAAGCGTCTGCTTCAAAAATGCTATCAGAGAAAAAAAATGAGCCACAAACTAGAGAGCTAGCGTTTCAAGACGAAACTTTTGGAACATCTCGAACTAGTCTAGACCAACAAAATGATTTAAAATTATCTTTGTCTCTCTGGATCGGAAAGCTTCTAATTCACATTGAACCTAGTTCCAAAGAAGATTACAGCATAGATTCGATAGATTTTTTTTTCTCTGTCTAGCTTTAGAGCTGTCAAAATTGACTTCTTTGAGCTTTTTTTTTTTTTTTTTATTCTGATCGCCATTATTCTATCGATCTTCGATCGAACAAAAGCATCCAATTTGAATCCCATCGAACAGCACCGTTTCCGATCGAACGGATCATTGAAGTATTATTGCTATTGCTATTATTATGGAATTGATAATCAGTAATCAGTGAGTTGTATCGCTCGAAATTATCCACTCTGATCCGAGCCGATAAGAGAACTAGGAAAATTTTGAATCATTGAAAAACAAAACAAGTTTATTGGTTTGAGTGAGAAAAAAGGATTACCCAAGTGTAAAGCCTACCACAGAGAGAGAGAGAGAGAGAGAGAGAGGGAGAAAAAATGACATTGCTATTCTGGTGAGATAGTTTGAGTTCTGTAGAAGCTATTTTTGGATTTTTTTTTTTTTGCTCTCCTATTTCCTTTTTTATTTCGTTTGCTTCGATTGTAATGATGATGATGGAACTCAAAATAAAGTCATAGAGAGAGAGAGAGAGAGAGCAAATAGGCAGCTACGGTTTAGAATGAGAATCGAGATCAGAGTTTGCATTCAGAATCCAAAAAAAAAAAAACTAATCCTAGATTCTAGACCAAAATAAAAAACACCAAGTGCTAGAAGAAGAGGAAAAGATTTTGATATCTATTCGAACAAAAAAAAAACAAGAAGAAAAAGAAGAAGAAGAAGAAGGTCAGACAATGAAAACTGCCTCTAAATATATTTTCAGTGAATTTGTTTGCTATTATTATCGACGAAATATTATTGTTGTTGATTGTGCAAAAAAAAAAAAGTATCGAAATGTAAAGAATGGCTAATCAAAAACATTTTTGTGGATTGATCACAAAAATCTAGCTAGCTGTGGAGCTAGATTATTATCGACACACCTAATCAACGATGAATCGATCCAAGCACGGACCCAACTCTCTATCTATCTATCTATCTATCTATCTATCTATCTGTCCATGTATCTAATCACAAATCTAGGAGTTTAAATATTTGGATAGAGAGAATTATTGTAACCAAAGCAACTAGAGCAAATCTTTTTTTTTTTTTTTTTTTGCAATTCCGAACAAGTTTTTTTTCCACGATTTCGTTCCTGATCGGTGTCTTCTTTTTCACTCATCAGCTAAACGATCTCATTCGCATTGGAGAAACAATCGACTAGGGCGATCGGAGGAAAAAAAAAGAGAGATTATAATAAGAGAATTGAATCGAGAAAGATAGTGGGGGAGAGAGAGAGAGAGAGAGAGAGAGAGAGAGAGATCGTCGTATGGCAAAAAACAACAAACGAGCGATCGAAACAATGCTAGGGCCTAGGTTTTAATTCTTCTCCATAACAGAATGAAAGAAGAGCTCATTCTTTCACTCTCGACATACGGATGAATTGATAACAATTAATCAGACCAATCTATAATCATATGGCATCTCTTAGATTACCGAATGAGAATCTTTTTTTTTTTTTTTTTTTGTTTCCTTGGACCTTTGTTCTCATCATTTTTGGATAGTAATTCAATCGATTACGTCGACACTGTTTGTGATGTACTAGAGAGCGAGAGAGAGAGAGAGAGAGAATCGATGCTAACAAAAACGATCAAACGATGATCATGGGAAATTGAACAAATTGTTACCAGGTTTCTTGGAATGAGAAAAACGAAACAAATATGAATCTCTTCTCTTGAAAGTTTTATGTGACAAATGATTCTAATGAAAACATTTCTCTTGAGCATACATCGTTTTACCTATAGTTTTTGGTTCAAAATCTAGACCTAAAATATCTTTTGGTCTCGATTTGAAGTGAAAAAGAAAGAGAGAGAGAGAGAGAGAGAGAGATTTCACTAGAATATTGAATATTTATTAAGATTGCAATCGACAATCAACAATCAACATCTAGGAACCAAATGGTTCGAATTTTTTTTTTTTTTTTTTTTTTGATTTCAAATAGGAATTTCAATCACTCTCAATAATAATAGCAACCAGATGAGATGATTGATGATGGCGAATCAAAACAATCGTTTCCCAAATGGAAACAGCTTCAAATATTCCCCGTTACTTCGATTGCTTTGACTTTCTTCTCTCTCTCTCTCTTTCGCTTTTGTTTACTCAATGCTAAAAACATTGATTCATTTATTTCGCCACCCGAGATCGTCATACTAAATCAAACTCTTCATCATCATAATTGAAATCAAATTTCAAATTTCATATTTTCTCATCGCAATTTGTCTGAATCTTCTTAATGGATTCGTAGTAATACATCTCAATTTTGATTTTCTTTTTCGATTGCTATGAAACGAAAAAAAAAAGAAAATTGACAGATTAAAAGAAAGATTTGTTAGATCAATAATTGCTCTCTCTCTCTCTCTCTCTTTCTAGGCTCAATTGAGTCTAGGTTTAGTTTTTGAATTAGATTTTGGTAGTAACCATCTTAGACGTTTGAATTCTTTCGAAGCAAAAGTTGTTATTTTTTTTTTTTTTTGATTTTGTTCCTATACTGGAACGTTTCAAGAAGATTTAGACTTTTCCATTTGAACTGAAATAATTTTGCTTTAGAAAATAAAAATTTTCAAAAAAAAAAAAACTTCTCTCCACCTTTCATTCTTCCATACCTCAAGTTTTATCCAGTTTTGTCATTGAATTTGGTTTTTTTTATTTTGTTTTTTCCTCCGTTCAATTTTATAGTGGACCTAGATCCCATTCCTTTCTCCTTACATCCTAGCTCGGTTGCGCTAGGCTCCAAATTGATCCCAAAAGAATTATTAAAGCATCGAAGAATAGTTCTTTCTCAAGAGATAGCTTCACTTTATCGTTTTTTTTTTTGCTCCATCTCGAAACGAACAAAATTAGTTTCGTAGCTCTTCAGATAATGATTATACCGATTATGATAATCGCCATCGCCATCATCATCATCAGCATTGACACCACTGGTTTTGGTATGAAGCTATGAAAAAAAAAATGTCCATCAAATAACAAATCAACAAAATGAATGAATAAATAAATCATCGCAAAAAAAAAAAAGAAAAAAAAGAATCATCGAACTAATTCTAGATGTGAATGATCTAAGTTAAGTAAACAACTCCGAAATAACCGAGACAGATTCGGAACAAAACTGTTCTCGATGAAGCGATGAGAATCGATTTGAGTATTTAATTAGACCTGTTTCTAAAGAATGTCACGAACTCATTTAGTTTCGATCTTTTTTCGTTTATGATTTTTTTTTTTTGGACAAATTTTCTTTGTTTTTTTTCTTCCTAGTCTCTGAGAATCTCGAAGCTAGCAAACTAGAAGAGTTATAGCTTCTCTAGTCACGTCCATAGCTAGGATCCATTAGATGAAAAGAAAGGATTATGGTCGATTTTTGTCGAGAAATTCTTAAGAAATAGGATAAGAAAATATTCATTCGATTTAGCCGTAAAATGATTGTTTTTGAAACTGATTTTAGAAAAAAAAATTTTTCGGCATTCAAGAATTACAACCAATTTTGAAATGCAAAGGTAAAAAGAGAACTGTGAAGAGCAAAGAATCTCAATGGTCCGTCTGAAGCTCAGTCTGAATATTTGAAATTCGGTCCAGTGATTCCAGAGAAAACTTTGGTCTGTGATCATAATTATTAGCTAGATTTTTTTTTTGAGCAATAATTTCTTTCACGAAAACCACTCAGAATTGCCACAGTTGATATGTTGGTAGGGGGGGGCGTATCGATCACTGTAGTTGGAAAAAATTCCTCTCAATCCAGATAATCAATCGATTATTGATTAGATTACAGCGTTTTTTTTCCTCATCAATTGCAAATATTCTCTTCTTATTATGTAATGAAAGTACTGGGAATCGAGAACACGAAACAGCAAATGAGCTTTGATTTTTTTTTTTTTTTTTGTTCCAAAGTTTTCCTGAACGTCAACAAGGAAAAAAAAAGTTCACACAGGAAGCAAAAAGAAAAAAAAATCGAACTAAATTTCCAACGATCAAATCAATGAGATCGAAGAAGTGATCGAAAATCTTAGCTTCTCGTCTAAACAGATCCTAGCTAAAAGCTTTGAGTCTCTGAAATTGAATTCTGCATTCTATACCCAAAAGAAAAAAAAAATATTGCTCAATCAATGTCCAATGTCATCGATCGAAGTTTTTCGTAATAGTTTGATTCAAACGGTGATGATTTCAACCAAAACAATATGAAATGAGAGATTTGTTATGAATGTTTTTCAAATTTTCTTCAAAATTTTCAACAAATAACCAAAAAAAAAAAAAAAACAAAAAACCTTTTTTTTTTTTGTTAATGATAATAAGGGTGGATGTGGAGAAGTTTCCATTGAATAGATCAATCCACAATCACTAAACAAAACTTCGAACAAAAAAGATTCGAGTATATTAAATATTGAATAGCTTACTATAAAAGAGAGAGAGAGAGAGAGAGAGAGAGAGAGAGAGAGCGAGAGTGCAAGCAAACAAAATCATAAACAAACAGAATCGAAGAAATCAGATAATCAAAAAAAAAAAAGAATCGTAAACGAAATCGACAAGAACAATGATCATAATAATCAATATGATTGCTTCAATAGAGATCGACAGAGAGCAAGCTAGAGAGAGAAAGAGAGAGAGAGAGAGAGAGAGAGAGAGAGAGAGAGAGAGAGAGAGTTTTGATGAAGAAATCATCATCAAAATCGTAATCGAATCGCGTGCTCGATCATACTTTTATCATAATTGGTTTTGTTTTGTTTTTTTTTTTTTTTTTTTTTTTTTTGATGTTGTTGTTGCTTCTGCTATCGTTGCTGTTGTTGTCGTTTGTTTGTTTAACGTTTCTCTTTGATTAGGCCTAATTTCCTAGAGAGAAAGAACCAGAACGAGAGAGAAAGAGAGAGAGAGAGAAATGATTATTTATTCTCTCCCTCTCTTTCTTGTCTTCTTGTTTACATTTGGTTCGATTTTTATTCGTATTCAACTATCGGAATGGTGGGATCCAAAAATTTGGAACGGAATCGATTCCGAACCAAATCACAAAAAAAAACGCATATAAATTTTATGATCAAAATGAATATTTTTATTAATACTCATAAAATCATATCTTTCTCTCTCTCTCTCGAACAAATTAATAAAGATTGTTCCAGAAGGGTTTTCAAAAAAAAATGCCATCTAAACAGTAGGCGCTATTTAAAATCCATAGAATACACTCAAACCTAACAATTACCAATATTGGTAATCTCTTGAAATTGAACAAAATCTATGCATTGAGAAGAGATTGATTCTCTCTTCAATTAATTTGGATTTGAAAAAAAAAAATAAACCAAAACAAAAACACATTATCATCAAACAAAAACGGATCGAATTTAAAACATCATCTAAAATGTTTTTCGAATAAGATTATCTTCTTATGAAAAGAGCTTGAAGACAGATAGTTTCTTCATACTGTTCTAGATTTCAATCGAAAACTTCACTCTTCGATTTCTTAAGATCCGGAAACAGAGAGATAAGATCTAACATCATCATCAATATAATCATCATCATTTCAAACGAAATAATCTACATATGCTTAACTATTTTTGATGTTTGAATTGTTGCTCATTGAATAAATCATTTCATTACGCGAAAAGATTTATTTATCGATAGTTTGAGATAATAATGAAGATTGTAAAACTTTGGATTGTATTTCATTCAAAAAAAAAAAAGATTTCGAAATAATTTCACTAAAAATAATCTTATTCTGTTCCAGATTAGCCAGATTAGCTATTAGCTAATAGCTAATAGCTATTAGTTATTCATATCTTTTTTCTTCTATCTTCCATAGTTTCCGATTCGAATTTGTTTCGTTTCAACATCGAAAAAAAAACATTTGCATCAATAGTTCACACAACCGAATTAGAAAGAAATAATTTGAATATATCTCAATCAATGAAGCTATGAACATTAACACTTTGTGAAAACAATCCTTATCTTTTATTTTTTTTTTTTTTTTTTTTTTTTTTTTTTTTTGATTCTTCCATGTCTCTTTTGGAGATTCCAATCGAAAATGTATCAATGTATCGATATGGATTAGAAAATAATGGATAGATTTGCATCGAATCATTGAATGCAAACGAGGGAGACAAAAAAAAAAGACAAAAAACATTAGATCTGCATAGAATTTGATTCTTGATTCGTTTCAGAGATTCAAATTAATCTCTCAATCTCTCTCTCTCTCTCTCTCTCTCTCTCTCTCTCTCTCTCTCTCTTCACTCTCTCCGAAGATAACAAATTTTTTGATTCTTTGATTCTATCTTATGAAGATTTGTTTGCGAATCGATACCGGATTCAGAATTCCATTTCTTCGAAAAGAATTCCATCGAACAATTTGTTTTCTGTTCTCTCTCTCTCTCTCTCTCTCTCTCTCTCTCTCTCTCTCTCTCTGTTTTCTAAATGGAAGATTTATTTTTTTTTTTTTTTTTTTGACAAGAGAAAAAAACAGCATGGTTGCTATTTTTGATTACATTCATTGCATTCATCGTATTCATTCATTCTAGGTTTTTGTCGTTTTCTTTTCCTATTTTTTCTAATTCGATTCACTATCTATCTATCTATCTATTCTATCGATCTATTCCGATTTCGATTGAGATTCAAACAAATGAATCCTTTTTGAAATTACAAAATAAGATATAATACTAATCATCGATGATGATGATGATGATAATGATGATGATGATGGTCGAAATTGATTTCAAATTAATCAATACACAAGATAAGATTGGATAAGAATAATGTAGAGAGCTTAGACCCTAGTGTGTGAACAATAAAGAGAGGAAGAGAGAGAGAGAGAGAGAGAGAGAGAGAGAGAGAGAGAGAGAGAGAGAGAGCAATTACAAATTAGCTCTTATAATTAGAGGATAATTTATTTCGAGTCTGTTTATTTCTAGAATCTAATACACTCTTGGGCCCTAGAGTCAGTGGATTCGATATCGGTGCGGATACATCATCGAACAGAGCTCGAAGCTTCTTTCTTTTCAGCTAAGCTTTCAAAGTTTGCTAAATTTTCAAGATATTATTAGGACAATTGAATTCTGATAGAACAATTGAATACATCCGAGTGAAAGTGTGTAGATTTGAACGGTAACAGATTCGGCTACAATCGATAGAGATCTCGAACAAATAGCATCTCGATTCAATTGGAACAAAATTAAATTGTTTTTGTTGTTGTTGTTGTTTTTCTCTTTCTCCAAAATTCCATTCATTTTTTTTTACGTGAAACGAGATGTTTTCGTACTCAAAAGTTTTCAACTAAATTATTTTGAAAATTAGTCACATCAAACTATCAAATGGAAAGTTCTTCTCGGACAAAATCCTTCTCTTGAATCCAGAAAATAGTTTCAAAATGTTCATCTAAACAAAGAATCTAAAGTGTGAAAAAAGTTCCAAATGGAACAATTCTTGTTGGTAGTGTTGAGAATTATTTCGTTTTCAAATTGAAAACCGAAAAAAAAGAGGAAAAAATAAAGCGAATCTAGCGCTCCTGAAAAGTTACAATGAAATATCAAATTCAAACATTTCGAAATTTGTTTCAAAAAAAAAAAAAAAAAATTTGTTACGAAATTCTTTTTTTTTCTCTCAACACTTTCGAGTCTCGGAATGATTTCATTTCGTTGTATTTCACTATATTTTTTTTTGATTTTTCGCCCTCTATAAAGATTTTGACAATAAATTTTTGATGAAATTTTTTTTTTCTCTTTCCACATCCAAAATGTCTAGTCTAATTTTTTCTCTGTAATAATGTCTAGTAAGAATTCTTTTCCTTTCTCCTATTCATTCGAATTCGGATACTTATTTTCACACATTTTAATTTGTTTCGCTTTTTTTTTTTTTTTGGGAATGAAAATTTCTCTAAGCTATCTGCTGTGAAGATTCTCTCTCTCTCTCTCTCTCTCTCTCTCTCTCTCTCTCTCTCTCTCTCTCTCTCTTCTATAATCATCGGAAACATTCATTGAATTTGTATCCGGATTTTGAAGAAAAAATGTAGGCGTCTAAGTGGGCGCAGACATCCTCTTGATAGAGAATTTTAAATTCTTAAGGTTAGGATTGTCAACAACGATAAGATTTGAATAATTGAAGAGAAAAGAGTTAATTCATACGATCACACACACACACACACACACACCCATACATACACAACGATTGATTTGATCTTCGATAATGAGACGAAAGACATTCACTTCCGTTCACATCGAAAATTTTCATTTTTTTCTAGTCTCAATTTTTTTTTTCGCTCTTTTTCGTTCCGTATGATTCATTCACTGCAATCGATTTGAATGAATAATATTCGATGATATGCGATCTATTACTTTACAAATGCGATTGTCGATGATGGATCCGATCGCATCGATCAATCCGATCAAATCAATCGATTTTTAGATCGAATTGTGGGCGTCTCTGGATTATTGGATCGATTCAATGAGATAAATTCCGAATAATAAACATTGGTCAATTTTTTTTTCGTTTGTCAACAAATTTCCATTTTCTTGTGTGTGTGTGTGTGTGTGTGTTTGTTTTCGCGCTGATCGATTGATACAATAATCATAGATTTGTGGATTCAGAATTTCAGAGTATCGGATCTGATACGATCAGATCGGGTACGAAACTATTTTGAATAATTTCTAGCGTAGTATTTTTACTTTTCTTTCTGTTTTATTTTTTTTTCGTTGTGTTTATGTATTTTGTTTGTGTTTTTTTTCGTGGTTCCAACACTCAAAACATAGAGCAACCGATTTGTGATGGTGCCGATTGTTGTTGTAGTTTTACAAACCTGGATCTTTTTCAAATCCTTTTTTTTATTCTCTCTCTTTCTCTCTCTCTCTCTCTCTCTCTCTCTCTCTCTCTCTCTCTCTCTCTCTCTCTCTCTCTCTCTCTCTCTCTCTGTCTCTCTCTCTCTCTCTGTTGGTCGATTTGTAAAAGTTTTTTTTTGCCGATCTTATTCTTTCAATCGAAATTCTACTACTGCTCTCACTGTAATCTTTTTAGTTTAATCGTTCGATGTAAATCTTATTCACTTCCTCTTTGCTTTGCTTTGATTTTGATTTAGATTTTGTTTACGTTTCAGAATTAGCTACGTTCAAATTTGACTAAACTTTGTTTTTGTTTCCTATTGGTCGGTTCAAGAACATTAACACAACAAAATCGATCGATTGATTGAATGAAAGTAGTGAAAGTAGCTCTATAGAGATCGAATCTGTTCTCTTCAAATCAAACGCTATGGTAATTGAAATCATCGAATCGATTCGAGGCAATAGTGAGAGAAGAATATGAACTTTCTATTTCAATAATCGATAAACTAATTTGATTCATAAATCAAATGAATATTATTTTTTTCTTTTCCTTCCTTCTAGATTGTTTCGCAACGATTGGATTGCGAAACCAGCGCTAGTGCTATTCGAAGAAGGCGAATAATCAGAGATAAATCATTCGCTCTTCCATTTTTTTTTGCTGAGTTCAATCGGATCGAAACTTGCATTTCTCAACCGAAGAAAGGAAAAAAAAATTCACAAAAAATCGTATCGATTTGATTCGAACAAAACATTTCATCCGATCGAAGCGAATCGACCGAACAATTTTCTCTTTACACTTGCGAGATGATCGATTGAGATTTGAAATTTCCGACAATTTTCGAATTGAAATTTGAATCTCTGGATTTTTTCTTTTCTTAATATTAGAAATTTCAAGTGAAGAAATGAATCTTCTCCCTTCCTCTCTCTCTTTCTCTCTCACACACACACACACTTCTATCGAAATCATAATCTACGGTCCTTATTTTCCACCCTTCTCAAATTCGAGTCTAACAATCAAATTTATTTCGAATCTCTTTCAAACATACTCGATTTGTGATTCGATCTATTCGGTTGAAGAAAAATTGCCAAAGATAATTATTCGTCTCATTTTGTTCATTGAATTTTGTCTTTGATCGAGATTATCACCAACACCATGTACCAGAACCATCATCATAATCATCATCTTCATCTTCGTTTTCTTCGTCGTCGTCGTTGTTGTTTTCATTCTCTTCCACTCCATCATTATCTTCGAGTAAAAAGTCTGCGAGAGAAAAATGGAATTGAATTTTAAAATTTTTCGTTTCCTAATTCATTTTTTTTGACTCGGAAGAAAATCAAAAATCGAATTTCAAAAAGTTTTTTTTTGGTAATTTTTATTTTTTTTTTTTTTGAAGTTTCTTCATTTCGAAGACCATTCGGTTCCATTCTTTGAATGATGTTTTGATTCGCGATCGAGAACAATTCGATTCGATTTGGTTCGTTTTTTTTTTTTTTTTTTTTGATTCTCTTCGATCGCTCATTGATTCGTGATCAAGTGTCATTATTGGTGATTCAATCAGTGCTGGATATTTTCAAGTTTCGTTTATGTGAGCATTATTAAATTGTAATAATCGTTTTTGAAAAGAAAAAAAAAATTCGTTGCGAAAGAGAGAGAGAGAGAGAGAGAGAGAGAGAGAGAGAGAGAGACGAGAATGAAATGATTTCGATGCAATTCGAATGGATTCACTCGATCGAATCGAAATCATCGAGAATGAAAATATGATTACACTTCATTTCGATTCACTTCCGTGTGAGGTATTTCCAAAGATCGATCCAAAAAAAAAAAAAAAAAGATTTTCATCTTGGATCTAGAATACTACTCTACACTTCTAGAGTGTTTAGAATTTCATCATTTCGTAACCAGATCTCAAAAAAAAAAAAAAAAAAAATAAAAATGGAATCACAATTCTGCTTCCAAACTTTTTTGATTGATTTTGCTCTCTCGTAATTATCTTCTTTTTTTTTTTTTTTTCTTTCAAAAACTTTTTTATATTTCCGATGCAATTTTATTCGAATTGATTGAGATAATATTTTCAATTGATTTCGCACTGATTTCTTGAGAAAAAAAAAGAACGTTTTTGTTTTTTTTTTTTTAAACGTTAAAGATTAGATTAAGAAGAATAAGTTTAATCTGTAAGCGCTATAGATTTAGAATAGAATAGAAGCTTTTTGATTTGAAGAATTTTTAAAAAGAATTTCCGAAGAGAATCATTCCTCTAGATCCACAGATCCACTAATGTTGGTTGTTTTTTTTTTTTTTTTTTTTTTTTGTTACAAACAAACGTTTCTAATTGTTTCAATGTTAGCCATCATCGATTGATTGATTGATTGATCGATCGATCGATCGATTATTATTATCGATCACAAAATTTTTTTTTTTTTTTTTCAAACAATTTTCTAACTCTAGCTTCTCTATTCTTCTCTAGATTCTCTTCAATCTTCTCTCTGTTCCCCTTATCGAACAGAATCACGATGTCGATGTTGATGATCAAGATTGAATTTCATTGAGCAATCTCTGATCGGTTTAATCTTCGATTTTCGATCTGTTCCGCGAATCATTCGAAAGTGATGGTGGAAGTTAATCAAAAAAAAAAAAAAAAAAAATTTAACAATCAAAAAAAAAAACTTCGAACTTCTTAGAGTAGGCGACTTTTTTTTTTGATTTTTTTTTTGCTTCTGTTTGCGAATTTTTATTCTTTTCTCTCTCTCTCTCTCTCTCTCTCTCTTCGTCAAACAAAAATTCAATTTCTTATTATTGGCGTTCGCATTCCATTCGATTCCGATTTCTTTTCGTTTCACTTCGTTTTGCTTAAAGTTCACAAACTTATTGATTACTTTTGGACAACGAAAGAGGAGAGGAAAAAAAAGCGAGAAAAAGAGTGGGAGAGAGAGAGAAGAATAACAAGAAAAAAAAATTATTAATCTTTTTTTGAAAACCAATTGAATTGAATCAAAATAACAAACAAGATTCTTGAATCCAATCTTCTCAGTGATCGAGACAATTTGCGATTGGCCGTAATTACATTGGCCAAAGTGTGGACAATTGTGTCTGGGAAACAATTTCGATAGCTTCTAGAACTCCAGACTTAGAACTCTGTCTTGTTTTTGTTTTCTCTGATTGCTAGGGCCAAAAACAAGCAATTTGTGATTCGATTGATTTTTTTTCCATCCATTAAGATTACGAATGGAGGAAGGTTTGAGAGAAGGAAAAAAATTGCTCCTAGAACTTCTTCTTTTTGGAATGATTCTTTCATAACGGCAATCTCTCGAAGCGTTTGCCAACGAAAGATTGGATTAGAAAACTTGGATTTTTTTTTTTGAGCAAAGTCGATCAAAAAAAAAAGTTGGCGAGGAATTAGGATATAAACAAAACATTGAATCTATACTTTTGTTTATTTCTGGGTTCCAGAATTGAAAGAAAAAATACCCATCTCTTTATCAGCTTCACTTTGGTTTGATTTTGAGTGATTGTTTGATTCAGCTTTTTTTTTTTTTTTTTGATTGATTGAATTTTGATGAAAAAAAATTCAATTTATTTGGAATATAAAAATAAAATAACACCTTTCTAGAAAAGGTAGAAAATTTTGTTTCCGTTACAGTTTTCTCTCACCGTTGAAGTTTTTTCCCATCGGTCATTTTGATGGTCTTTGTATTTGGGTCCTAGAGAAATACTTTCATATCATTTGCTAGATTCGTTTTGAAATTTTTTTTTCCAACAAATAAGATTGAAACATTTGCATAGCTGAAAATTTTTAAGGTGTTCTAGTACTTCGAATCTAGATATCTTGTTGTCAAAACCATTGTCACTAGTACGCCTTCAAAAATGTCATCGTATTTGCTTGAGCGCGCCCCCTATCTCAAAAATTTCAACAATTCTGGACTAGCTAATTTATGATTGCACTTTTCTCATAGAGAATTCGTACCAATTTTTAGAGCTTTCATCAAATCATCTATTATCTGGGTTCGTTGAGGAAAAAAATTTCTTCAAAAAAAAAAAAAACAAAAACAAAAACTTTTAAATCTTCTCATCGACCAACTAGGCAGAGAAGAGGAAGAGGAACAGAGAGAGAGAGAGAGAGAGAGAGAGGAAGTGAAATTCTTCATCTTTCATCACTAGAGTTCTTATCTCTGGAGCTTCTTTTTGTGTCGATTCGATCTGGAAAAAAAATTTTTCAAATTTATCTTCTCTTTCCACCCCCCCTCCCGCTTCACTCTTCTTCTCGTCGATTCTTATCGTTTTCCGATCTAGCAATCGAAATTCTGTTCTGTTGAAAAAAAAACGAAGAAACAAAAATAAAAACAGACCTAAACTGCGAAAAGCGACTAGCGAAACGAAAAAAAAAAACCAGAGATAGAGAATGAGGAATGAGGAAAAAAAATGAAATGAATCATTTTGTTCATTAAAACAAACGAAGAGAGAGAGAGAGAGAGAGAGAAAAAAAAGTTAATCGATTGTTTTAGAGCGAAAAAAGTAAAAGTAAAAGAAAAAAAAATTCCTAGATTCTTCTCAACGAATAGAATTTTCGGTCCCAATTCGAATAGCTGCTGTTGGTTCTCGAATCACCGATCCGAGCTCAAACCGATTCGAAATTCAAACGAATACTATCGTTTCTATAGATATATCTATTGCTCACTGAAACTATTTCAGCCTTGGATCGAAACAAACAAACAAAGATCCAACAGAAACAGAAAGACCTAGCAAAAATGAGAGAGAGAGAGAGAGAGAGAGAGAGAGACAATGTGGAGGAAACGAAAAAAAAAAATCAATACGAATGGACAGCAAAGTTAAGTTTCGTTGCGTTTGTTGTTTGTTTTTTTTTTTTTTTTTTTTTTTTGTTTAGCTTCATCGGTAGCTGTGGAATCGTCGAGACATACAAAAAAAAAAGAAAAAAATAAATCGAACACAATTAATCTTCTTAAATTTTTCCAATTTCTTGAATCAGTTTGTAGGTGTTTGTTTGGTTCGCAATTCGGTTTGGATCAAAAAAAAAAAAAAATAGAAAAATAAAAACAAATCTGGAATCCAGTATAACAATCAAAACAAAATTTTGTAAATTTCCTTTTGAAGAGAAAATGGAGAGTGGGGAAGGAAAATTGCTGATAAAATGGAATGGCAATTGAAATTAATTACTTCAAATAGAAGTTACATAATAATAATACTTCTGTCTTTCTCTATCTCTCTCTCTCTCTCTCTCTCTCTCTCTCTCTCTCTCTCTGAGTGTAGCTGTTTGGATCTAATAAAAAAAAATAATAATACTTAGAATTGGAATTGGAATCTGATTGTTTTGTACGCCAAATTTTGATTGAAATTTTTAATTCCTAATCCCAGGAAAAATTTGACTGGGATTATTTTTCTTAAAAAATTTTCAATCGACTCTCAATTGAATGATCTCAATTAATTATTGAGAGATTCGATGGAGAAAAAAGTCCTCTCAAAATTCCAAAGAATAAGAAAAAAAAAGAATAAAGTTGATTTTTTTGTTCTCTTTTGTAAAGTGAAACTTTTTTCAATACCAAATCGATTCTTAGACTTTTGAATTTTTTTTTTCTTCGAATTTCTTCTTTCGAAAACTTTTCGAGCTATTTTATAAAACGATCCGATTTGGGACCAAAATTGCTATCGAGAATATTCTCTGATCTCTGAATCGTTGACTTTGGGTTCCATTTTCGGGTCTGGATTTAATTGATTTTCAAATTCTATTCTCACTAAACATTGTGAAAAAGAATTTTTTTTTTCTATCCCAAATTTCTCTCTTTTTTTTTTGAAAAAATTTTTTTTTTCTTATTAAAATTTCGAAGAGAAATTTTATTATTTTTGTCGACCAAAAAAAGAAAACTCACCACTTCTATAATTCTATTTGATAATTTTGATATTTTTTCTCAACGAACTACAATCAAAAAGAAAAAAAAAATGAGAATCTACCTGTAGAAAATTCTCTATAGGTATTTCCCGATTCATTTATGCATTCCATTCAATCATTGATCTAATTTAATTCAAGTGATGGTAATGATGGTGATTGGAATCATTTTTTTCACTCCAATTCTTCTTCTATAACTTTTATGGCTCCATATTATTATTGAAACAGGCTCTTTCCAAGACCTCTTTCATTAGATCCTCTTTCTTGCCTTCTTCACAGACTTTCTTGCTCTTTCTTTTTTTTTCTGTTTTGCATTTCAACATAAGTTTCAAAAGTTTCTCTCTCTCTCTCTCTCTCTCTCTTTAAAATCCAAATCTTAAGACTTTTGTGATGATCCAAAACCACCGAAATCAAAACCAAATTTTTGCCTCCCCAAAAACAAAACGCACCCGATTCCATTGCTGTAATATTCTCTTCTTTCCCTTCCTCAACATCTTCCTCTCTCTCTCTCTCTCTCAGTTAATTTTCACTTCAAATTTTTTTGGATTGTTTTCTTTTGTTGTTTCTGTTGTTCTAATTTCGATCCAAAATGGCCAACGCAATCGTCAACCATCCCTTCGCATCAAAATTATGCCTAGTTTCGTTTTTATTTTTCACAATCGAATCCCAAAGAAAAAAAGCTAGAAGAAAATAAAAATTTCGAACCAAACCTAGCTTGATGAATCGACGACGATGACGACGACAACAACGAAAACGTCTAAACAGCATTGAAGAAGCTCAGCATAGCATTATTGTTTTTGTGTGATCTAATTATAATTGATATAAAAGTTTTGAGTAGCACTTCTTTCATTCTCTTCTCTACGATTCCGGGATGATTCGGTGAAGATATCGCTCTCTTCTGCTCGCTGCCTTTCGCTCGTTTTTTTTTCCTCTTCTTCCATTTTTTTTTTTCTTTGACTCATTTAGGTTTTTTCACTTCACTTCGATCGAGAACAAAAGCAAAAATGACAAAATTTACATATTTTTATCATCAAACTCTTTTGATTCATTCTCTCTCTCTCTCTCTCTCTCTCTCTCTCTCTCTCTCTCTCTCTCTCTCTCTCTCTCTCTCTCTCTCTCTCTTCATCTCGAAAGAATTGATGGTTTGGTGAAGAATTTGTGATTGCAATCAAAAAATAATTTGACTCTTCTCTCTCTCTCTCTCTCTCTCTCTCACTCAAACACACACCGACACACAGATTTGCGTTATTGTTCTATCTATCGTTTGAATGTGGGTTTGATTCTAGGTATATCCGATTCGAACGAACAAAATAATTCCTATCTCTTTCGAGAATCAAAAAAAAATCTTGAAGAGAGATGAAAAACTAGACGGATCCAGAAGATTTGAGAAGAGACGAACGCCTTTTTTTTTTTTTGTTTCGATATAAACACCAGCACAAACACACACACACACACACAAACACTTTCGGATGATTTGAGTCAATCGTTTGAAAAGTATCAAAATTCGATACGGAGAAGTGGGTGTGTGTGTGTGTGTGTGTGTGTGTGGGCTTAGAGATTTTGTTTAAGAAAAACATCCTTGAAAAATAATCAGATTTATTTATCTAATGTATCTATTTGCCGATTGTTCTTGTCAGATTTGTCTGGATGAATTGGAATTAATCTTCCAAAAAAAAAAAGAGATTTTTTATTTTTTTCTTAATTTTTTTCCAACTTTCACAATCTGATTGATACATTTTATTTTCATGCTGTCAAAAAAAGCATTTAATCGTCTCTGAAATCTTACAATTGTTGTAGATTGATTCAAATCATTCCACAATAGCGGTGTTGATCTATGACAGTTGTCAGTTGTTGAGATTAAACTTGTTGTTCGAGATTAAATTTCGATAAGAATCAATCTGATCTGATTACAAAAGAGAAAGAGAGAGAATCAAAAAATTTTTCTCAATTAGAATGAAAAAAAAAAAAAATTTCCGATCAGAGATGGTTTAATGATCTTGAAATTTTCATTTATGTTAGATTAAAAAAAATTGTCGGACAAAAAAAAAAAAGCTCAAATCTCAATGCCAGATGATCGAAAGATTTTAATAAATGTTTCAATTCAATTCAAGAAGAATATTTCCTTGTCGAAAGAGAGATAGAACAAAAAAAAAAAAAAAAAAAAGAGAAAATGTTAGTATATCTCTCTAAATCATCATCAACTTCATCATCAACATCATCATCATCATCATCATCATTCAACACCGTCTATAATATCATCATTCACCTTCCCGTAGATGTGTTGGATGAGGAAAATTTCGAAAAGATTAAAACATTTTCGAACATTCGGATACGATTCTGATTTCACTTGGATGAATCAATATACTGTGTGTATGTGTATGTGTGTGTGTGTGTGTTTGTGTGTTTGTGTGTCTATCCTTGCGAAAGTTTATGAAATCTAAAATTTAGAACCCTGGGTGAAATAGAGCGAAAGAGAAAGAGAAAGAGAAAGAAAGAAAATGTTTCACTTCGATCCTCTCTCTCTCTCTCTCTCTCTCTTTATTTCTTCCCCAAATTCATTCATTAATGATTTTGTTTCCATTCCTGACCGAATGTTGTCTCATCTCGAGCTCATCATTACAACCACCACCAAAATCATTTAGTTTTTGCATCTATGTGTGTGTGTGTGTGTGTGTGTTTGGATGAATTTGTTGTGGTTAGGTTGTTGAGGTGTTTGAAATTCTTCTAACGAATAAACGTTCCGGAGCGTGATGGTAGATGGTAGAGAAAGAGAAAACCCAACCACAATTTGTTTTCTATTCATTTTTACGATTTGCGATAGAATAGTTTGCATATTTCTTTCCAAGACTTTTGAGATCCTAAAGTTTAGAGTATAATTAGTACCAATCTTCTAAGTTTCGATTCGTTTTGGGGCCCCAAATTTCCAAGAATCAAAAACAAGAGCTTTAATGATGATGATGATGATCTATGACTTGGCCTTTTGCTTTCGTTTTTGTTTGCTGTTTTCTTTTTAGATTCGATCTAGAAACCTTTTTTTTTTTTTTTTTGATCTTAAGACGATCACAAACACACACACACACACACACACACGCTCCTACAGATCGCAATATCTTTCATTCTAGTTCTTTGTTCTCTCTCCTATGATTTGAGATATGATTGAGTTTATTTCGATTCGATTTGATAGTTAAATAAGAAAAATTTTGGCTCATCGACAAACCAGAGAGAGAGAGAGAGAGAGAGAGAGAGAGAGAGAAGGAGAAGGGGAGAGATTATGAAGGTGAATCGAAGCGAATATTCTTTTCGGTTTTTTTGCTCTCTCTCTCTCTCTCTCTCTATCCATTCTCACCGTTGTTTTCAATCTGCTTTCGCTATAATAATTCGAAGCGAGAACAAAAAAAAAAGATTGCTTTCATCAATTTCAGATTCTTAGATTATTTATTTTTGGATTTTCTTTTTTTTTTTTTTTAAATTCCCTCTTAAACTCTAAACAGCATCATCATCATCATCATCATCGTCGTATTCGTTGTCGTTTTTTCTTTGTAATGCAATCATCAACGTCAACCATAACCATAGCCAATATATCAAACGATTAAGATTCCATAGTGAATTGCAATGATTTGAATGGTTTCGGAACACCGAAATCTCTCTCTCTCTCTCTCTCTCTCTCTCTCTCTCTCTCTCGCTCTCTACCTTTATTCGAAGAGAAACCAAAAAAAAAAAACATTGATTGTTGATGATTTAGTGTGATTTAGTTTCGAGAATGTTCATTCTAAATTCCCCTCACCCTCTCACTGAAGAAACCTAAACATTGTGATCCAGAAATATTCTTTCGAAAAAAAAAAATTTTTGTTTCAGAAAGAGAGAGAGAGAGAGAAAAAAAACATTGAATTATTAATCAAAATTAGTTCGAATTGTGTCTACAAAATTGTTCCATCGATTGCGTAGTGAATTTATGTGTGTGTTCTTGAACAACTTTGTCTGGTCTTGTGTTCTGTGTGATCTCTCTTCTCATAAATTGCCTTGCCTCAGCAGTGCCGATCGATTCGAATGTACCTGAATCGTAATCGTAATCTTGATCGTACCAAGAAATCTAAGTGAGTGAAATTTTTTTTTTTTTTTTTGGTTCCCAACTAAACTTGGTACTTGGATTTTTTTGTTTGGTTTCGTATTGTTGTTCTTTCTCACAAACGTCTACAAAATGTGCCAGTGTGATCTTGGTTGTGATCTGAATATTTTTCAATTTCAAACTCAAATGAAAAAGAAAAAATTCCACTTAATTACATTAATTACAATTTTGGATTCGAATCTCTATCGAAATTTTGTTCTTCAATCGAGCACTAAGAATATAGAACA
Source organism: Sarcoptes scabiei (assembly GCA_020844145.1). Taxonomy (NCBI): domain Eukaryota; kingdom Metazoa; phylum Arthropoda; class Arachnida; order Sarcoptiformes; family Sarcoptidae; genus Sarcoptes; species Sarcoptes scabiei. The sequence continues at coordinate 6,032,495 of CP080487.1, forward strand.
GATCTAGACAAACAATTAAATTAATTTTTGCACGTTTTGTTTCGCTTAGATTTTGGTCCACTCTTTCTCTCTCTCTCTCTCTCTCTCTCTAGAGTCTAGTGGAACATTTGAAACAGTCATAAGGAATTAAAAGATTGAAATTAATGATTTGTGAAAGCGAATTCGATTCGAAAAAAGAGAGAGAGAGAGAGAGAGCGAGACAGAAAAAGAGATTTGAGAATAAATTTTGTTTTCGAAATTCACTTCCAGACTTTCTAGACTTAGATGTAGTCTCGTATAAGATATTTATGATTCGATGTAATTATAGATTCCAAGTGATTCTAAAAAATTGGATCGCAAACAAAAATTGAACCTCATTCATTTTGATTCAACCAGTAATATTAATTATTCAGAAATTATTAAATAATTATTTTCAAATTCATTCAGAAGAAAAAAAATCTGAAAGGAAGATTGTGATTGATTTTGTTTTTATTTTTTTTGCAATCTTTTGCAATTTATTCAAAAATACAATCATTGCCTAGGTCTAATCTATTGTCTAGCTCTTTTATATAAATCGATTTGAACATAACTGGCTTATTTTTTTGTTGCGACTTCGCTCACATTATGTTGATTGTAATGATATTGAAAGATATAGCAGAGATCAAATCAGAGATCGAATCTTTTACGAAATAATTCAATTTCGAATGTATCGAAGAAGGACAGATAGAGAGAGAGAGAGAGAGAGTAATTAAAAATCAATTCAATCGTTATTTGTAATTGATTCACTCTTCGATCTTGATTCAATTCCGATCCTCATAACCTATCACACACAAAACACTTTGATAGGTAATCATCAAAATGTTTCCAACAATCTAGAAGACAATCAATCAGCAATCAATCGCTCAATGAAGAGGATTAAAGATTAGAAAAAGAAGATCATATCTTATTTTCTTTAGATGCTTAAGACAAAAGCTTTGAAAGCTTTATGATCGAACAGAAAGAGAGAGAGAGAGGAGGGAGGAAGAAGATTAATTTTTTTTTTTTTTTTTTGGTGATTGTTACGGATCTATGTTTGCTCTTTGGCAAAGTTTCCATTATTACACTTATCACTTTTACAAGTCTCACCTTGTTTGTTTTGTTCACTTTGAAACAGTTCTTCACTTCAACAAATATTATCATTAATTATTGATGGCGTTTTGAAAATTATCGATTTGAAGAAAAAGAAATTTTTTTTTTTACTTTACTTTAAAACTATCTCTTCTAATCTTCATTCTCTATGAACGAATTGAATCAACCGAAAAAAAAAATTGAGAAAATTTTAAATCCATAAAATTTGGAATAACTAACAAAAGAGGATTGAACTGAAGGTTTTGCACGCAAGAAGCTTCTGTTCTTCTTCTTCTTCTTCTTCTTCTTCTCACTCTTCCCTAATCATTTTCTTTTCCTTATTTCTTATGTTTCGATCGATTCGAGAACCAACACTCAAAATTTAAGGGATAAGAAAATTTTATTTGATAATAATAATAATAATAATAATAACTACAAGAATAATAAGCGATGATGGATGAGATGTTATGGAACTAAACAACAATCAAATAAAAAAGAAAACAACTAGAACAATAACAACAACAATAACAACAGCAAAAAAGAAATCAAACTGATATGAAATGATGGAACGATGACATATTAGAATGAAGAATTTTGGAACAGAGAAGAAGAAACAGAGTGAAAATGAAGAAGAAGAAGAGAAAGAAACGAGCTTTTGGATTTTTTGACGAGCTAAAAGACAAAATGGGACTAGATGGGCGACAAAACAGTTTGGAACAAGAACGACGAACCGAATGCAAGAATCTTATTGCTTGATGAGAAACTCGAAAAAAAATTGCCTTGCGGCTAATTTCAAATGATTATGGTTTTTTTTCTTTATTATTATTATTATTATTATTATTATTATAGTTTGTTATTTTTTTTCCACCATTTCTTAGCTATTACAAGCTGCTTTAGTTTGTTTTTTTCTCTTTTTTTTTTTTTTTTTTTTTTGTTAAATGTTTGAGATGGTAGAATCTAACGAATTTATTTTATTTTGTTTTGTTTTTTTTTTTGACCAAACATTTCGAGGTTTGTTAAGCTATTTTTTTTTTTTGTGTTTTTGTGTGGTAAATATTCCGGATCCTGTTCCGTCAGCGAGAGAAGACAGCAAAAAGGCCATCTTCTGTGAACGTACGAGACCAAAGAGTTTTGATAAAACTGATTTTGATAGATCCGATTGTTTTTCGTCTGAACAGTTTTAATATTTTTTTGGAGGTTTTCTCTCTCTCTCTCTCTCTCTCTCTGAATTCCCGTCTAATCTTTTCATTTCGGCCTTATTGTTTCTGAACGCATCGAATATTTGTGATCTAGACATACAGTTGCAAAAATTCCCACCAAAATATTTGCTCTAATATTTTTTTTTTCGGCCTATTAAACTTGATTCATAATTAATTCAACTGATTGATTCAGCGAAATGGAATCAATCTCTTCGAATTACGCAATTAATGAAGTAAATAATGGAACAATTAATTGAGACCAAGTCATTCTTTTTTTTTTTCTTTTCGGTTTTTTGATTTCGATCGGAATGACCAATAAACTAATACGGTTTGGACCATATTCAAATATGGGTCAAATTTATTTCTCAAATGACTATCGTGTCTTCGCAATGGTATCAATTAATTCTGTAAGGGCCAATTCGGTTCTATTCTAATCTCTCGAAAGTGAATGAGAAAAAGGAAATTTTTGAAAAAAAAAAAAATTCATTAAGTTTGAGTGAAGAAAACAAAAATTCACATTGAATCGAAGACAGCAGATGTCGAAAGATGAAAAAGAGAGAGAGAGAGAGAGAGAGAGGAAAAAGGTCGCAAAATGAAACCTCAACGTGAAAACTTCAAATAGAAATAAAGTTCCAGAGTTTTTCTTTCCGTTTGAATTTATTTACCAATTTTTTATTCTCGTTTTTTTTTTCTTTTTGTTTCTATTTTCTCAAATAACAAAACAAACACAAACACAAACACATCTCTGAACAATGAAATTTTTATTTTAAAGAGAAAAAAAAATTTGTTCCAAAAGATCTAAAAGAGAAAAAGACAGGGTTTGATATGTGTAGTAGGTGGAGGTGGAGGTGGCGGTGGCGGTGATGGTATTACACAATCCAAAGTACAAATCCATAGAGTAAAGAAATCTTTAAAGTCAATTTTTCAAATCCAATCTAATTGTTGTTTAGTTTGTCGATTTTTTCTTTCAAGATGATGATGATGATGATGATGTAGTATTTCAACCGAATTAAATCTTCTCCGCTTTTTTTCTTTTTTTTTTTTTTTTTTTTTTTTTTGAAACCTGTCAAATTATCTTTAAGAATTGTTACAGTACGCCAGGACCAAAGAGATAGAGAGAGAGAGAGAGAATTTCTTGTTTTTATTTAGAATTCAGATAACTATGCCGATTTAAAATTTTTCCTCTCGGTTCTTTTTTTTCTAGGTCTCGATGATGCGAAGAACTGAATTCAAAAATATTGAATTCTGTCGGGAAAAAAAATCGAATTTTCTCTCTCTCTCTCTCTCTCTCTCTCTCTTTTGCTCTAGCTAGATTCGTTTGCGAATCGATTGTCACCTCTGTGTTCGATAAGGACTCATCATCCATCTCTTTCTCTCTCTCTCTCTCTCTCTCTAATTCTTTCAGTTTGTTAAGTCTTGCATCACAATAGAACATAAGTTAGGTTACATAACCATCAATTGAATGATGTCCCTTGCCGAATCTTTTTCGTTTTCACTTCCATAAATGAAGACATAAAGAGTCCATCCAAGAGAATCTTGTTGAGCTTAATCTTGATCTCGAAACAATCGAGAAAGACATTGTTTGTTTGATGTAAAAATTTTCGATTGTTTTTATTTTTATTTTGATTTTGGGAAACAAAACTTTGATCCAAGTTTGGCCCTCTCTTGTGTGTGATGGTAGCCTAGCTTTTAGCTTCGTTTTTTTTTTTTTTTTTTTTTTTTTTTGGTTCTCTTCGACACCTATAAATCAACATGAAAAAAAACCATACCAGCATTTCTCTCTCTCTCTTACATTGTGGGTGGATATGGGTGTGTTTATTTGATTCAAAGCCACTCGAAGACAAACAAACAAAAAAGAAGCTAAAATTTCCAATGAGACAAGAAAAAAAAAGTTTTATTTCTGCTAAGAATCGAATCTTTTTGGATAATATCGTCTCATCTCCTCTCTCTCTCTCTCTCTCTCCCTGTAAAATTTCTCGAACGAAAAATTTTCATTTTCTTACCGAGCGAAACAAAAACATTCCAAGCGGTGAAGGCCAAGATGTTTCGATCGTTTCGCTTCAGTTTCGATTGTGTCTCTTCGGAATTCGCAACAATCGAATCCGGTTAAAAAATAAGAAGAATGGAGAGAATGGATCGATTGATTTAATGTTTTTATAGGAATTCATCGAATGATTAAGAGATCTAAATAATTTTTCCTAAATCCATATCCTTCTCTACATCGAGAATCGATTTCAACCGAAAAGAAAAAGACTGAATTCGAATTTTTCTTTTCTCTCCTCTCCCTCTTCTTTTCTAGGTCTTCTTATCAATCCATCTCAATTGATAGTCTATGGACCAATGAGACCAGCGATATTTTTTGCTCTCTAAATTAAACCCAAGCTCTCTCTCTCTCTCTCTCTCTCTCTCTCTCTCTCTCGTCACTTCTCATTCATTTAACAAATCCTAACTCTTTTGTCTGAAAGATTTTCTTTAGGATAAATCATTTTCTTCAGTAAAAAAAAAAAATTCATAATGATAGTATTTTACTATGATTGTGAAAGTATCCGTTTCATCATTCGGTTTGTGGTAGTGGTCTATCGATTTCATCAGGAACCAGGGGACTAGAATTTTTAACTCTCACAATAGGATACACTAATGTTTGCCTTTTTTTTCTAATTTATTCATTTCGTTGCCATTTATAATGCGTATTTTTTTTCGTTGCATTCCTCTCTCTCTCTCTCTCTCCCTCTTCAGATCACTTCCTCTCTATTGCAGTATATTGATTGATTTCGTTGCAGGTCATTTCTTTCATAACGGTCCCGATTCCATTTTCAACAAGACTGCAAACAAGCTCCTCTTGGTGTTTTGTTTTGCAAAAAAAATATCAAAACTGAAAACTTTGAATTCTTCATTTCCAATCATCATTTTGATCGAAATCAGAATTTTTATTTATTTCATTTGATTTCATTTCTTTTCATTTCATTTCATTTCCCTTGAGATCATCTCGATCTTTTTTTTTCTGTCTGGTTTTTCAGATCTAGTTTTTCCTCTCCGATCTTGATTTCGAACAAATTTATTGCTGCCACCATCGTCGTCACCACTTTAATCTGGATACTGACAATCCCCTTCCAAGAGAGTGTCTCAGTGAAAGTTCTCATTCTGTTTACAATGATTACCTTTCGAATTTCGATGAGAATTATTGCTATAGAATAACAATAACATTTTTTTTTCTCTGATTTTACGATTCTAAACAGAGCTAGAGAGAGAGAGAGAGAGAGAGAGAGAGAGAAAGAGAGAGAAAGAAGACAACCAAAAAAAAAAACGACAACCCGAAATCGATATGCCATTTCCTCTCTTGGGTCCCATTTCGTGTTGTTTTCCTACCGTAACCCACTCGGAACACAAACACACACATACACATACACAGCATAGAGATATACAGAGATAGTTTACTTTTTTGCTTGTATTCTTCCTTGTGCCTTCATTAAAACTTCTTTTCTCTCTCTCTCTCTCCCTCTGAGATTTATTCTCTAGGTCGTTTTTTTTTTAGTCCAATCATCTATTCTAGCTCGATCCATGATCTTCTATCGATGATGATTCTTTCCATTCTCTTAGCTTATTGATCCATGAAAATTTTTCAATGAAACGATCGCTAGTGAAAAAAAAAGCTAGAGCTAAATCTAAAGCTAGAAGTATACGATGAGGAAAAAAAATGGATTCAATCAGAACTAAGATCAAGAAAATGGTAGGAGAGAAGATTAAGATTGGATTGGTGAAATATTTGGAACCAGAATAGAGATGAAAATAAAAAAAAAAAAAACGCTCACTTTGTCCGAAGCTAATCGAAAGGAAACACAGCAATGATAATCAATCGAAACAATCGAAAAACTTTCTACCCATTCTCCATTACGAAAATCATGGACCCAATGAACATGGAGACCAGAGAGAGAGAGAGAGAGAGAGAGAGAGAGAGAGAGAGAGAGAGAGAGAAAGTGCGATCGAATATCGAAATCGTCATTCCATAGCCCATATATTTTCATAGACAAAGTTTTGTGTAAACTCTTCTTTTTTTTTCATTAATTCTATAAACCTTCTATATTTTTTCGCTCTCTTTCTAGAACTAGTCCGTTTCATCTAGAAAAAAAAGATGAATTGATTTTTTTTTTTTTTGAAATTCCAAAATTTTACGAAAAAAAAATTTTTTTGTCGACAATTTTTTAAATGCTAATTCTCTTTTCAACTATCTCTCTCTCTCTCTCTCTCTCTCTCTCTCTCTCTCTCTCTCTCTCTCTCTCTCTCTCTCTCTCTCTCTCTCTCGGTATATTCGATTTATTTGGAATTGAATTTTTTTTCCAGTCCTCTCTAGCTTTCCTTCTTGAAGCTTTTCTCTTTTCTCCCTCTTGTTATTCTGTTTTGAGTCTGTTCTCGTCCCCCAAATAACATGGGCCATGTTATCTCCCTCTCTTCCCCTTTCTCTCTCTCTCTAGATGCTCATCATCATCATTTTGAAGCGGAAAAAATCTTGTTTCAAACAGGCCGAAATTCTATGTAATAATAATAATAATAATAATAATAATAGAGCTACTCAAAGTGAAAGAGAATGAAAGAAAATTCTTCAAAACTTCAAATTCTCATTATGATTTGTTTGTTATCCGCTCTCTCTCTCTCTCCCTCTCTCTCTTTTCAACTCTTCTCGTTTCACTCTACCTCGGTCCCATTTTATACACATTTTTCATATGGATTATTTTTTTTTCCAAAATCAAGACTTTAGAATCTCTAGATTTAATCCTTGTATTTCATCATTCTCACATTGAATGGTATCATATCATTTCGAATCATTCTTTCACTTGTGAACGGTTCTGGATTCTGGACAAATGAATGAGATTTGGAGAGAGAGAGAGAGAGAGAGAGAGAGAGAGAGAGAGAGAGAAAAGATGAAATGAAATAAAATAAATTGATTGAAAAGATTAAATTGATAGTGCATTCATCGATGTATGAGGGCCTAGAAAAAGAGAGCCAGAGAGAGAGAGAGAGAGAGAGAGAAAGAGAGCGATTGAATAAACAAATCTTTTGTTAAATAATGAAATATTATTAAAAATAGAGCGAATTAAAAAAAAACGAACGAAAAAAAAAGACCCAGAATCTTGCGCTCTTATATTCAATGATCTCATTTGGATTCAATCAATTTCATACCCAATCTCAGCTCTTCATCCGAGAAAAATGTGATATCAGTTTGAAAGAAATAGAGAGTGGAAAGAAAATCAAAATCAAAGAGATTCAAAGACAGAATAGAGAATGTGGTCCGCTATTCCATTTTGGTAGATTCGATTTCGGCTTGAAAAAAAAATCGATTAGACCAATTATTTTGAGAAAAAAAAAGTAGACCAAAGAACGCATTTGAAAAAAAAATCTCTCAAATAATTCCCTCAGAATTGTTGGAATTAGGAATCGAAAATTGTAAAAAAAAATTCTTTTTCTTCTATCGCTGATTCTCAAATACGGATCTATTCGTATTCGTTACGGATCGATTTTCTAGAATTTCGATAATCTAGGTCCTCTGGCCTTTACGATATCCAATTTATCAGAATATTTCCCCCCCTCTCTTTCTCTATCAAATCAAAATTGTACATTGGCCGTAGGAAAAAGTTTCTTAACTCTTTTCGAATTTCAATTGATTGTATCGAAATCTTTTTATTATTATTATTATTATCGTATCTTTTTGAAATAAAATCCGCATCTCTCTCTCTTCGATTCATATTTGATTCAGATGCACAGATACTAAGAATAACATTCTCAGTTTGATTATGATAATTATTAGTGACATTCTAATGATGATGATCATTGAATTGATTACATCGAAAAGAATGATACTTATATCCAAAATCTTTTGAAAAGAAAATCTGAAGAAAGAAAGTAAAAAAAAAAAAAAGAGAGATGAGAATGTGAATTTACTTCATTTTGATTTATTCAAAATCAATCAAAAGAGATATTCGGTCGATTGATTATTCGGTTAGACTCTTTCATTTTTCCCTTCACCAAATTACAATCGCCAACGATTCGATTGTTTGATTTCTTTCGTTTTAAAAAGAATCATTCGTTCGATATTCTAGACAGACTGTTTCAATCCATTCATTCATTCATTCATTCATTCATTCATTCGTTTGCCTCTCTTTTTTTTCTGTCGTCGATGTTGCATCGAAATCAAACAATCAACAAAGATAATATACATTTGCCATTCGAAACGAAGCAACAAACAAACAGACAAACAGACAAACAGACAAACAGACAAGAACAATCAAACATCGAATAGCATCACCATACCAGAGAGACCATGGAGAGAGAGAGAGAGAGAGAGAAAAGAAATAAATGAATCGAGAAAAAAAATACGGTTAATGATGGTAACATTCGTGATGATGTCGATTTCGATTTTTGTCGCTCATAGTGAGATGAACGATGATGGATGTCGAAGATGACGACAATCTCTTCGATGTCTTCACTCTAGTGCAACGTTAATTATATCTCTTCGATATCCATTATACATTAGATTTATTCAAATTTTCGTGTTCGCATCATTCTATAATCGTTCTCGTTGTCGTTTGTGAAGCTTAGTGATGCAAAACATTTTATAATTCGGTTTTTAGGATTCTCAATCTAGATTTTTAAAATGAAATTTTTTTTTTTTGTTTCTTTATCTTCAAATTTATTAGAGTTCTTCTTCTTTTCTCACTGATATTTTAAAGAAAATTCAAGTGAATCCAATCCAACGTAGAGAGAGAGAGAGAGAGTTCTATTAGAAGAAATATACCTGGATAGAATCATACACATTCATACATATCATTAAGTTTTTATCTCTCTCTCTCTCTCTCTCTCTTTTCTTCTTTTTTCTCGTTGCTTTCTTTCATTCTTCTTCGATTTTCTCAGAAGCTAAAAACATAAGCCTAAAACTTATCATATCATTTTCAATTTCGTTCAAAAACTATTAATAGAATCAAATTGAAAAGAAGAGTGGGTGAGAGAGAGAGAGAGAGAGAGAGAGAAAGAAATATCGTAAGAAATAAATAAAACATCAAAAGAATCGAGAAAATAAATTATGATTGAATGCAATTGGTGAGATATTCATTTAAAATATATTGTCATTCTTCATTCTTCAATTCTTTTCCATTTCAAGATTCAATCTAATCAAGAGGGAAAAAAAGAGAAAAAGAAATCACCAGAATAGAATTTCGTTCCGATAGTGAGCGAAAGAGAGAGAGAGAGAGAGGAGAAGGGGGGGGATAGGATGACAATCAAGAGAACCACAAAACCTCGACACAATCGAAAATTAACTGATTATTTCGATCGTCCTTGCATGAAATATTTCAAAATGATCTACTCGTTCATTCAAATTCATTCGAATTCCATCTAACTTTTTACTTCTTCTCAATGTTGATGATTGTGGTACGGCAGAAGAAATCGAAGATGAATGCAATGATGACTCTCTAGTGAATGGAATCGAATCTTTTTAAAGGTTTGATTCGTCGATGCTATCTCTTTTCTTGAATTGATCCATTTCAAACATCAAAATTTTCCCCCTCCACCCACTTTCGATACCAAGAAAGAGAGAGAGAGAGAGAGAGAGAGAGAGAGAGAGAGAGAAAACGAAATATCAAAAGATAATAATAAGGAATTTTTTTTTTCTTAGCAAATATCTCGTCTTCGCTGCTCTTGCTCCGAGAGCATTATTGACCTACAGCTATTCAGCTGTTCATTAATTTTGATTTCGAAATTTGAGAAATTTTTTTCGTTTTTCGGTACAAATTTTGTAGCCACAAATTTTTTTGCGATCCAATTTCCTAAATGTAACGATCTCATCAAGAACGAATCTGAACTAGAAGAGATTTTGGTTTTAAAATTTTCCGTCGTCCAATCGAAACGATATTTCAAATCAATCTAAATCTAAAATTAAATCGAAATTTGAAACTGCTAAAGATATTAATTGCATTTATTTTTTTTCTGTTTCTTTTCACTTTCTGATTGCGAAATCTAGGATCTAAGATTGTTTGCGGAAGAAGATTGTTCGCTGTGATGTCGAACAAAATTCGATACTTCCGAATTCGAAATGGATTCAATTAGATTCAATTGGGAGAAAAAATTTGCCCTTTGTTTTGCCGCGCAACACCTTTGTCGATGACAATCTCTGCTCAAAGTAATCTTCAATCTCTCTCGGTTCGATATCTCATTCTCTAAGATTAATTTTTTTTTTTTCTCTAATTGACTTTTTTATTTCGACAGAATTCTAAACTTTTTCGGATCGGATTCATCAAAATTTTCTTAACTAATCTAGTTTTTCTCTTAAAACTTTGTGAAAAGAGAGAGAGAGAAAAAAAAATTCAAATTCAATTCCTCTTCGTTCTTCTTCTCGGACCGAAAGATTCTGTTCCGGTTCGATGTATCTCAACGCTCATTGGTCCGTTGATTCTACTCATCAAATTCTTTAGATTCTTATGCTATCGTTTTTGTTGAGAATTTCAAACAGATTCACACATTATCATTATTAGACCGCATTCAAAACGAAACGATAGCGAAAGAGACAGAGAGTTTACACTGAAGTCAGTGTTTGACCAAGAGGAAAAAAAAAATTTAACGTAGACCTTAGAACAAAAAGTAATGAATGGAATCAATGGATCATGGGAATCTAGCTCCCATCAACTGAATTTTCGTCTACCACCACATCGAAAGCTAAATAATGATAATCGTTCACGCGATCGCATTGTGGAATTGATTCTCCAAAAATCTTTCCCATCGAATAAACGAAACGGAAATCCACGTTCTTCTTTCTTCTTGTACGATTGTAGAACCAACGAAAGTGATGGAAGTGGTGCCGGCACAAACGATGACTTCTTACAAAACCCTTTCAGATTTCTCAAGCACAATATTGAGATAGTGAAACAATATCGAAATGTTGGTTTCGATGTCGATGTCGATGGTGCTGTTGATGATCCAAACAATAGAGAGAATATGAATGATTGGGCGCTATCGAAATATGATGGTGGTCTAGTGGTGGTTGCTATCTCAAATCGAACCGTTCCAAAAGTAAATCATCATTCTCGGTACATTGATAAGACCGATCCAATTCTTGCTCCATTCATCGCGACTACTACCATCGAATCTTTCACAAGAGAATCGTCTACCCGAAAAATCAGAATCATATTTAAATCATTGAGAATTTTGTATAGAGCCTTCGATACGAGAAACGGCGCCAGTTGTGATCGAATTCATTCGTTCTTGAACGATCAGATTTGTTTTGAGAAGAATTCTTTCTCCAAAATTCTTCCTCAATTATCGAATCAATTCGTTACGAAGCGTATCGAATCGATTCGTAAATTACTACAGTTACGAAATCTATTGAAATATAGCTATTATTTGCTAAATAAATCGAAACGAATAGATCTTTGCCATCTATATCGTTCAAGGAGATTGCAAAAAACAAATCGAATTAATCGATGTGATTTCGATAGCTGTTCGAACGGAATCCTCGCTAATCATCATCGTCATCGTCATCATCATCATAAAGCTACCAAAGATTGCTGTGATGATCTAGTTATGAATTTTGTCCGTAATCATCATTGTAATATTCGTGTTGAGCCTAAAAATAGTGACAATGAAGATGGAGATGGAGATGAAAATGAAGATGATGATGATGATGATGATGATGAAATGGAAAACGATGGAGATGGAGAAAAAATGGATTGCTACAAGAATGATCGATGGTGCCTAACGAATCGAGAACATAATCTTCTTGATTCGATTCATCATTCGTCATATTCGAAACGTTTTCGATTTCATTGCCGAGATTTCGATCGAATTACACGCCAGATTCATTGTCGAATCGAATGTCGACATTTGTTCGAGCGAACGAATGTTCGAATGATTTCAAAAACAAATAGCTCATCATTGAACTACGATAGTGATCGAAAACGAAACGAATATGATGGCCATGATGATGTTGATGTTGATGATTATGATTATGATGTTGTTTTTGATGATGATCATTGCGATCGAAAACATCCGAAATTGTTTTCGCTCGAAATGAATCAATCACAAAAACTATCACATCAACAGCTTTCGGTTTGGCCGAGACGTAAACGAAAAAAGCGAAGAAGAAGAGGAAGAAGAAAACGAAAACGAAAGGCTTGTCAACAACAAAGTGATATTGTCATCGATGATGATGATGATGATGATGATCGACGAGAAAATCAAATTTCAACCAATATTGATGATGATTTGTGTAATTCGATCTTCGAGAAATTTTTTGATACCAATATGATGATACCATTGCTACGATTGAATCGGAACGATATTGTTCCTAACATCTACAATGAAATTCATATTCAATCATCGAATATTATTAATAAAAATCGATCGAAATTTGTTCCGAACACCAAAAAATTGATGATTAATGTTCCAAATTCTTCACCATCAACACCACCACAACGACAACCACAACCACCTTTGAGAATTATGAATGATCTCGAGAATGATTTACGAATCTTTTCGCTCGATGATTCGAATCCAAACGAATTCAATTACAATTGTTGTGATGCTAACAATGACGATATTGAGGATAATGATGAAGATGACGAAGAAAAAGAAGAAGAAGAAGATGATGATGATGATCTTCATATTAATGATGAATTAGAGAATATCGATGATGTTTTTTGTGAGAAAAATTTCAAAAACATTGAAATAATCACGTTTCCATCTTGCTCATCATCATCATCATCTTCGATACCGGCCACCATTGCTAACAATACCTTTTCTTGCACATTTTCATTGTGGCTATTATTATCATCGATTTTTGTTTCATCCTCTTCCTCATCATCATCATCATCATCATCATCTTCATCATCATCATCATTCCGATTGACGTCATTAAGAATCTTGTCGTCTGTTGTTAATAATTACTATCATCAACAATTTGCTATCAATGCCAAAACCGATTTGAATCTATCGGATTTGAATCCATCTCTATCGATGTTTTCGAAAGCTTTTGATAATCCACCATATCCATTAGAACGAACGACATCGCCATCATTACCACCATCTTCATCATCATCATCATCATCATCGTCAACGACGACAACAGAATCGTTTTGTTGTCAAGCATCGAATGCTTCAAACTATCCATTCTTCTCTTCAGTCTCAAAACATTCCGATTGTCTACGAAAACAATGGCAAAGGATTAAATCTTTTTTGTTGATAATTTTCATAATACTTTTTAGCAGCAGCAATAGCTCATTGAAACCAATCGCTTGTTCACAATTATCTCAAGATCTAATTACCTCCGCCTCTGTTTCTGTGATTCAACCATTCTCTAATCAAACAGTGGAATCATCGAATTCTACTCCGTCGATTTTGAAAGAAACTCATACAACAACGATTACCTCGACAACGATAACATCGACACAATCTACGGTGCCATCGATTTCATTATTAAGAACGTTGAAATTGGAAATCACAAATTCAACACTGGAATCAAACGATCAAGTTCAATCTACATCATCATCAGCATCGTCTGCCTCCACCTTTAATACTTTGTCGGTTCCGTCGTCACCGAAATCGATCATCTCTAAAATTCTAATGAAATATGATTCGAAAATATCTTCGCCATCAAGTTTGTCTACGAAATCCATTGATCAAAATTATTTGGATAAAACGAGCTCTACAAAACGTTACAGTACTAATCTAATCAAAGCAAAAGATATCAACACAAAAGTGAAAAAACATCGATCAACGGCAACTTCGTATCGTATTGATTATCATCGACAGAATAATAATAATACGATTCCATCGAAATTCAATGATTTGTTCAATTCAACAAATCAAACCAAAATAGCTACGATAAAAGATCAAACGAATTATGTGAGATCAATCTCAGCATCGATACCGACAGCTTCATCGTTAGTGTTGAATAACAATGAACTAGCATCGTTGCTAGATATGAATGGTGTTGTTATGAACGATTGTGATGAAACCGAAGATGATGACGATGATGATGGTGATGGTGATGATGATGTTGACGGTGGTGTTGGTGTAGGTGATGATATAGATGATAGCGATAAGAATGATAATCTTGGTGGTGGTGGTGGTGGTGAGGTTGTTGAAGATCAAAGTGATAGTTTTGAAACATCCACCATCACTGGGAACGCTTCCAACAGTATTGAGAATGTTAGTGATATCAATCATAATCATAATATTCGATCTAAAATCGAATCGAATGCTTCTTTATTCGAACACACCAAACCAAAGTTGATGATCTTTACCGATCTGTTTGCAAGCATCCTACCGAAATCTTTATTTCTCAATCATCTCTTACAATATTATCGGCTCTTACGATTCTCTAAATCTCAATCGAATCAACAAGAAAATCCATTAGGTTCCACATTGATTCACTCCACTTTGACATCATCATCATCATTGTCGAAGTCTGAGACAAATTTTGACGATCATCAACATCTTGATCATCATGATCATGATCATGATCTTCAGCAATTCCATCCAATTGATTCTCGAACAAGATTTCATCAACATTCATCGGATCGATCATTGATAGAATCGTCATCATCATCATCATCGGCGACCACTGAAACGATAATAGCGACAACGACGATTAGTGATAAAATTATTCAATCTAGTGATTCTTTTGATGATGTCGATGTGAAACGTTCTCTCAAAAATTCAAGTTTTGATAATAGCAATTCAATCAATCAAGAATTTTACGATCCAGTAGATAATTTCGACGAGCTTGATGATATCGACGATTCAACAGCTGCAGCTTTCGTTGCAAGTGGAAGTATTCGTTCCGATACTAATGGTGAATTGATTCGATTGATGAGAACTATAACTAGACCGAATCGTGATTCCTTTATCCAAAATGATCCAAATCGAATCATATCGAACTCTATTTCCGAATTGAATCCGTCTCAAACGAAAAGATCTCAATCTAAATCATCAAAATTTTTCTCTTCAACGTCTTCATCTCCGATCCAAGCCATTGATGATTTTACCATTGGTGATGATCAAAATCATCTAAGAAGTAGATCAGAAGGAGCTAAATCTAATCCATTTTCTATCCCATCTCTACCATCGACATCATCATCGAAAAAACATCGTTCCGATAGAGAATCTGAATTCAATAAAGCTAAAATTTATCAACAATTCACCAAGAGAAAAATTAAGAATGAACATTTGGAAACTTCCAATCAAATCCTCTACAACAATCTCATTGGAGAGAATCTAAACAATGAAATAGGCTCACCTGGTTTTGTGACCATTCTGCCATTATCGAATATCTATGATAATTATATGACTGCCACCACATTGTATAACACATCAATCGTTGATAGATATCCGATCGATATGGAAGACAGTAAAGAACATATTAGACAGACTAAATCATACGCTCCATCCTCATCCTCTTCCTCTTACACATCATCATCATCATCATCATCATCGTTATTGTATCCAGATGAAACACTCACCAAACCGATTGATATTGTGATCGTTGTGCTCAAAATTCTAATCTTATCCACAATAATTTTAGCAGCAATATTTGGCAATCTACTTGTCATAATTGCCGTCTTCCGGTAAGGTTTTTTGTTCAAATTGATTTTTAATTTATCGACAAAATAACTAGCGATAATTTTTTTCCACATATTTTCATCGATCGTTTTTGATTGATAGACATCATCGTCTTCGTATGACTACCAACTTTTTCATCGTTTCGTTAGCGTTCGCCGATATTTTGGTCGCATTGTTTGCGATGACATTCAACGCTTCGGTAGTGATCAGCGGCAAATGGATGTTCAATACGATTATATGCGATTTTTGGAATAGCTGTGATGTGCTCTTCTCCACGGCCAGCATCATGCATCTCTCCTGTATCAGTTACGATCGATACTATGCCATCATAAAGCCATTGGATTATCCAATGAAAGTTACCGGAAAAAGAGTGGCAATTATGCTCACCTGTGTTTGGATCTCTTCCGCATTGATTTCGTATATACCGATCTTCACCGGAATCTATACCACCGATGAGGCGATCGAGATGCGAAGAATCTACGACGATCGATGCGAATGGATTGTGAACATACCGTACGCATTGATCTCTTCGACTGTTTCGTTTTGGTTACCATGCGGTATAATGCTATCCGCCTACTATAAAATCTATCGCGAAGCTATCAAGCAAGAGAAATTCATCTATCGAACACAACAAATGGCGAATCAATCGAATCATCATCTTTTGAACAAAAACAATCGTCATCACAACAATAGCCATCTCCATAGTAACAATAATAATAATAATAATAATCCTAATGATGACGATGATGATGTGAATGGTGTTGGTGGTTCTGGTGGAGTTGTGATCGGTGATTGTACATCAAAATTGAATGCTCCAAAATACTCCTCAGCATCGGAGAATAATGTGATACAGGTATTGAATTGATGAATTAATTTTGTTCACACTTCAACACACCGGGAACCTTAGATTCTCTAAGAACTTAGAATTCTCTCTCTCTCTCTCTCTCTCTTTTGAATGATTGCATAAGAAATCATCCAAGATCAATTACTTCAATGTTTTGAGGTTTGATCTCTCTGTCTCAAAGAAACCATAGATCAAAAATCTTAGAAGAAAATGGAAATTGATGAAAAATTAGATACGAAAAATCAGATTCAAATTTCAATGCGATGTGGTTGAATTCGCAATTAAAATTAATGACAAACTCACTTTCTCTGACAAACCTTAAAAACCTAACAGCAGGGAAGTTTCTATTCAGTCATCCTTAAATTAAGATCAGTGATGATGATTTTTTTTCTTGTTTATTTAAAATTTAAAGCAGAAAAAATAAAACTCAACGGAAAAAAAATGTCTGCAACAAAATCACGTTTATTTATGAGCGTTTTCTCTCCTCTTGGTCCCATGCGAACTAAATTCAGAGCGAGAGCGAGAGAGAGAGAGAGAGAGAGAGATTTCTAGGGCCGATTATTATTATGAATTGGTGAAATAGCGATGAAAAAAAAAATGTATCCAGACGTAGGAAAAAAATTCTAATGCTTTGATATAATTCCTAACATTTGAATAAAGATTCTATCGATTCGAATATGAAAATTCTCAAACCTTAGTTAGTGAGAATCGTTCGCATCAAACTCAATCATTGAATCATTGAGGAATGGTGTCAGGGGAAACGGATATTCCATTCTCTTTTTTTTTCCTTCTTTCTTCATCTACGTTGTGAATACGTTTTTTTTTTTTTTGACAAAATTTATTTTTTGTCTATTTATTTTTCCAGAATATGAACCGAAATAAAGAATGAATTGAGTCAGTAAGAGAAGCAGAATAAAATCAAAAAAAAAAATCTCATTCTTAAAGATAATTTAAAAGTTTCACTTCACTGCCTAGACAAATTTCGTTCTCATTCAACGTTAGAGCTCTCTGATGTTTAGTATGTTAGTTTTTTTTTTGGAGAATAACGAAAGCGATCCAAGAAAAAGAAAACCATCATCATCGTTTGAAAGAGCTAATCTTTGTGAAAATTTTCAACCCAATTTGGAGAGAGAGAGAGAGAGAGAGAGAGAGCGAGAAGAGACCTAGCTGACAATCATTCAATCTTCGATGAACACAAAAGAAATTGTAATCCTTTCGTTCTCGAAATGATTATGGTTGAAATTGGAACAAAAAAAAAAAGCTTTCAATGTCTACATCGAGAATGTAGAGAGAGAGAGAGAGAGAGAGGGGGGGACGGGGAGAGAGAGAGTATGAAACGACTTATATTTTTTTCTGGGCCTTATGAAACCAAAAAAAAATTCAGTCAATAATTTTTTTTTTCATCCTTTTTTGACTTGCGAAAGAGAGAGAGAGAGAGAGAGAGAGAGAGAGAGAGAGAGAGAAAATTTCAATAATTGCCATAATCATCTCGTTGAACGTTTTTTTTTTTTTTTTTGGTGAGACGATAAGAGCTGCAACGATTTCTCGGTACCGTACCAAGAATATTTCATTTCTCATCAAAAATTCTGAAATTTATTTTTTTTTTTTTTGATTGGAGAAAAAAAAATTCAATTCGAATACGGAAACGATTCCGTACAAGGAGAAGAAGAAGGAGAGAGAGAGAGAGAGAGAGAGAGAGGAAAAAAAACATCCAAAAAAGCCATCCATCCAGAACCAAACATTTCTTCAAATCAAGTTAGTTTGAAGAAATTTAATGAAATTCTCTCTCACTGAATATTGGAAAAAAGAATTTTTTGAGTACCGGAATTTTTTTCTTCTCCTCTCAAAATTCGAATTCGAATCAATCTAAGGGCTTTAGATATTGTTGGGTCTGGTGAAAAATACTATTCGTTTTGGTTGCTCTAATTTTTCAAATCTCTCTCTCTCTCTCTCTCTCTCTCTCTCTCTCTCTTTTCGATCATTCATGATGACAAGATTAAATAGAGCAGAAGGTTCGATCGTTTTTCGAAAGTGTTCGAAATATAGACGAAAAAATCGACCAGGGATCTTGATAGATCTAGATAGAAATCTCTCTATGGATCATACATCAAATAATTCAATCAGAAGTTTTTTGAGATTCTCTCTCTCTCTCACTCTCTGAAAGTTCTTTTTTTTTTTTTTTTTGCTTTTTTTTCTCACTTCATTTTTTTCTCTTCCCAAATTTTTCTCTCTAAACTTTCAATTTTTTTTTCTCGTTGAAATTAATCTTAATAAATATTTAATGTAGTTTTTTGCCCCCCGTCTCTCTCTCTCTCTCTCTCTCCGACTCTCTTTGGTCCTCTTTTTCTCGCTGGGTCTTTTTGGTCCTCTCTCTCTCTCTCTCTCTCTCTCACTGGATCTTTTTGATTCGATCGATTTTTCTTTTTGTTGGATGTTTTTTTTTGTCCTCGAAAAAATTTTTTTTTTCCACCATATTTGCTGTTTCTCACACACATAGAACACAATTTGTTCTGTTTTCCTCCCCATTCTCTATTGTAGATTCTATTCGTTTCGATTCGATTAGGTTTTTTTTTTCGTTTCCCATATTTCTTTGTTATCTTTTTTTTTTTTTTTTTTTTTTTTGATCACTGATCTATTGAAGATCATCTTTATTGTGTTCGATGAGGATCATGTTTTTCATTCTCTCTCTCTCTTTCGAATTTTGATAGTCAAAAACATAAAAACTGTGAAAGTGAAATGTTTTTGTACGAAAACCCAAGAATGTTTCCCTCGGTTTGTTTGGTATGAGACCAAGAAATTTATGTACGAATTCTACTTTTCTACCTATTTAGGTTTCAATTCTCCCGGTTTCATTTCGATTGGAATGGAATCTAAATCCAAAAATATAAATTGAATAAAAAAAAAAAAATACAACTTCTAACAGAACCACAAACCATTGATCTTCAGTTCAGAGAATTGTTTCCATGTCGAGAAAAATCGAATGAAAAAAATCTTTTTATTACGCTGCCATTCTTATTTGAAAATTCTCTAAAATCTAGGTCCTAAACCATTTTATTCTTCGCCTCTTTTTTTTTTTTTTTTTTTTTTGAAATGTCATTTTGTTAATTTAACATTACCCAAAAAGAGTGACCACTATTCAATAGGAAGTAAAATTTTCTAGATTCCATTTCTAGTTTCAATCGATTGATTGTGATAGATTTTTTCTGAAATAATGCAAAATTACCTGGTTGAACTGAATGATTTAATTCGAATGCAATAAATATAAATCTATCACTTCTAATCGATCGTTGTAATCAGGAAGATCTTCATCAAAGAAGAAAAATCAAAGCCAACGTTTAGATAATCGTAGCTATGATTTGATGTTGATTATGGTCTAGAGACTAGAAAAGAGATTCGGACAAAGAGATATAGCCAAAGTTTTCATTTCTTCGGAAAACAAAACTTTTCATTCGGTCGGTTAATTTCGATAATGATGAAGATGATGATGATGATGATTTTTTTTTTTTTTGACTTTCACCAACAAACCAAGATGATCTAGATCCAAGATGATCAAAGTGAGAGCATCTCTTTTGTTGATTCACAAATCTTGTCTAGCTATCTTGTTTGCATTTGTAGCGAGAACTTCATTCCATTGCATTCACTTCGCCATTCATCATCATCATCATCATCATTGTTGGAACTTGTTTGAGATTTCTTCTCTTCTCTTCCCTTCTCTTCTCTTTTTGGCCGTTTGATTCATTCACAAACATTCTAGGTCTCTTAACAAAATCATTGCTTTGTGTTTAGAGTTTAACTTTCAAATTTTCCATCAAATTACAGTATTGATATTTCTATGTGGGTGTTTGCGGGCGTTCGGGTCTATGTTGAACAATGAAAATTTTTATCTCGATTAATTTTGACCCAATCTTTATCTTCGAAGAGAAATGGATGAAAAAAGAAAGACAAGAAACAAGATAGAAAGAAACGAGAAAATTTCGTTTGGATTTCGATCTAATTCGCATTCGATCGCATCCTATTCTCTTCTCTTGGAGCTGTGTGAATTCAAAGTCCCAAAAAAAAAAACAATAAAAATAATGGAATATAGCAGAATCAAAAGAGTGAGAGAGCATAGAATAGCATCATCATGAATCTCGATTACCAAGAGGGTCTATGAATGAATGAATGAACGAACGAACGAATGAGCGAACGAATGAATGAATTGAATGGAATACGGATGGATAGATTGGAATAATCAGCAAAAAAAAAAAAAAAAAAAAAGAAGAAGAAGAGAAAAAGAACTAGAAAATTTGCTAGAATAGAACAATCCAGATCAGAAATTGCTATTAAGCTATTAGATAATAATAGTTTGACAATTCGAAAATGTCTCTATTTTTTTTTTTTTTTTTTTTTTGTTTTCGCTTCTCATCGAACTGATAAAGAATACAATGACAAACAAAAAGAGAGAGAGAGAGAGAGAGAGAGAGAGAGCTAAAAATGTATTGAGCTTTATTTCGATAATCAGCTATTGAATAACATTCATTGAAAGATTGATTCGAAGCGAATAGAGAAAGACCTGTATCGAATAGAATGAACTTTGATTGATTAACTTAATCGAATCGATTGATTCTTAAAAGAAGCTGAGATTTTCGATTCTGAATTTCTATGATTTGAAACGTTTCAAATGCTAATCTCTATTCTTTGTATTCTTTTCTTTTTTTTAATTTCATTTTTTTTTTTTTTTTGAATAGATTCATTCTGTTACATCGCATCGTAATTCACATTGTGATCAAGATCCAGAATCTGGATCCTCTACGCCAACGAAACGTACCATAACGAAAATGAAACGCGAACATAAAGCGGCAAAAACTTTGGGAATAATTTTGGGCGCATTCATTATGTGCTATCTTCCATTCTTCACCTGGTACGTTGCGAGCGCCATTTGTGCATCGTATTGTGAGACGCCAAAAATTATTGTCGATGTTCTCTTCTGGGTCGGCTATCTCAATTCCGCAATGAATCCGATCATCTACGCCTATTTCAATCGAGAATTTCGTGAGGCATTCAAAGAGACCCTACGGAACGTATTCTGTCGATGTTTACATCTGAAATGTTTGGAAACAAAACGTTCCGATGCAATCTCATTTAGCTGTACATATCGTTCCACAGTCGATGTCGGTCTCGTCGAGAACAAATATATCAAAGATTAATTATTGACAGAGATCGATTCATTCATTGATTGATTGATTGATCGATTGAGATGTTTACAACAGTAGGCGAGAGAAAAAAAAAACAAACTTACAACCAAAACTCTACTCATCAATCAGCGAGAAATATTTTTCCGTTTCAACGCTAATATAAAAATTATAATTATCTAATTGACCAAAATGAAACTATCAAAAAGTGGAAAAAAAAAATTCGCAACAAAACTACATAAATTCTTCAAGCTCAACAATAAGCTCTCTCTCTCTCTCCGTTTCTATCTAATTCTATGATTTTCTGATAATCGAAATCGAAACGGAAACGGAAACAATAGATTGAGAAATATTTAAAGTAAAAAACACACACAATCTCATTCAATTGAAACCATCCAAATTTTCCCTCCTCCTTTTCTCTCTCTCTCTCTCTCTCTCTCTCTCTCTCTCTCTCTCTCTCTATCATTCAAATCCGTACCTCTTACTAACTAAATAATTACTTTTTTGTTTTTAATAAAAGAAAAGATAGCGGAAAAAAAACACCTACACACGCCTACACAAACATACAACATCTCAATCTCAGTGAATAAAATGAAAAAAAAAACAAATGAATCGGCTAAACGAAAGAATCTAATCGAATCGAATTAATTCGAAGCTCCTAATTTGTGTATGATATAATAACTTATTCTTTGACTTATCAAAACTAAACAAATTGAGATCACACCGTCCTATTTCAAATCTATTCATTCATTTATTCATTCAATTGATTCATTTTGTTGTTTTATTCTTTGTTTATTTTTTAACTTTAATTTCATCCTTCTCATCGTCATCGTCATCGTCATCTTCGCCATCGTTAATTTTAACATCGAATTTGATCTTTGTTGTATCTTTCGATGATACTTTTTCTATTGCTCTCTTCTCATCATCTCTCTCTCTCTCTCTCCTCTTGAAATATTTCTATCCGATTATTATTATTATTATTATTAATTATTATTTGTTTTCGATTCATTGTTAGTTTGATTCTATTCCCTTTTCTTTTTCTAAATATATTTTTTTTTTTTTTTTTGATTTTCTGTTCCATCTTTTTATTCCTCTCTCTCTCTCTCTCGTTCTCGTTCTCGTTCTTCCTCTTCTCGATACGAATTCGATTTGAAAAAATTTGCTTCGATAAATTTCTGTGAAAACTCCAAACTCAAACCTATTGTTAAAATTCATATCTCTTATGTTTAATTGTTATAATTTGTTTGTTTGTTATTATTGATTATGATTCATTCGAAAATTCTAATCAAATTGATGGATGAAATTGTGAAAATTGAATCGAATAAAATCAATTTGACCAAAAAAAAAAATCTAGAATCGATTATAGATTAGAATATTAGATCGAACAGAAAGTTTTGATTGCGGATCGCTTGCTGTTCAAAGTAGATCAGGTAACTTAGTTCAATTGAACCACATCGAAGGGATGTGGGAACAGGGTTCAAGAAGCAAGACGCAGATAGTGAACAAAATACAAAAGCTTTTCCAACGACAAAGTGTCGGTTTCTTTTCAATAATCAAATTTTTTTTTTGCCAAAAACTAATGTCTCAATCTAGAAGCCACTTGGTTGTTGGGTTTTTTTTTCTCTTCAAAAATTCAGACAAGAAATAAGTGTCGCCAATCAAAAGAGTCTCAACATCATCGCTTATCGGAGAGAATCAATCAATTTATCTCACAATATCAATGTCTCGAATCTAGACATCATCATAGACCTGGAGAGAATCTTTTTTTTTTCTTCTTCTTCTTCTTCTTCATTTCCATTGCTCGAAATTTAGCACCTAACTAATCTAATCAAGCCAAGAACTCAAACATTAGAACAGAATCAAGTTTTGCTGTAATTATTCTGTTCTTATCGAATACCCTAGAATAAAATAAAAAAGAGACCAAAGAACGAAATCGTAATAATGAGAGTATAGAGCGAAAGAAATATTTAATTCAATCACAAAATAAAAAAGTAATTCTCGAGTGTGGTACAGAATCGTTACGATTCGAAATCAATTTATGAATGAATGGTTTCTCGATCCACAAAACAGCTATAGAGAGAGAGAGAGAGAGAGAGAGAGAGAGTGATTGGGTTCCAAAACACAGTAATTATCATTGCCAGACCTTGTCGAATAATAACAACGCAGAGAATGAATAAATGAAGATGGAGAAGAAGACAAAGCTTATTGAAAAGCTAAAATTTTTAGCAAAAAAAAAAAAAAAGGCGAAAACGAAAAAGAATCAAGAATTTTTTATTCGATTTTCGCTCCCTTTTTTTCGTCTTCATCTTCGTTTTCCACTTTATGGATTAATTAGCTTAATTAAAATATGGATAAAATTATAGACCTAGATTGAAATTTATTTGCATTAGCATTGTCGGACAGAGAGAGAGAGAGAGAGCGAAAAATCTTTACAAATTACAAAAGAGAATCAAAATTTTTTTCCTTTTTTTTCGTATTTTTTTTTCGACTCTCTCTCTCTCTCTCTCTCTCTCTCTCTCTCTCTCTCTCTCTCTCTCTCTCCTTCTAGGTTCTATTAGGTCTAGAATTTTCATTTTTCTCTCAAAAAAAAGTCTAGCCAGTGAATAATCTTCTTAATTTGATATTTCAACCATCAACTGCTGTATCAGATTTGATAAAGACGCAATCGAATCGGTAATGAATATTCTTTGCTTGGATTCTATTCAATCTTAGCGTTATCAATTGGAACCATACAGCTTCACTGCGAAAGAGAGAGAGAGAGAGAGAGAGAGAGCAAAAAAAAACCTAGTAAAGCTTCGAAAACAATTAAAATTTCAAGCTAAATCAGCGATTCTAAAATTGTGAAAATATTCAACGCTGATTTTTCTTCCTCCTGATCCGATTTCATTCAATGTAATTAATCGTCAAGCTCAAGGCGACTTGCAAAAGCTACAACAACAAGCGGAAATTGCTTTCGTTCGCTCTCTCTCTCTCTCTCTTTCTCTCCTAACAAAAACCAAGTTCTAAATGTCTTTAGCTTAAGACACTTCGATTATAATCATCATCATCGAATTGCGAACTTTTCCATTATCTTTAATATCATTAGCTTGAAGAGTGATAATAATGATCGTCAGCGTGTTGGAGACTTGATTCCAACGTAATCAGTCTGATCGTTGAAGTTGAAGGTTAGATCTCAGAGAGAGAGAGAGAGAGAGAGAGAGAAAATTTTTTTTCCTCAGTGGATTATTATCACTGCATAATAATAATAATAGTAATCAATAGAGCATCAATTCTACATTGATTCGTGGATTTTTTTTTTGTCAAGGTCCATTGAGAGAGAGAGAGAGAGAGAGAGAGAGAGAGAGAGAGAGAGAGAGAGAGTGAGACAAGAGTTAAGAGATTAAATCGAAAATTCGAATCATTCGTCACGTTTCATTGTTCAAAATTATCTCTCTGATTTGATCTAATTTCAATTCAATATGGATTAGTTTTGTTTCGTTTCGTTTCTGATCAAGACGAAGATGATGATGGTGGTGGTGGTTTCAATCTCTTCGATCATATCGATGCCTAGAAACTAAGATGCTTTGGGACAAAGTGAGAGAGAGAGAGAGAGAGAGAACGGAACAAGAATTCATTCAGAATCGATCTTTTTTTTTTTTTTGGATGTAGGACACACGTACATCGAATTGAAATCATTCTCGAATACTATTACCGATATCGAGCAAAATGGATTTTCAATTAATATGATCATTTCTATCATCATAGATCGAAATCATCATTTCGATTTATGAAAAAAGACCAGAAGAGAAGAAAAAAAAGACCAAAAACCTAATTCGACAAAAGTTTTTACGATCGAAAAGAGAAATGAGAAAAAAAAGGCTGAGAAGATGTTGAATATTAACGCTAACCAAAATTGCTACGAATCCAGAAAAAAAAGAGAGATGGAATGAGACAAATTTTTACGTCATATCTTGTTGTTGTTGAAATGATATTGTTGATCGGGGAAAAAAATCATTGAATCTTACATAAAATTGAAATAGCATCGAATTTGAGGTTTCGATTTTAGATCAAAACTATTTCGCATCACTTCTTTGATGATCGAATTGCATCTCTCTCTCTCTCTCACTCTCTCTATCTCTCCATTGAATATTTTCCGATCGAAATCAATCATTTCTAGGTCCATTAACACTCAATCAAGAGAATTGCGATGAGCTTAAAGTGAAGCTATCTAACATTTCTTTCATACTCTCCATCTTCTCAAATCTAATCAAATCTATTAGGGCTAAGTTGGGAAAAAAAATAAAAAAATAATTCAATGTGATTTTAATCCATTTAGTACGTGATTTTTTAGGAAATTTTTCAATCAAAAATCCAAAAAAAAAAAGCTCAAAATATCTTTCCGAATTTTCTCTCTTTCTCTTTCATCCTCAATCTCCCGCACCGCTTCCTATTTCTTTATAATGTTCCAAAAGAAGAGCATCAATTTTTTCAATGCTTCAAGGATTAAATGAAACAATTTTCCACCCCTTTTCGAATATTTACCATTCAAGATTCGATCAATTCGTCTCGTTCGATTGATTCTATCGCTATCATACGAAAGCTGATCGAATTTAGATGATCCAATGATTTAGATTATTCAATGTGCTCAGAATCAAATTTTCATCTTTCCACTTAGTTTTTTTTTCTCCTCCCCCGTCTCATAATAAGTTCAAAAATGTTCTCATAGTTTAATGATTATGTTACTGATGCTGAAGATGACGACAATGATGATGATCATCATTATGATTATGATTATCATTATCATTATTGAAACTATTAGGCTATGGATTTCAATAATCAGTGAGACTTTTAAACTTGGACTATTAAACCCTAAATGAGTCAAAGATATTCTTTTATGAAGCTCAAAAGCTAACCAAAAAAATGTGCCAAGAGGGTGTCTCAAGTTTTGTAGAGTTTAAGAAGCTCTCTCGATAATGAATGATCATTTTCATTCGCTTTCGATTTCAATTCGATTCCGATTCTTTACGATGATGTTGATGTTGATGTTGATGATGTCACACAATCGAATGGAAGGATTTTTTTCTCTCTCTCTCTCCATGATGATTATCATTATTAGAACTTATTTCTAAAATGATGATGATTATAATGACATCGTTAATGATTGGTCTTAGAGACTCACACACTCACACACACACACCCCCACGCGCACACAATGGGAATTTCTTTTTTTTTTTTTTTTTTTTTTTTCTTTATTTTTCTTCATCGGATTCTCTTTCTCTCTCTCTCTCGAGCTCTCTCAATATTTTCTTCTTCACAAACAATCTATTCATTCATCTTGAATGGATAATGTAAGATCTTTTTTTTTCTAGCGATTGATTAGAAATCAAAGCAAATTTATTAATCGAAAAACTATCTATTGTTCAAATAGAATCGTAATTGATTTTGATTACCTATCCTAAATGATTTGGATCATTTTTTTTTTCTTCTCTTCTCTTCCCATTCTCTCTTTCTCTCTATCTATCTCTTTCTCTCTCTCTCTTTCTTTGTGTTTGGCATGCAAGTTGAACGGAAATGAGTGCAGAGAAGGAGGTTAGATTCTAGACGGAACTTTGTTTTTCCCACATATTTTCTATCAATGTCGAAGAGAAAATGTTTCACAAAAGTTCTAGATTATATCAATAATAATAATAATAATAATGGCGAAACAAAAATTTCCCATAAGGCGGTCCACAATACACTATATGTCTACGGGGATTCGTTTCTAAACAAACATTCCAAGAGAATCGGTATCAAAAACAATGGTTTACCAAACATTTTTGATATTCTATGATCGATCAATCATCGATTTGATGTGAAAATTTTGTGACTTTAATTTTAAGATCTAAATTTAAATCGAATCGCAAAAATTAATCCTAAAAAGTCTAGTCTTTTCGTGATCGAGATTTTTTCAGTCGAGTCCAATTATTGCTTCGAATTTGGAATAAATTTTCACAGCAATTGAGATGGATTCTCAAAATTCTAGTGAAGAATGTGATCGTTATAAAAATCGAAATCTAAAATAGTTAAGTTTGTTTGATAGAAAAACAAAAAATAAACAAACTCAAACACATTCAATCTAGTCCAAGTGTCTGGATCTCTGCTATTGAAAGTGTTTCAAAATGTACATTCAAATGAATGCGATGAAAATAAATCGCTTCTGCTTTTGCCATAATTTGTGATCCAAATTAATTTCGATGCCCATTCGATCGATTTAGCTTTCGATGTTATTCTAGACCATCTTATACTGCTCATTCATCGACATCATCTAAACATCACCCGTTCTCCCACTTCTCTCTCTCTCTCTCTCTCTCTCTTTATCTCTCCGCTAGAAATCGATATGGAATAATAACAATTGAATTTTTTTTCTTTTTGGAAAATTGATGAAAACAAAGTTCTCGATAAATAGCAGACCAAAGTTATAGGAGTCTGCTTGAAGCTTCAACAAAATCTCTCATCTAATCATTGTTGGAATGAGGGAAAGAAAAAAAAAGTTGGCGCAAAATTATGCTTCAAAACTAGACTAAGACTTCAATTCTATACTGGAATGCGTAAGGCCCCATTGAACGCATTCCCTAGACTGGTTTAGAAAAATTATGGATGTGGATAGATAAATGGCCCTGTGGCATTGGTCAATCATCATCAATGAGAATCAACGAGAAGACCAAAAAAAAAGAGAGCTATGAAGAGAATGTTTGAATCGAAGATCTAAGACCCTAGAAGAACTGTTGAAATCGATTATCTTCAAAAATGAAATATTTTATTTTCGAAATAATTCGGCTTTCAAAATGAATAGCTTTATTTTTTTGATTCGCGTTTGCTTCTTAAGATCAAAAGTTCTTATTTCTCTCTCTCTCTCTCTCACTCTCACTCTCACTCTCTTACGCAATTCAGATCTTTTCACAATCAAAATCCTCGAAAAAGTCAAACTTGCTTCAACTTCACTTTTAATCTATTTTCGATGATGATGATGATGATGAAATTGAATGTTCTCTCTCTCTCTCTCTCTCTCTCTCTTTTGCTCATTCTCGATAGACACATTAATAGCCTACACACTGAGGTCCCTCATTTCAGTGATTCTTAAACTTGTAAACCTCTTCGATTTCGTAAATCATTTCATTTTCATTTCAGGATCTCTCAGGACACAAAGCTTCGAATGAGCAGAGTTAGTGTTGCAAAATTGGTTTAGTGTTCGGGCAAAATAAGATAGCATAGTGGAAGAAGATTTAAGATAGAAATGTGAATTTGATTCACATCAATCTTGATGATTATTTTCGCCAGAATCAAAACACAAACAAAAAACAAAAAAAAACTTAAGCTATTGCAAATCTTTACAACAAAACTTATCAATCCAAAATATTAATCGAAAAAAAAAAAATCGCTACTGTTCTTTGGGTGGGAAGGGGTGTTCCATTCAGCTTGCATTCTTTTATTGCTTTGTTTTAACATCTTTCTCGGAACGCCCCTTCAACTTCCATTTCGTATTCAATGTTCGAAAGGAAGTGTTAAACTTTATTCGAATATTGGATTCACTTGGTTTGTCTTGGTTTTTATTTCATTTTTTTTTATTTCGCGTATAAATAAGAATATGAAAATGAAACAAAAATGAAAAATGAAAAGAACAAAATTGTAGATATCAGTGGGGAAGAGAGAAGGGAGCACAAAAAAACCTATTTGAGTGGATCGAAGAGAAAAAGTTTTTTTTTCTTCGCTTTCATAGATTTCCCACCGCATTGATTGATTAGATCATTTTAATTTTGTTCTTGTTTTGTTTTTTTTTTTTTTTGGATTTCGATTTCAAGAAGATTCTTCAGAAAGTTTCTTTTTCGATAGAATTTTTTTCCCTGACTCGGTATTCTCTCTCTCTCTCTCTCTCTCTCTCTCTCTCTCTCTCTCTCTGCCTCTCCAAACTAGATCAAGATAATTGAAGAGGATCGAAAGTGAAGATTCAAACCGAACATCGATCTCTCGATGTGCCCTCCCTCCCGAACGGAATAGACTGATGGTTTCACAAGGAATTTTTTCAAATCTGAATCGAAAAGCTAGAGGAAAAAAAATTGAATTCATCAAAAAAAAAAAAAAAAGAAAAAATCCAAAACCGAATCAAATAATTCGATTTGAGATTTCGATTTGATTTGCCCAATATTCAATCAGCTCTCTTAAAATAGCTTTTCGAAATTTTATGATCGAAATAGATCGATAGTGGCTCTCGGTGGCTAAAAATCTAAGCCCTAGATTTTTTACGAAAAAAACAAATCACTAAGATTCACCTGTCCAATGATACAATCAGTTACGGTTCCTTTTATTTCAATGATTTGATTCGAGAACATTTCGGTACCCAAAATTTCGGACTGGTTTTGTGTGTGTGGGTGTTTGTGTGTGTATGTACTAGAGCCAAACAAACAATAGCTTAGTCGATAGCGTAGCGATTTGAAAATAGCAAGCAGAATCGATTTGTTATCGGAAAAAAAAAAAATAAAAATAAAAAAATAGACAAGGATTACGAAAATATCATTTAAAAAAAAAAATCTAATCGATCGTAGTTTTGTCAAACGAAACCAAAAAAAAAAAAATCAAATCACTGTAATGATGAATCAAATTCATTGCAAATCATATGATCCATTTAATCTGAACAAAATCACATCGAACTTGTTTTCGATAAGATTCAATCAGTCGGGTACAGAGTGTTGAGATCCAGGATCCAAAAAAAAAAAAAAAAAGTATCTACCATTTTTTCGATCGAAATTCTCTAGGAAGAAGAAGAAGAAGAAGAAAAAAAAAAAAAATGAATCGAATCAAATCATATTCGAACGTTTCGAAATCTTTTCATTTTCTACGGCGAAAGACGCAAACAAACTCTTCGATCTCTCTCTTCAAAAAAAAAAAAAAAAAAAAAATTCGCTCACCCTAGGATCTCGTTTCGTTCCGATGATAAGATTCAAACTAAAACTAAGAGTATTCTCTATTATTATTATTATTTTTATTATTATTATTATTTCTTTATGAAAGAAAAAAAAACACTTAAATTTTTTTTTTTTTTTTTGCCTCTAATCGTTTTGGTCCTCGATTTTTTTTCTCTTTCTCTTTTTTTTTACACTTTGCTTGTTTGTTTCGGTGGTGATTTTTTTTTCTACGACCAACAAAACTTCTAATCAAATTCCTTAGATGTTAGCCTAGAAATGCTGGTTGTTCGTTTTTATTTTTTTTTTCTTTTTTTTTTTTTTCTTCTTTCACTTTCTAAGCTAAAAATCGGATCGAATAAAAAAAAAAGAAAAAAGAATCGAATTCATCTTTTCTTGTACATCAAACTAGCGTGGAAAAAAAATCTCTCTATCTATCATTTTTTCCCCCTAGGTCCCAAAAATCTATCGCCCATCTATGATGGTGTTTCATTATTTTTTTTTTTTGCCCCAAATTTTTTTTTTATTTTTCTTCCACCTAGCGATAACACACACACACACACACACACACACAAAGAAGAGTGTGAAAATCAAAATAAAAAAAAAAAATGAATAAATAAATAAAAATTCAACTCTGACTTCATTTAGAAATTGTATTGGATTTTCTCTCTCTCTCTCTCTCTCTCTCTCTCTCTCTCTCTCTCATCGGTCTCAATTCAATAAACCATCTCTGGATGAATTCGATGGACTTTATTTATTGTATCATTATTATTATTATTATTTCGGTTATAAATTGGCTAGGTAGAAATTTTTGAAGATCGGCCATAGAATGACGCTCTCAAAGTCAATTTATTTGTTTATTTTTTTTTTTCTTTCTTTCTTTCTTCTTTCTTCTTATTTGATATTCACGGATGGATGAGCTTATCTCTTGAAGATGTGGAATGAATTATTTTTTTTTTTTCCAGAACAATTTTGAATCGAATTTTTTTTTTGCAAATATTTTTTTTTTCGATTGATTTCTTTTTTTTCTTTTTTTTGGGGTGGGGGGAGGTGCGAAAAAGAATCGCTGCAAATGGATCGAATTATATTAGATTGAATTAAATCTCGATTGAGATATTGTTGACAAAGCTATCAAAATAATTTCGTTTTGCTTGCGAAGAATTTTAGTTCTAGCTGAAAGAGAGAGAGAGAGAGAGAGAGAGAGAGAGAAATTTGTGATGTCGATGGAGATATTGGGAAACAAAAACAATTAAAATCGATCCAAACGGATCGAATCAAAAACAAAACCCTTGAGTGTCTGTAATTGAATTTGTTTCTCTCTCTCTCTCTCTTTCTCTCTCTCTCTCTCTATAAAATTCGAAAATTTCAAATTCTTAAATTGCATTCGTAGGAAAATTGAAGCAGAGAATAAGAATCGATTTCAAAACGAGACGCTGACAACACACACAGAGAGAGAGAGAGAGAGAGAGAGAGAACGACAGAGACAATTGTTATTATTATTATTATTCTCATTGCTATTATTAATATGGGTGGGAATGGAAAATTTTTCATCAAAACGATTGTGTTTGGAAACGATCGCCTATAAACAAAGCGAAAAAGAAAAACGAGAGAAAGAGAGAGAGAGAGAGAGAGAGGGGGGGGCGTGGCGTGGCGAGACGAGACAAGAAACAATTTCATTGTTTCAAATTCAATAGCTTTAATGTCGACGATGGTAAGTGTATCCAAAGTGATGATTTCGAAACAAAAAAAAAGGATTAATCAAGATGATCATCATCTAGACGTTAGGTTCTCGAATCGAAGACTATGCCATACTATATCTATCAATGGTACAGTGATTTCGATGATCGGTGGACAAATTCTACCGCGTATTGAAACGAGAGAAGGAGAGAGAGAGAGAGAGAGAGAGAGAGAGAGAGAGAGAAATTGTAAAATAAAATGAGCCAACGCCTTTTGGTAAGATTTTTTTTTGTTTGGAACCGCTCTCTCTCTCTCTCTCTCTCTCTCTCTCTCTCTCTCTCAAGAGCAATCAACCGATTCTACTTCGATGATTGTTATTATTATCTTTCTTTTTTTTTTTTTTTTTTTTTTTGATAAATCGAATCAGTGTGCGTTTAAATCCATAATGAGTGTCATTCATTTTAGAGACTACCACCAACAGCCATAATTGTATTGGATCGAAAAGAGAGAGAGACAGAGAGAGAGAGAGAGAGAGAGAATCTCTACTAGATTTGATTGATGATCAATTTGGGTTATGGGTTATTCATCAAGGTCGCTATCACTAGCCCATCCGAAAAGTATCGGAAAGTAGAGAGAGAGAGAGAGAGAGAGAGGAAAGAGTAGGAAAATCGACAAATTCTTCTTTATGGAATCGAATCGAATTATTTTAAACTTTAGTGGAGAAAAAAAAGTTTTTCATTTGATTCGTTCTTTTTTTTTGTTACAAAGAAAAAGAAATTGAAATTAGTCCATTGAAACACAACAGTTTTTTTTTGGTGTTTCAAGGGATTCAATTTTGAAATAATTCTGACCTGACCAAATCATAATCTTTTTGATTGTGTCTTGATCGATTGAACTATTCTCTATTGTAATTGGTTACTATTATTATTCGATCATTTTGTTCCTTTTTCTCGATTCATAGAACAATATTAGAATAGAGCGATGATTGAATAGGATAGCGATCTAAATCAATCAAAATTGATAAAGAATCATTCTTCTTCTTCCTCTTCCTCTTCTTCTTCTTCTTCCTCTTTCATTTATTTTCGCTTGGATTTTTTCTCCCCCATCTTCTTCGATACACATTATTCTTCAATGTTGTTTTTTTTTCGTGGAGATTTTTTCCCAATTCAATCTCTCATAATAAACGACCAAAAAAAAAAATGCGAAGAAAAATAAACCAAACAACAAATGATAGAATCCAAATAGTAGGAGAAATAAAAAAAGAGAAATATATCAATGAAATTCGGACAAAAAAAATGATCAAAGAGAAGTAGAAGCGGAAGAAGAGGAAGAATCATTTCCATGGTGATTTAGTTTGGAAACGATTTTGATTAAAAGCTACAAAGAAAAGCTAAAAGCGAAATGCTTTTTTTTTTTTGAAGCAAACAATCAACGAATATATTTATATTCTTTACATTTCAACGATCCTAACGAGAGACAAAAAATATTGTTTTTAATTGAAATTCAAATAATCAATGCTAATTTTGTTTGGAGAATTTTTGGCTCCAAGTTTGTACAGAAGAGAAACCGGAAAAAAGCGAGAGAGAGAGAGAGCGAGAGAGAGACTCAAACCTCAAAATCGGCGTTCCAATTTTTGTTGGAAAAATTAGTCTCTCTTCATAACAATCAATTAGAAGAGAGACTAATCTTTCTATTAATACAAAAAGGAAAAAAAATATTCCAAATTATTTATGCGTATTCTACCACTATAGAATATCGATTCCGGTAGCGATCCATTGCTGCATTTTGGAACAGCTTTCCCAAAAAAAAAAAACAATCATTTCATTTAGTTAGCAATAGGTTTTAGGACTTATTTTTTTTTTCTCAAATTTAATTCCAAACTCATTCGAAAAGTACTGAAATGAGTAGCAAACAAAGACGGAAAAAAATAGGCTAGAGCCAATTTCAAAAAAAAAAAAAAAAAAGATATAGTCCGATTGTTTCGACAATCGTGAAACAATCAAAGGCTTCGATCCAAAGGCTATCGCATTAGATTTTGATTCTCTCACTTTGATTCATTTTGATGTGGATCATCGATTCAGTTCCAGTTCTAGCTTCAGTTCGGTCGTCTATTCAGCAGAATTTTCTATTTGTTGTTGAAGAAAAAAAAAAAAAAATTTTTTTCCATCATCATCGTCTTTTTTCCACTCTTTTCGTTGCCACATTCAATTTAATCAACGAGAAAAATATAAAAAGAGATCGATATTTGCTCGATAGCTATTTTTTTTTTAACATTCTCGGACATCTATGTGTGTGTATGTGTGTGTTCGGGTCTCTATGTAGGTGGGTGTGCTGATCTCTGTATCGTTGAAGTTTGCGTGGCTAACATTCATGTGTCTCCCGTGTCTATCTATGTGTGTGTGTCCGTATGTATTCGATCTATCAACTATGGTCGACATTAATTATAGATATGATAACGAAATCAAATTCTAACACTGAATTGTAGACCAGAGAGACCAGTGAGAGGGGAGAGAGATTGGACCCTAGATCAAAAGAGAAGATAATGAAATATGATGTTTTTTTTCTGTTGTTGTTGTTGTTGCCGACTCGCTTGTTTGCGAAGAATCGGATCGAATCGGAGAGTTTTTTTGTGTTGGTGGTGGTATTGGATTCCTCCCACACATCATATGACTGTCTGATTTGGATCCTAGAGAGAGAGAGAGAGAAAAGGAAAAAAAAAGGTGACGCCGAATGAAATCAAATTGAATGTGAAAAGAGAGAGACCAAACCAAATTTAAAAGATTGTTGAAGAAGTTGAAACTTTGCTCCAATTTCAATCCCTCACTGAATTCTTTTTCTCTACTCTTCTTCCATTTTGATGTTTGAATTTAAAGTCATTAGGATTTCGATTGCCAAAGCTTAGCCGATAGCTAACTGACCAAAACGATAGCTTTCCGTTTGATGTCAAATTAAACACGATCCAAATGATTGATGATTTCATCGCTTTCCTTTTCTTTCTTTCTTTTTTTTTAGCTCCAGTGTTCACTAATTCTCGATGGTTCATACTATCATGAAGTTTGCTTTTCTTCTTCGTTCTTCGTTTTTTTTTCTTCTTCGTCTCAAAATTCGTTTACTTTCATTATTCTTTAGCTAATTTCATTTGCCTAAACATACGAAAAAGTTTTTTTTTGTGAACGAAGAATACGAGGAGAAAAAGAAAAAAAAACTCGCTGACCATTGGCTCTCTTCTCTCTGGATCGTTTCGCTTCTACAGCTTCATTTAGCTTTAGCGAAACAGCTTTAGCATTTTGTTTTGTTTCAAGTTTTTCAATTCAAAAATTCAAAATTATATTGACTTTTTCATTTTGGAACCAAAAAAAAAAATGCTAGCTTTTTAAAAAGAAATAGAACAAAACATAGAGTAGAATTGGATCGAATAGAATAGAATAGAATAGAATAGAATAGAATAGAATAGAATAGAATAGAATAGAATAGAATAGAATTCGTATTGAAAGTATCTAGAGCAAAGCGTGTCTTGAATCTCAAATGATCATTCTAGAACAGCTATGGTTTGGCTCAAATATTACTTTAAAATTTTATTCTTTTCAACAATATTTCCAATAAAGTGAGGAAGAAGGAAAACGAATTTCTTCACTTTAGTTTGGAACTTATTTAACAAATAAACTTTGTCAATATAAAAAAAAAATATAAACATCGAAACTATTGAAGATCGGATTCAATCTATAAACAAATCTATAGTGAATTAAAACAGAATAATTTAAAACAAGTGGATAAAATATGAGATAGATGGATGAGAGATTTAGAAAAGGGGAAAAAAGAGATAATTTTCCTTGAATTCGAATGAAAGTTTTACTTTAGGAACACACACAGACACACTATCCAATCGAGCCCAAACGAATACCATCGCATTAGGTCTCACTATGAGCTAGAGGATTGATAAAATAAGGCTGAGGAGCTTGCGGATGTTGATAGGGATGTGGAACGCCTTGTCCATCGATCATCTGCGATTGATAGAGAATCGGTTGATTCGATATTGACATTGATGGCAATTGTTGATGATGTGCATTCATCACCGTCATACCTGGTTGTTGTATTGGTGCGATCGGCTGTGAAACCAACACTGGCGATATCGGTGCCGATTGAGAATATTCTGGATGGGCGAGAGATTCTTGTTCACTTGCAACAGCAAAGCTAACAGGATTAGCTACTGCTGGTGATTGTGGTGGTGGTGGTGATTGTTGATTCTGGTTGACCGAAGACGATTTTTTCCGACCAGATCGTTCATCAATATCTGATTGCTCTTCATCATCATCGTTCATCTCATCTTCAAGATCATCTTGAACATTCGATTCATTGATCAAAAGATCTGGTTTTTTCTTCGCCAACGTATCCAATGTTGAAACGGTTGCATTCACAAGCTCATTGAAAGCGACACGGATCGGTGAGACCGTAGAATGGATCGATTGTGTCATATTGTTCGAAATTCGACTCAAAAACGAATTCGGATCACATTGAGTGAATTTTGCTTGACAATTATGAGCGATTAGACCGTTATTGATCGCTTCGAAGTATTTGTTCGGAGTGAATGTGGTGAAATAGATCAACATTATCTGTTTGCCCCAATGAGGAAGATGATGTGCGGTGAAATCGGCCATATCACAAAGCGTTCGCTGAATACATTCGGATTCAAGCTCAACAAAAGAGAACCAATAATGTCGGGCACGATCCGGTATTCGTTCGGCTAGAGAGCCAATAAATTTAGTGTCCATCAAATCGGATAGATTGCGAGAGTTTAGAAAATGTCTTAGCTCAAGAAACAATTGATGTAACAATTTGATCGGTGTCTGTATGATTGCTCTAATTGTTGGCAAAACAATATTGGTGAAAGTGATCATCACATTCGTTGTCTGGATAGCAAGCGCTGTTGTTTGAGATTCTTGCGATGTTTGTCTTCGTAAACGTTTCTGTTGTTGTTGTGGTTGTCTATTACCTACGGCATCGATCGATATCACTGCAACAATCATTATCGTCAACATAGACAACCAAAAGAGTCGCATAATTGCTTCGCTAGAAATCGATTGAAAGAAATCGAAAAAATTTGAAACGAATTTCAAAGATGAGAAGTTTGGTTGCGTTTAAAAATCAAGAATTCTAAGCCCCAGCAATATCTTAGAGCATCTAGAAAGAGAGGAGAGAAAATAAATTTGAAAATTTTGTTCGCAAACCTCAGACAGACAAACCAAACAACCTCAACAATTAGTCTATAGATTGGATCTGGTTTCGAGAAGACAAGCAAAGAATTTTTGCAACAGACTTTTTATGCAATTTGGAAAACGAAGATGTGAAAAAAAAGACTTCTCTCAATTCTGATTTTTTACGAATCAAGTTCATTCTCGACAAAAAAAAAAGACTGATTAATTTATTGATTTAATTAGAGAAGCTATGAATCATATTCATTTCATAATAGGATTCTATTAAAAATTTTATTGATAACAAACAGCTCTAGTTCATTTGAAAAAAAAAATAAAACAGATTAAACAAAGATTTAGATTATCAATTCGATCAAATCCTATTCATTGTTCAAGGTTGTTGTTGTTGTTGCTATTGGTATTTTGTGGACAATTACGAAATTCATATTCCACTGATTCCGCACATCTAGCCATACGGCCAAAATCGGATGACCAATACGATTGCTCCTCATCAATAGGTCTATAATCGGCACATTCAGGTGAACCATTCGAACGTAAACTTCTTATCTGTTCAAAATATCGTTTCACAGCGGTCTGTTGATGAACATTGCAATAGATATTGTTATAGGTGTATTGTTTCATACATTCGATATGTGACCATTTTGTACAGCAACGAGATTTTTGTGGATAAACGCTACCAGCATAACGTTCGAACGATTCCGTTAGACATCGTTCACGATATTTCAATGGTATATTACGGAAACAAGTTTGAACTAGATTATTCATCGGTACTTGTGAATAGATGATCGTTTGGCTATCATCACGATCATCGATCATATATTTGGTGATTTTCTCTACCTCGGAATCTTTTCTCGATTGTTGTTCCATTTGTTCTCGATTGTTTTCCATTGCTCTCGATGCCGATGATGAGAACATAGATGCAGATGGAGAGAGAGAGGAAGATTGTAATGAAAAACATTCAATCCATAATGATTGATTGATGATGATCAATATGATTGTGGTGCCCAAAATCATTCTCATCATCATCATCATCATATTTTCGATCAAATTGTACGATTTTGAAGACATCTTTCTTTTCTTTCTCTTCTTTTTTTTGAAATCACCGTCGCTGTTATTCTACAAGACCCGATGTTATATTTTCGTTTCGTTTAACGGTTCAAATTTTCGATGGTCCGAAATGTAGCGAGAGAGAGAGAGAAAAAAAATGAAATGAGATTTGAGATTCACAAAGAAATCTAGATGTGAAGTGAAGAATGAATGAATAGATTTTGAGAGAAAGGCGATCGGAGAAAGGAATTTGTATTTTTTTTTTTCTCTTCGAAAATGATTCAATCGTTTCAGATGATGGATCTGATCGAAAATTCAATGGTTTTTATAATCAGAGAAAAAAAAGAAACCAAAAAAAAAAAAACGATCACCAAACAACAACAAACAACAACAACAACAACAGCCCTACCATCGTCGAACAAATGAAACGCTACAAAAACTAAGGTTTTAGATCTAGGATCTAGATCATCGTATGATGAACGGCATCTAGATCCTAGATCTACTTTTTTTTCTTTTTTTTTTTTTTTTTTTTTTTGGATCCATATTTTCTTTTCCCTTCTCTCTCGCTCTCTCTCTCTCTCTCTCTCTCTCTCTCTCTCTCTCTCTCTTTCTTGGTTGTGTGATAAATTTTGTTGTTTTGGTTGCTGTTTTCGATGATCTGATTTGGATCCTTTCCTAGCTAGATTTCTTTAGCCTAAATTTTTTTTTTTTTTGAGAAATTTAGGCTAACTATTTATCTCATTCTTTATCTCTCTCTCTCTCTCTCTCTTTTTATATGGAGAGTTTAATTATTAAAATAAACAAATTAAAACCTAAAATTACATAGTTTCGTGGAACGAAAAAAAAGGGTCATCTATTATGTAATGGATTAATTAATTGATTAATTTTATTACTGATTAAAACAATTTCTTTGCTTAGGTCGTTTTTTGTATTAGAATATCAAAGTGATACTATTAGTGGTCTCAACACAATGATTGGCTACGATTGTCATCTCTTGAAGATCATCTGAATAATCGAAGTAGAATTTTAATTGAAAAGCCTTCACATTCACTCAGATCCTAGGTCTTTTGCTTTTTGTTTTGTATCTAAAATTGTGGATTATATTTTATAGCCTAGAAAGCTATCTGGACTTTGATGAAATTTCACCAAGATTATCATTCGAATTATAAGTTTACACTCTGGATTTTAGTCTCAATCTATGAATATTTCAAAAATTCTTTGGCTTAGGTTTCAAAAATGGATCTGTTTTTCAACGATTGTCTACTCTCAATACTATCCTATATCTTAGTACTGTAAATTAGATAACCTAATTGAAATATTAAACTAGATTGTTATCAAATCAAAATTATTAGCTTCAATTCTGCTCTTGTTTTTTCTCGATCTATTCTAAGATTTTTTTTCGAAAAATTTCCATACAAAGAATTATCTTCTTTGAAAAATAGAATTGATAGAATAAAATATTTTTTTCTCAATTTCGATTACTATTGTTCCGTTCTGATTTTTTTATTTTTTTTATTGATTAGAAAATATTGAGTAAAAAAAAAAAAATAAATAAATCAGAACGGAACTTGAGATGATCTAGATCTTTGATCTAATTCATTCGAAACTTAACTAGACTTAACTCTTGGATCGTCTAAAATAACACTTGGAGAACGGAAATTGGATCGAAATAAACAAAAAAAAAAATCATCGCCACTATCACACCATCCACATCGATGATATCTGTGAATCAATGAAATCAGAAATGAGATCGACAATCTTTCGCATCACCTAAATGTTATATAACTTTGGATATATTTGTTGGTGACACGATCGAGAGAGAGAGAGAGAGAGAGAGAGAGAGAGAGAGAGAGAGAGAGAGAGAGAGAGAGAGAGAGAGAGAGAGAGAAGCGATTGATAGTTTCAATTATGTCATCGTTGTAATGATTGCGATATCGTTTCGAGGTTGTTGTCTGTAAACTATACTTTTCTTCTCTCTCTCTCTCTTTTGATGTTTTATTTTGTTGCTGAATGATGATGTTGGACATCAGACAACAAAAATATTGTCTATCTCATCTCGAAAAAAAAAAATCTCATCATAAAAGGAAAGAAAATCAAAGAGAGAAGAGAGGGGAAAACATTCAAAATCAAATTCTTATTCCATCTCCTCCGGTCTTTCGTTCTAAACGTATCAAATTCTTTGGCTTTTTTCTCTCTCTCTCTCTCTCTCTCTCTCTCTCTCGTTCAAACGATTAGTGTCTACGATTTCGATTGATGAAAAATTTACAATAAATTGAAGTTTTTTCTAAAAAAAAAAAAAAAAAAAAAAACGCAACGATAAGTTATTGCTGTTTGTTGCAGAGAATTTGACAAAAAAAAAGAAGAAACCAAAAAAAAAAATCTTATCGATTTCAAATGATCGAATTGTTCCAAGATTTTCATTTTTTTTTTATTCTCTTATTTCTCTCTCTCTCTCTCTCTCTCTCTCTCTCTCTCTCTGACAACAAGCAGAACATCATCGAAACGATGATGACTGATTCGTAAGACGTTACAATTTCGAGACATTAAGAACAGATCGATTAGATGTAGAGATGTGGAGGAAATCGAAATCGAAAAAAAAACGAAACATCATCACTCGTCTAGACTGAAGATATTGATGCTGCTTGAAATGGGGGGGAGGGGGCAAAAGGATAGCTATGTTTTTAGCATAGTTAGTTTAATGAGAAAAATAAAACTCAAGAACCTAGAGAAAGAAATGATTATAGAAGAGAGAGAGAGAGAGAGAGAGAGAGAGAGAGAGAGAGAGAGAGAGAGGAATCGAATATATTCTTTCTTATTCTATGAAAAATAGAGAAAACGAAAACTATTCCATCGAAATTATATTCAATCCAAAATAATTGAATTAGTCCAAAGAAGATTGAAGTTGTTTATGTCGACAAATGGAATAGCTCAATTTATTAGCATTTAGTGTTTTGTGATCATAGAATAATTTCATTTACAATTTTTGGATCCATTTCGGAGGATTTTTTTTTTTTTTTTTTTTTGACCACTTCAATCTCGATCATAATTGAATGATGGTGGAATGAGGTGTATGTGGTCTACCGTTTGGTTTCTCATCGGAAGAAGGGGATGAGCTATGGGGTGATTTTTTGAAACAATTTCTTTAGCACTAAGGAAATCTAATGAATTTTTTTTCTTTCTTTTGATTGAAATCCAATCTTTTTTAGTGGAGAATCATTATTGATTTATTCGGTACTCGAATGGATTGTGTGAAGAATTTCGAAATGAATCGAATCGATCCGATCCGATCGAATTGAACGATTCGATTTGGTTAGGCATCGAAAAAAAAATCTCTTCATCTTCATCTCTATTATTTTAGTTTTCGATTGATTTGGATCAAAATCAAGATCTTAGATCAACAAACTCTCTCTCTCTCTCTCTCTCTCTCTCTCATTCTTGATCTCTCTTCATTCATTCGATCACTTTGAATTGCTTCAAAAAAGTTTTGTGGTTTGAGTAAGAGTTTCTTCAAAATTCTTCAATTGCTGATTTTGTTCCAAATGTTTTGTTTCAACACTGATATTTTAGTACTGA
This sequence comes from Sarcoptes scabiei, assembly GCA_020844145.1. Lineage (NCBI taxonomy): Eukaryota > Metazoa > Arthropoda > Arachnida > Sarcoptiformes > Sarcoptidae > Sarcoptes > Sarcoptes scabiei. The sequence goes on from CP080487.1 coordinate 6,074,819, forward strand.
ATTCGGACTTAATATGAGTGCATAACTTTGTTTATCGAATTGAATAGAAAGCTAAAGAAAGCTTGAAGAGTTTATACAGAATTGGATCAATCGATCCAGATCGATCTAAGGACTCGGTTTTAATTAGATCTTCATAATCGAATTTATCTCTCTCTCAGTGTTCGCGTTTCTTGAGATTCTTGTGGTTTTTTTTTCGCTTGAATTCCAAATTCATCAATTCAATTTGGTGCCTAAAAAAAATATGCGATCAATTTTTTTTCGCAATCCTATCTTTGATCAAAAGAAATAGGATTGCGATGAAAATTTCGATTTGTTTGTTTTCGAATCGAATCGAATCGAATATGTTTGGATCGAATGAATCAAAGAATTAGGATCGAGAGATTTTGGATTGAAATTCTTTCAAGAAAAACCAAATTCGAAGATTTGCTTCGAGATTTGCAGAAAAAAAAGCAGTGATTCAATCATCAAATATTTGTTTGTTCTATGTAAGAAAGAAGTTTTTTGTAAAAATCTTTCGAAAATAATCAAATAGAGAAATAATAATAATAATAATAATAATAATAATAATAACTAATAATAACTAATCTGTTTCATTTCTCATCATAATCTTTTTCGTCATCAATTCGTCTAAAAGTTTTCTATCTATTTTCGAACCATTTGAAAATATTATAATTTACTTATCTCCATTTTTTGTCTTATTTGGATTTATTCGACCAAATAGCCATCAATCTCTCTCTCTCTCTCTCTCTCTCTCTCTCTCTCTCTCTCTCTGAAGAAGAAGAAGAATTTTATAATTTTTTTTTATTTATTTCCAGTGACTATATCTTCTCCAAGATATCTAAAGAGAGAGAGAGAGAGAGAGAGAGAGAGAGAGAGAGAGAGAGAGAGAGAGAGAGAGAGAGAGAGAGAGAGAGAGAGACTAATTCCTTCATTTGGAAACGAAAACACATAAAACCAAGAATTTTTATCTGGATTTTTTTTTCTAAGAACGAATGAAACGAAAAATGTTTTCGACAAACAAAAACGAGAGCAATGCGAATGGAATGGAAGGGGGGGGAAAAGAATATCTATTTGTCTTAGATAGATTGATAATCGAGACCAATCAAAGCAATATACCTAATTCGTTTTCTAATCTCTTCATTTCGGCCCAAGATAAAAGCATTTTGTTTTTCTTTTTCTTCCATCTCGAATGAATATTCGGCAAAACAGCGCAACAACAGTGAACGCAAAAAAAAACAAAGCTTAACAAAGTTAACATTTATGGATCCTAGGATTGAGAGAGAATCAGCGAAGAAGAATAAGAAGAAGAAGAAGAAGAAGAAATCCATAAATTCTAATATAAATTTATTCCATCATTTGACAATCATCGTTCGGCTTTCTTTTGTTATTCTTCGATTATATATCGCTATGTTTCGATCTTAATGTTCTCAAGAAACCATAGCCAGAGAGAGAGAGAGAGAGTGAAAGAGAGAGATAGAAAGAAATGGTTCCATCAAACAACCATTCGTTACCTTTATCTCTTATCTTATTGTGATGTCAAACTCTAGAATCGAAGGTAGAATTTTCGAATTTTTTCCAATCCAAGATCTCGATATTCTAATGTTTTTTTTTTGGTCCATTTTTTATCCTAAAGAGAGAGAGAGAGAGAGATAATTCTCGATTACATCATCATTACATATTGATATTCTCTATTGATTATCGATTCGATGATGCTTTAGATTCATTGAATAAAGCTTTTCTAGACTTTGTTTCCATCTTTTTTTCTTTTTTTTTTTTTTTTTTTGATTTTGATTTGAAAATTTATGATCCGATCACTATTGTTATTATTATTATTATTATTATTATTACAATAGCAATCAATAGTTTCATGACGATGATAATCATCGATGAAAATTTCCTCGGTCTAAATGATCGGTGATGGTGATGGTGATGGTTAGTGAGTTGGTAAGTTGGTGAAGAGAATGGTGATCGAAACTAATCAAAAATCAATGGAATGTAAAATGCTGCTTGTTTTGATTTCGATTCCATTCATTCATTAGATTCATTTCGTTTGTTTCAATCGCAAAAAAAAGCGATTCATTTCAAAGTGAATGTTGTAACACCAGAGAAAGAGAGAGAGAGAGAGAGAGAGAGAGTGAGTGAGTTAAAGATAATCAAAATGGTAATAATATTGCTATTGCTGCTATTATTATTATTATTATCGCAAAAGATTTTAATGGTATATTTCGATTTCGATTTTGTTTCTAATCGGTGGTTGGCCGAAACGAACGAATTCTAATCAAAGCAAAATTGTGTATGGAATGTAGACTACAAGTTTTGTGGATCAAGAAAACATAGAATTTTTAGCAATTCGATTATTGTTTAATTATGTGTGAGTCAAAAGATTTTGTTTTTTTTTTTTTTGTTCTCGCGGACATTGTTTGAACATACGAGAAACGCCCACTGCGATCAGCAAAACTTTTATCGAAAGAATCGAATCGGTCAAAAGATAATTCTGAATCTATTTTCGTATCTTTTTTTTTTGTTTTGTATAGATTCTTTCTTGGTTCTTGTTTTACTCTTTTCTCCCCCTCCCCTTGTTGACTGAATTCATCATCTCTGTTCTCTTTCTTTGTCGTATTCAAGAAACATTTCTCGATCCGAATCTGTTTGAATTGGATCAATTGTAATGCTGCCGAGACAGTTTTTTTTAAAGAATCTCTCTCAATCTGGAATCAATCATCGAAAGCTTTGTGTTGCAATGTTCCAATCAAAGCTTGTCTCGAAATCAATCTCTCGTTGGGATTGTTATGTCTTCTCTCCCTCCCCGAAAAAAAAAGCTTGTAACCAAAAAAAAAAGTACTCTGATATTGTCCTCGGAGAACGAAATCCTCGATGAGAAAGATTCACATCGAAGATTTCGATTGAAATTTCCGAGAAAACAAAACGACATTTGATTGAAATTCATCATCAAAAGCAGAGCTCGAAACGAAATCAAAATTCAATTAAATCGGAAATTGAAAAAAAAAATTTTTCCTTCCTCTTCTTCTTGTTTCATCACTTCGATATTCGAAATGGATACAAAAGAAAAATTTCTAAAAGTAAATCTTCATTTTTTCGTTCTTTTTTTTTCATCCAAGGAACTAAATTAAATGAAGAGGAAAAAAAAAATTTTTTTTTCGGATTTTCAATCTCCGATATCGATCGGGAAGCATCGAATGCGAGCTCCGATGATCCGAAGATGATCAACAAGCGGAGATCGTTATCTCAACGATCGTAAGACATCGAATACTTACCAATCATCCAATCATCATCGGCGACGCGATAAGATTTAATCGATGAATTAATCTATAAAACAAATCCATATTGTCACATTATAACCATATTTCTCTCTCTCTCCCTCTCTCTCTCTCTCTCTCTCTCTCTCTCTCTCTCTCTGCTTAGGACCTGCTCTCGAGAGTGAGTGAAGAAGATCGCGGCCATCACTGCGCAATAATTGAATCAACAATCAGCGATTACATCTCTATGATCGGAAGCGAAAAAAGCAAAAAAAAAAAAGAATGAAATTAAAATATTAGAATGTAATGTTTGTTGCATCAAAATCGTTTGAATCAAACGAGAACCATCGAAAGATTATCGCGCGTAATAATCTAAGTTTTGAATTGTTATTTATTATTGATTATATTTTTTGTTCTCTCTCTCTCTCTCTCTCTCTCTCTCTCTCTCTCTCTCCCCATTTCTGTTTCTGTCCCTATCTTACTCAATGTGATAGCGATCCAAAAAAAAATCTTGAATCATTTATGAGCGAAGATGGTGGCGTGCTGATTGATTGAATGGTACTCGACTCAATCCCTCTCTCTCTCTCTCTCTCTAACATCACAAGCTAGCTTATTGTTTGATGCAATCATTACGAACGACCAATGGCGATCGATTTCATCTTGAATCAATCGAAATCAGCTCAGCTAGAGGAAGAGAAGAGAAATCTATTCTCTCTCTCTTCTCAAAGTTACGGAAATCAATACAAACACTCAAGTTGAGTGTCGGATTTAGTCGGAAATAGAAGAAGAAAAAAAAATGCTTTTCTCGAATCGAGCTCTATTTGCAATCACATCGAGAAGCGAAAAAAAAAAGGCGAAAAAGATTTGTTAATCAAACAACATACATTGATTTTTTTTCTCCTTTTTCGATTTCGAATTTTCGATATTTTTTTTTATTTCTTGTCCCCCCTCACTCTCTCTCTCTCTCTCGCCTAGCTTCGGTATGTTTTGAATGGCTTCTTTTTTTTCTTTTTTTTTTTTTTTTTTTTTGTTTCGATGATGTTTTTATGTTTTCATTTCATTTTGCTTCAAGATTTGATGAAGATCAAGATGAAATCATTCGATTAGGACCTGTTCCGTTGGATTAGAAAATTTCAAATTATCAATCAAAAAACATCACCATCACCATCATCATCATCGACGCCCACATCAAGATGATTGAAACGGATACTCTCTCTCTCTCTCTCTCTCTCTCTCTCTCTCTCTCTCTCATCCGTACAGACATCGAAAGAGACAGTGTGCCGATGAGAACCGTTAGGTTAGCTTTGAGAAAAGATGTATTTTTGATTGTGTTAGGTTCAAATCTTCGATCGAATATCGGACAGTGAAGAAAGAAAAACACTCGAAGTTAGATAGATTGTTTAATGCCGGGATTTTTCTCTCTTCACTGTGGTAAGAGAAACTAGTAATTTACAACGACAAAGAGAGCAATATTCGATTTTGATGCTAGTTTCTTTAGTTCCATTCTCGAGGACAATGATTCAAAGAAAAGTGAGAGAGTGAGAGACAGATCGGTGAATGTATCTTGGTTTTGGATCGAGATATAAAAGCTTTCGTTTTGGATCCAAATTGTTGAAACTTAAATTTTTTTTTGTTGCTACTGTGAACTATTTGTTATTTTTTGTTAGTCTATTTGTTTCGCCAAAACGATTTCGAACGGCCAATTGTGATCCAAAATAAAAAAAAAACGATGCGTTTTATATTGTTGTTGATGGCCACGGTGGTCATCGTTTCGATTGTGATGACCACCAAACCAGTCGAAGCTGGTAAAAAGAAACAAAGACAAATGCTTCTCTATCTTCTTCTTTCGATGTTGAATAAAAAGAAAGTTATATTACCACTTCCGCTTCCATTACCTCTTCCAATTCCGTTAGTATTGATTTGATTTTTTTCGTTAAAGAATTTTCTCATACTGAATTTATTCATTCTCTCTCTCTCTCTCTTTCTGTGGCACCAGAATAATCGAGAAGAAAAAACATTATATCCAAAAAGAACCTGTACCGGTACCGGTGAAAATCAAACAGCACGTACCGATTAAAGTCGCTGTGAAAGAACCATATCCAGTACCGGTCAAAGAACCAGTCTATGTGAAAGAATCTTATGGCGGTGGAGGCGGAGGTGGCTACGGCGGCGGTGGTGGTGGTGGTTACGGTGATGGTGGATACGGCGGAGGTTATGGCGGTGGTGGCGGAGGAGGTTATGGTGGCGGCGGAGACGATTCCTATGGTGCCTATTCTGAGAACGGTGGAGGTGGAGGTGGCGGTGGAGATTACGGTGGTGCCGGCGGCTATTCGGTCGGTGGTGGTGATTATGCACAAGCTGATGATTACAGTACTAGCTATTGAGTACAGTGTTCTCTTCATTGCCTCAAAAGATCTGAAACTCGTTTCGATTCCGATCAAATATCTTCGAAAGAAACTAATTTTTTTCAACAAAAAAAAAAATCATCTAGCATCGATCATCTTCTCAACTTCTTACGTCACTTACGAATTGAATCAAAATCAAAAAATAAAAAAACCCCAACCGATCAGAATTCAAATGCCCTAACGAAACTTTAGATCTCTCCAAATCTTCGAATCCCAATCTCAAATCTTCATCTTACTTCAGTGATCAAATTGTTGCCAAAGTTATTCGCATCTTCCTCTTAACTTGGATAATTCTCTCGAGTCTTCAATTCTTCTCATTCTTAGCATACACTTTTTAAAGTTCTTTTGGAACAAAATTTTTCCCCTCTCCTCGACGTCGTTCGTTTTGAATTTTTAGCAAACTTTCAACTTCTTCGAAATTTTCTCTCTCTCTCTCTCTCTCACTCTCTCTGTCCCCAAAACCTAGCTTTTGGATTCGACCGCATAGATCATTAATTTTGCTCTTAATTAATTCATTCATTCATTCATTCCAAAAAAAAGAAGAAGAAAATAACTCTTTTTTTTTGTCTCTCAGCTTTCTAGAATTGTCAATTTTTTTTCCTCACACAATACTTTTCACACTTGTTTTTTTTCGCTCATTCTATGTATTTATTCTTTCGCTCTCTTTTTCTTACTTCATTCAATAATTATGAAATTAATTACATATTCTAGCAAAAAAAAATAATAATATAAAATAAAAATCACTTTGAAAGAAAAGAAAAAAAAAAATGATTGGTAGGAAGAAAATTCTCTTCCTCTCCCTCTTCGGTGATTCCTCTCTCTCTCTCTCTCTCTCTCTCTCTCTCTCTCTCTCTCTCTCTCTCTCTCTCTCTTCCTCTCCATCTTCAAGCGAAGCTGATTGAAGCAAAAAGAGAGAGAAAAAAAACCTCGAGATTTGAGAAGTAGGTGGAATTTGATTCATCACGAATCTTTCGATTCTCGATCCAATATCTCGATTCTTGTCATTTTGATCATTAAAATTGTTCGATGTTGTCAAAAAATTCTCTCCTCTCAACTCTGATAATCAGATTTGATTATATTAATAATAATAATAATAATAACAGTGGCGATGATGGCTATGATGATGATGGCTATGATGATGATGATGATGGAAATAGACTTGTCGAATGGTCTCGAATTCGATCGTTGAAACATCGGAAACATCTGAGAAGAGCAAACGAAAAAGTAGATGGAGAAAAAAAAAATCAGGAACTAACTAATAAGACATCTGTCTAGATATTTTCACTTCTTTCTATTTTTTTTTTCTTTTTTTTTTAATTTCATTTTATCCCTAAGGTTTTAGCAAAGAGATGAGAATGAAGTAAAAAAAAAAAAAACTTGTTATTGTACTCTGTGTCAAAGCGGTTGTTCCAGAAATAGTTTTTGACTTCACCATCATCATCACCATCAAACCTAAACACAAGCTAAGCTAACAACCAATGGGGTGTATTGATAGAGAGAGAGACCGAAAGAGAGAAAGGAAGTGAGGATTGAGAGGAGATGAAGAAATCTCTTTTCGAGAGATCCTTTCAACAATATCCTATTACGACCATCCCAATCATCATCATATTCGATCATATTCGATCAAACCTCTTCGAACTTAATCAAATGTTGGAAGAAATAATCGTAGAGATTGAAGTATTTGCTTGAAGTATTTCAACATCGTAATTGCTTAACATTTCTTCTTCTTCTTCTTCTTCTTCTTCTTCATTCCCTCCTCCTCTATCATTCATCTTTCCCAACAATGTTGTTTGTTGATCAATCATAAAAAATGGCATACAAAATGAACAAAATAATGTAAGGTGTGTATGTATGTGTGTGTTTGTGCGAACCAATTAAAGTTTTGCTAGATCTACAATATCGTTACGTTACAATCTATGAACTACTGTTGCTATCTATCTAATGTTAGCATTAATTAGTCTAATTAGTCTGAGTGTGAGTAGTGAGCTAAGAACGAAAGCACAAAGAATGATCGAAAATGAGCTAATTTTTTTTCTTCTCTCTCCTCTCGAATCTATTCTATCTATCTTCAAACATAATTATATCAACAATCTCGAAAATAATTATTCAATTCTTTTATTAACCGATAAGAATCGTTGTTCTTCTTTTAATTCAATCAAAACGAAAGAGAGAGAGAGAGAGAAGAACATCTTATCTATTGAATGAGAATTTTCGATGAGAAAAACAAAAAAAAAAATAAAAAAAAAAATAAAAAAAATTCTCGAATCTTTCCCCAAAGACTTTGGACCAAAGTGATTCGATATAATAAATCTGGAATTAAATCGCTTCGAAGTGAGAGAGAGAGAGAGAGAGAGAGAGAGAGAGAGAGAGAGAGAGAGAGAGAGAGAGAGAGAAAAGAAGATAATTTGGATAATAAATTCTTTACACCTTTGCAGAATTTTCTTCCACAAGTGTGGAGGTGGTTTTGACGATGCGATGCAATCGAAGCAGAAAAAAAAGAAGAGAGACAAGAGAATTCAATTCTCGATGGTTTTCTTTCTTTCTTTTCTTCTTTGTTTTTTTTTTCTAAATTTTCAAGAGAATTTTGATTCTCATAAACACCTACTGTTTAGTTAAATGGACCGTAGCATTTTTTTTCCTCGATAATAGAGATTCTCTTCTTCTTCTTCTTCCGTTTCTTTTTTTTTTTTTTTTTTGTTCCTATTCCTCTATTCTCTAGATTGTAAATTTGTTTGTTTATATTTCCATCTAGATTTTGTTTGAGAATAAGAAACAAACAAAAAATTGTTTAGAATTTCCGCCACACTATGAAATCCTAAAAACAAAGAAGAAATAAAACGCTTCTCAAATGGATTCACAACTTGCGAACCTCGTTTTTTTTTTTTGTTTTGAACCTCGTTTTTCATTATAGCTCTATGTGTTCTAAAATGAAGAGAAGAGAATTATTGGTAGCTATTAAGAATTTTCGAATGATTAGATCGGAAACGTGTTTCTCGCTCGAAAAGAATCGAAAGATCAAAATGATCGAAATTTTCGTACCACAAGCTAAGGCCCTTGCTTGAGAAATGAAAAGTGAAAGAAAATTTTGAAAATTAATATCCCTTTTGGATGTTAGAATAAATCTTTGAAAATCTCAACAACAAAGATTATTTTGCTCTCTCTCTCTCTCTCTCTCTCTCTCTCTCTCTCTCTCTCTCTTTGTCCGTAGATTAGTTTGATGGTAAAATTTTCGATCAAAAAAAAAAAAAATGAGACCAACCATCGATGGACTATTGAAGTTTTGCGATCCAAAAAAATCAATTTGTTGCTAGAGCCGAGAGCAGATTAGATTCGTTTCGTAATTTAGTTAGATTTTTTTTTTCTCTTAATGACAAGCCATAGAGAACTTGTCCGAGTAATAAAGAGATTTAGAGCATAGAAAATAATTACAAACAACGACGATGACGATGATGATGATGATGATGTTAATGAGAAACATAGCTCCATCAACATATATAAAAAAAATTCTGAATGAGAATATTTTCTTCCACCTGGTTCCTCCTTCCGTTCACTGTCCCCATTCCTGGTGGTTCTTCTGTGATCATACAAAAGATCCATCACTGTATGCTTGGTGCCATATGAGAATCTCTATGAATGAGATTATCAATCATCATTTAAAGCTCATTGCTACGTTTCAAACTTGTTTCTTTTGCTTCTTCTTCTTCTTTTCCACATCCTCTTTGTATTGAATTAAGGATCATTTTTCGAAATTATTTTCCAAACTAAATCACAAACGTTTTGCAAAAAAATGATTTGAAGTTACCCGCGTTCCCCCCTTCCCCACAGTCATTTAACGCTCTCATTCCGACCGAATCCGTTCGGTCGAATATTAATCACACTTGATTCGAGCTTCGTATAAAGGGAAAAAAAAAGAAAAGATCATAAAATTGTTCCTCTAACGAGAGAGATCTCAATGCTATCGATACGATCTTTGAGATCATAAAAAAAATGATACACTCGATTTTGTTCAGTGAAACGAAGAAGTGTCGAACAACATAATCTCACCGTAAATGATCTCTCGAGACCATTAATTGATTAATTAATCTTCCTTCGCAATCATTTTGTCCGATTTCTCTCGGAGCTAAATAAGAGAGAGAGAGAGAGAGAGAGAGAGAGAAAAAAACATCGATTTCTAACCAAAAAGTAACGAACACCAAATTCATTCAAGAAATTTATTGAATATCTATGGTCTAGTTTTGCTTTCCTCGTAGATCGATTCCAATCTTATTACAAAGATTATACAAAGAGAACCAAAAAAAAAAAAAAAAGGCTCGAAGGAATCGAGTATCATTTCTTATTATTACATTCGTTCATCAAAAGCAATCGATTCTTCACTTTTCGAAAATCTTCATTGAAAAAGCGAAAAAAGAAAAAAATGATTCATTGATTGTGAGATGTTATAAACCTCATCACCATCATCATCGTGATTGTTGAAAAGATTCTATAGAAAGTTTTTTATTAATTACTCTCATAGAAAGTGTAGGAAAAGGTGTTGGAAAAAATTTCAAACAAATTTTTAAACAAACCATTTCGAATCGATTCGATTGATTTGTATTTCGAAACGGAGAAGAAAGATTGAAGAATGAAAAAAAAAAATCACTTCCCTTTTTACACTCTCACTTCTGGGCTGTTTCAAATCTCGAAGATTCTCTCTCTCTCTCTCTCTCTCTTTTTTTTGTCTGCAAACAAAAGAAGAAGATAGAAGAGATTAGACATTGAGTTTTTTTTGTTTCCTCACCATAGACAAATGATACATTACAACCACCAATCTTTACAATCAAGATCATCTTCATAATTAGATGTTACAATTGAGATATTAGATGGAGAATCTTTATGAGAAGAGTAAGAGATTTGATTTATTCTTGAAGATTCTCTCTCTCTCTCTCTCTCTTTCTCTTCGATTAGATTAGCTTCTCTTTTTGTTGAATCCAAATCAAGATACCTTGAAGAGAGAATTAAACACACACAAAAAATAATATGGATGGATGATGAAAAAAAAGGTTTCATTTTGTGAATCAAAATTTAAGAAATAGTGAAATTAAAAACAAAAGGATAGAATAGCAAATGGATCGAAGGGTAATCGAATCGGAGATGAGAGAGAGAGAGAGAGAGAGAGAGAGAGAGAGAGAGAGAGAGAGAGAGAGAGGAAATAGCAAGTAAGCTTATTCGGTAGACTTTCATGAAGAAGATAAAATGAGAGAGAAAAAAAAACATTTCATCTCTCTCTTTTTCATTCAAAGATTTACATTCGATTCGATAGAATAGATATTCGAATCTTAACGCCATCGATTTTTTATCTTTTATCTTCACCACCATCTTTACCCTCGAGACACCATCACCCTCATCATCATCATCATCGAGATCGAGATCGAGAATGTTTTGAATCGATTCTCTTTCGGTAAGAATTTTATTCTACAGAATCTGAACGTCTAAAAGTTTGGCTAAACTTTGATATCTCTTCTTGAGAAATTAGAAGAAATAAAAAAAAACTAATAAAACTTCATCACATTTGAATGTGCAAGAAGAGAATTTGTGAAGAGGAAATAAAAAAAAAATCCATTTGATTTGTTTGATTTCCGCTCTAGATTGACGATTCAAATGATGAGGTTTTGTAACCAAAGCAAACGATCAACTAAAGGTGTTTGTTTTGAAAAGAATCGATATTTGATTTGATTTGTGATCCTCTTCAACCTTCACATCTTCCCCACCCCCTTCTTCACATATACACACACCTACACACACACACACCAAAGTTATCTGTCAATGCTGGATGATTGTCTTCTCGATGTCTTATTTTTCTTTTTCGCTGTTTTTGATTCTCTTAATTTACTTTGGTTCTCTTTTCTCTCTCTCCCTCTGTGACTCTTTGGATTTTTTTTTTTTTTTGTTAAAAATTGCGTGATCAAATTTTGTTTTATTTTCTCGTTTTTCTCGCCTTTCTATAGCCATAGATTTTGAAGTGATAGATAGGTTTCGGCTAGTGATTTCGTTTTCTCTTGTTTTTTTTGTGGCGATTCAATTCGTTTTTTTTCTTATTTCGATTTCAATCGATTCGATTCCAGACTCTCTCTCTCTCTCTCTCTCTCACTCTCTCACTCTCATCGAAGATGTTTTCGAAAATGTATTTTGCAAAAACGTTTGTTTTTTTTTTGGTTTCGTTTTTGGTTTGATTTGTTTTTGTCCCCTTCCTCTTCTTCTTCGTCTTCTTCTTGTTGTTCATTTTCGTTTCGATAAACTTTATGGTAAACGTTAGATGAATAGATTTGATAGCTTCTCTTTTCTTTGTTGTTTGCATTTTTGAAATTAAATTTCAATGAATCGAGTTGATGATGATGAAATCGAGAATTTTGATAACACGAAATAAAAAAAACAGCAACAGAAAGAGAGGGAGAGAGAGGAAGGTGGGTATTTGGATAGATGGATGATGGAGAAGAAGAAGAAGAAAAAAAAATTAACCAAACGGAATGAAATGATACTTTCGCTTTCTAATGTTATTATTACTATTCCAGATGGAAGAAATGATTAACTTTCGCTCTCTCTCTCTCTCTCTCTCTCTCTCTCTCTCTCTCTCTATGTATCTTTTCTCTCGTTAAAATTTCAAAAACAATCTAGATCTAAGAAAATTTTTAGTCAGGTTTTGGATCATCAACTAGAAAGGTTGTGTTTGGGATAAGTTTGATAGATTTTGATCATTTCTTGCTTCAAAAGAATCCGATCCGATGAGCTAGAAAGAGATGGATGAGAACAAAATGTTTTCCAAACTATTGGTGAGTGATTAATTCTTTCACTTTAGTTTCGAATTAAATTGGATTTCTGAATTTTTTTTTTATTTTCGTTTTTCGATATCAGATCATCATAATGATGGTGATCGAATTGGTCGATTGTAATCTCAAACCAATTTCGTACTCAATCGTTCATAACGATCACGCTACACCGGCAACAAGTTTTGTCACATTCAATAGCGATCATCAACAATCGTCTAGCCCGTTTGTTACACCGCTTGTTAGCCACCAAAGTGATCAACATCACCATCATCCTCATCATTCACATCCGATTCAGTTTACTTTTCCTCCCACTGAAGCGCAACCAATTGAATTGGTTTTCGAAACAGCATTGATTGGTGCCGTCTCATCGATGAGCCATCGACCACATCAACCGATCCAAACGTATGAGGGGCCGAATGTCGTTGCACCAGCACACTTGCCACCAGCCTCGATCATTAGTTCGGATCCGACAGTCTCGTCGCCGTTGGCAGCAACAGCAGTTCATCAACCATCCTTGGCCACTGCGATCGGATCAGCGTTAACGCATCAGACGATTCCCTCGACATCGACCGTGTTGAATATTCCACCAATACCGCCTGTTGCCGCATCTACAGCATCGATCGGACCCTCTTCTGGATTGATTCCAATCGCTCAGCCATCACTAACGACCGGATTGATTGGTTCACAACCAACCTCAACATTTGTGAAAGTGCCCATACAACCGAAAGTGCAATCTCTAACCAGTGTACCGTTAACGATGAAACCGTTGTCGACGTTTGCTGGGGCTGGAATTCGGCCCAATCCAGTCACAATATTGACTGGTGGTGTGACTCAACTACAATACAGCAATCTAAATCCGTTTCAATCGTATCAAACTCTTCATCATTTTCATCCACATCATCATGGTGTTGATTTTGGATCCAGTTATCATGGTGCAAGCTTAACGAATCAACCGATCGCTTTCGCTCATTGAAGTAAAAACAAAAAACAAAAAAGCAAAACGAGCGCAATAAAACATCTTGTTATGGAATGGGGGGAAAAAAAGAAAATGTTTCCCCGTTTCTTCTTCTTTCTCTTCTTCTTATTCTGAATTTTTTTTCTGGGACAATCATTCAAGGCAATCACAAATTTGAAAATTTGGATTATATCAAAGAATTGATTATTCTATTTGTATGGAGTCTAATTTAATCTGTGATTTTCTTGATACCATCACAAATCATACCAATGATGATGATGATGATGATGATATTAATACTAATAATAATCCCTTGTTTTCTCTGCCAAAAGATTGACTTATTCATTTTTCGTCATTACTTTGTCGATTTCGATTGAAAAGAGAGAGAGAGAGAGAGAGAGAGAGAGAGAGAGAGAGAGAGAGAGAGAGAGAGGTAGGAAAGGATTAGGAATCTAGCTCGAAGTTTTAAAGTTTGCGCGAAGTTTGCGATTATTATTATTATTATTTTAATTTCGATCTCTTAAACTCTTCTCCGATAATCTTCTTATTTATTCTCTATCGGAAACTCAAAACTGATTTGATTGATAGAAATTTTAATTTTTTTTTTCTTTTCTCTCTCTCTCATTCTTCTCAAAAGTAATACCGATACCATTGCACTGTTAATCGTTTCGAGAGAAAATGTCCAACAAGAAACAAAAAAAAAAAAAAAAAAAGAAACATCTTGATGAAATTGATAAGCTAATTGAATGGATCGATTCGAACGATAACGTTGGATCGAATCGAATCGAATCACGATCGAAGGTTAACAAGTACATCGTAGAGAAAAGAAGAATTGAATGTTTAAGAATTATCATTTCGATCATAACGCGAACGTATCGAACAACAATCGAAATGATGGAATCATCGATTGAAAGTATTGAAGATTATCTCTTAGTATTACTTTTCTCACCTCAAAAATCTTCTCATCGGCAAGGAAAAAAGAAGGAGCGGGGGGGGGTCCGATGTGATGAAATTAAAATAAAAAAAAAAGGCTAGTCTAGTCTGTTTAGTAATTAATAATCTTCAAGTATCAATGAATCAAAACTGATAAGGTAAGGTTGATTGCTTCAGTTAGATTATTATTATTTCAATGTTGCATTTTTTTTTTTTTTTTTTTTTTTTTTTTTTTGGTTCGCTCTGATTTGATTGGATTTTTTTTTCGAACTTTCCACTTGTCATCGAATTGAATATCTATCGCAAGGTTAATTAAAGTAATAGTAATTAAATTAGTCTGAGCTAATTTATTGACTTAACGATTGTGAAGTTGTTACTTTGAACTAGTTTTTATTTGAAGAATTTCAAAAACGATGTCATAATCGAAGAGATCGTAAACGAATCAAGGTCTAATGGGACAGAATCAAAATCAACAAATCATAGCGTTTCGATATCTATCCGAAAGTGATGATTTGCGTAAATCAAAGTTTTTTTTTCTTTCTTTCTTTCTCTCTTTCTTTCAAGATCAATTCAAATTGGCGATCATATTGATCGTTCGAAATGAAAAACCGAAAAAAAACGATCACTTGTTGATGTTCGAAAGATTCTATCGTTGAAAAATAAAAAGTTTCTATCCTCCAACACACATACACACACACACACAAACAGAGATAGATAGCTTCAACAATCTTTATTGCGTGAAGAAAATCTCTTTATCCTTGAGCTTGATCATCATCTCATCGAAAACATCTTCGATCGAGAGATGAAATGATGATCAAAATGTGTTGCATTCTAACACCTTAGATCTGCTAAATAGTCTGATTCAAAATCAATCCCATTGAAGATTGTTACAAACATTCGATCGAAATGAAATGAAATGATGAAATCTTCACTATGGAAGAAAGAAAGCTGAAAAGAAAAAAAGCAAAATAATGCGAAAAAAAAAACGCTTTAAAAAAATTGAAAAGAACGAAGATGTTTGGTCAGTTTTTTTTTCTTATTAAAAAAAAATTTATTTTTTTTTTTTGAATTTTTTTTTTCATCAAGAATTCCAAACGAATAGAGTGTGTGAAGATAAAAAAAAGAAGTGAATCGAATTGATTGGAATTGAAATGAAATTGTGAAAAAATTTTCCAAATTTTTCTCTCCTAGGACCTACGCTTTCTTTCCCTATAGAAAAGCGGAAGTTGGATTGAATCGATCCGAAGAAGCGCGCGATTGATGAATGGATTGATGGTGTGATGAGAAGAACAATGAACTCACTCTCTCTATCTCTCTGTGTGTGTGAAAAATCAAACAAGGAAGAAAGATTTAGGTATCAGTTTCTAGACCAGATTTGAACAATTCGTTGATTTCGTTATCGTTGGTTTTCTTTTCTTCAGTTTCAAACTAGGAAATTTAAGATGTCAAAAATAAACATACCAAAAACAAAAATATAATTTCGTTTAGAGAGAAAAAAAAAACTATATCAAATCTAAATTGTTTGCTCTATGTGGAATCGCGAATTTTGTTTTTTCCTTTTTCTTCTCTTTCATTTCGATCGGCTAAATAATCGCACTTAAATTTTTGATTAGTTTATTCGAGGCGTTATCTTTTCGAAAGTTTTCTGATCGAATTTCATCGCTATCGTTCGTTGCTAACCACATCCAACGAAAAAGATTTGAAAATTTTTTGAAATTTTTTCCCCTCTTCTCTTCTCCTCTTGAAAATTTTGGTTCGATTGTGGAACGAATTCTTGCCGAGGATACTATTTCTGGACAACGATGATGATCCAATGATTTTGATTGTAATAAATTTTCATTCGATTGTTTAAGCTGCTCAACGATACTTCTCGATGATTGATTCGAATTCTCATCTCGAACATCATCATTATTATCGTCGCAATATTGTTTGTTATCAATCGAATAGGGATAACAATCAAAATTCTTGATTCGATGATTCTTTCTACGTTGAGGAAAGTAAATTTTTCGTATCGAATTGATCGAACGATAAAGTGTAACAATCAAAACTATAGAAGAGAGTAACCAGATCGTAACGAAAGCGATCGATGTCCAATGAATTAAGATCCAAAAATTTTCACATTCTCGAGAGTGTTCGAAATTTCTCGAACAATCTAATCGGCCAAAATCGACATAATCTTTAAGCATTTTACCATTTAAAATATTATGCAGATTCTCTGGTGATTCACAACGATCATTTGCTTTGATTTCGAGAAATTTTTTCGCTTCCCAATACATACAACAAAGTGGACGATTATATCTCTCCACCATATCTTCAATGATTTGAAGCGAACACTCTGCACCATTGTAAATATTCCAAATGTCCGAAACGGATTGGAAAAAATTCTCTCGAGAGAAGCGTATCTGAGCAAAGAGAAAGCCAACAATCAGAAAGATGCGATTGTGATGGATCATTTTGTTTGCGTTTTAATTTATGAACCGAATCGAATGAAATCGAAGAGAATCGAATTAGGAACCAAGAAATTTGATGATCCAAAACAAATCTTTCGTAGAGAAAGCAAAGTTTCACTTTGGAATTTTTCGAAATTTTTTCAAATTCTTTTGTTGGTTAGAGAATTCATCCGAGTGATCATCTTCGTTGACCGATTGAAAACCCAAAAAACTATCAACAAAAGACTATGGAAAGATTTGATTTTTTTTTTGATGGCGATTCGATTCGTAAACCAAATCTAACCATTTCAATCTACCATTTAAATCATCATTATTTGATCATATCTTCTACTGCTTCACTTCATCAGCCTATCATTCTTGGTTCGACTAGGGGAGAAAAAAAAATTTGATTTGTAGCAAAAAGTAAAATAAATTAATATTCGAATAGGAGAGTCAGCGAGAGACTAAGAGAGAGAGAGAGAGAGAGAAACAGAGAGAATTTTGATTGCTAAAAAATCAACCAAAAACCAAATAGAGAAAAAAAAAGCTAATCAATCAAATCAGTAATTTGGTTTCGTTCTCTTGTTTCAATATCTTCATCGCATTCATTGATTCATTCATTGATTCATTGAATCATTTTAAATCTTCACATTCATCTCTCAATAGAGAATTCTCTCTACAATTTGAATCTTCTTCATCTTAATCTCTTCGTCTTCTTCATCTTCATGATGATTAAGTGGTATTTCTAATTTGAGATTACATTTCTGGTTTAGATTCGATCATATTCGAAAAGAGACAAGGTTGTAGGAATACCAAAATCAATTGAAAGAATGAAAAAAAAAATTCAACACTGATTGATTCTATATGAATCGGATTGGATTATCAGCATTCTCGAAAACGATCCTTTAGCATCAAGATTCTAATTCTAATCTTCATTCTCTATCCTCTAGAATCATTTTGATTCTTTTATCAAAACAAAATTTTTTCCTCAAACTAATTTCCGTTGATAATTTGATTCATTCCCGATATCTTAGCGAAGGGGCTTTCCTAACAAAAAATAATAATAATAATAATAAATTAAAAAAAAATAAATTCTCATTCGATTCATTCGAATTAATTATTTATTCAATGCCAATTTTTGGTATTACCTTTCGATCTTTCGATGAACGATTGAATAGATGGATGGAATCGTATGATTGATTGATCGATGAATAGATTCGATTGCTTTCATTATGCAATCGAATCAGCTAACAAAACAAACAACAAGTCAAGGTTGATTAACATCTCGGACTTCGGATGGATTCTCTCTCTCTCTCTCTCTCTCTCTATTCATACACGTTTCGAAGAGTTCAATTTCAAAGTTTTTCGAATTCGACAAACAATCATAATCGAGACATAGAATTTTTTCCATTTTTTTTTCTGTCCTGCTAGATTGCTTACAACAATAATCTTCAATGCGATTAAGAATAATCGATTGGATTTCGAAAGCGATTTCGATTTTGATTGATGACGAATTGATTCGATGATGTTGGTCGATAGAATTTGGTGGGAATTTTCCTCAGACTAAATTAGTAATTGAAAAGCTAAATTAGAACCAAATTAATTTTTTCAATCTAAAGCAAAACTTTGAATCTAATCGATTAGATTCGATATTGCATCGATTTCGAAAATTTCGATGCAATACAATCGAAAACGGACCGCGGATCCAATCGAAAAGCCGGAATCGATCCATTCGATTTCTTAGGCGAGAAATTCGATGGGGAGAAAGAAATCCGGATCTTAAGATCGTATCGATGACCGATATGATTCTTAAATTTTACTTAGATCAACTGATTGATTGTACTCAATGCACTTTTTCAAGGTAAAAATACAAAAAATAAAATATCGAAATTGAAACTATCGTAAAATCTTAGCAATAAGCGGAAATACGTTATGATCTACTCGAGAGCTATCGTTGAGAATGATCGAGATTGTCGATTCTATATTCTCTAATCACTGGAGCTCTCGAAAAAAAATAAGCTCTCATTAGATAACAATAATCTTAGGTTTTTGGTTCTTTAGTTTTGGAGTTTGGTTTTGATACAATTGTTTTGCTATCGTATAAAACCCTTTGCTGATCTCTTCAATCGCATCTGAATCAGATCAATCGAAATTCTGATCATTTGCGTTGCAGTGAAATTGTTTAAATTGATTCAATCGAAACAAACTAAATTGAAAAACAAAATGAAATCCTTCATTGTTTTTGTAACAATTTTTGGATTCGTTTTCGGTAATTAGAATCAAAATATTTTCATTACCTAGATCTGATTTGATTAATTAAGATGATTTGATTTACCTTTCTCTTTCTTTCTAAAGCATCACCATTAGATCTGGAAACTACCACACCGAAAGATGATACACAACAAGAATCGATGAATCATTTAGTCGATCAGGTTGTGGCCGGCATTCTTTTGCGAAACAATAAAACTTTGGACCCTCTGATTTTGCATAAAGATTATGATATTACAATCACTGAAAGAGTAGGATTGATCATCGAATATTTGCATGTCTTCATTGAGAAAGGAATCATTTCCGGTCTGTTAGGATTACATCGAGAGGGAAGTTGTGTATTGAAAAACGTTGACGATACGATGATTGTTAAGCTAATCCTAACGAATACCGATCCACTAACTGTGGATAGTGAATTAGCTGTTAGTATTGAAAAATTTCCATTGATACCTTCCACTCCGATGGTTGCAACGATCGATAAAGTTTCTCTTGAAGTTCAACTAGCATTGACCTCTGATGGACATGTCAAAGTCACATCGTTAACACTTGTAGAGCTCAAACATGTCCACGTTCATCACAAACACGCACTTCGAATGCCATTCTTGGAGAGATTGCTTACCGCTTTGCTCGATGGATTCATTCATGTTTTCCATCGATTCATAGCTGATTTAGTCAATCATATCCTAAAACCTATTCTCGAGGAAGAGTTAAAATATATCAAAATCTAATCTTTTTTAAAAAAAAAAGAAAAATATAGCAATAGAATTTTATAAAAAAGAAAAGATTAATTTATTTTATTTTCTGTGATTCCTTAATGTTTTTCCATTTTCAATAGGAAATTTTTCTTAGTAATAAAATCTATAGTTTCAAGATCGTAAACTCGTAGATTTATTTATTATCGCATCGCATTTTTTTTTTTTTTTTTTTTTTGCATCTCTCTTCGAGATTAAATTTGAATCTTATCGAAAATCGATTCTAAGTGTTTCGATTGGAAAAAGATAACAGTTTGAGATGCAACAGAGATACAATAAAATGATAGACTCTGAGATGCAATCATCGATTTAAACATTATGGGCGTTGCTTTTCGAGGTAATTTTTTTTTTTAATTAGGGCTGCAATTATTCTTGTTCCATTGGTTCCGACATGATTTGATCTTCGTTTTCGTTGGAATTATTTTGAATGAAATTATTCGATTGACCGTTTCCTATGACCATTTTCTCCTCTTCGTTTTCAACACCATCATTCAAATCATCATCGTCTTTTGTCATCATTTTGTCTTCCTGTTGATCCATATCTGAATTATTAATATCGATATCGAAATTTGTCATCATAGGTGAAGAATCGATTTTTGATTCGATTAAATTACTCGAACCGATCATTTCCATTGGTGTATCTTCATTGTTCGTTTCGAATTTACTGATCTCAGAATCTGTCTCCAATTTCGTTGGATTTGTTTCAAACTCTGCACACTCCTTTTGATCTTCGTGATCGGATTTTTTTTCATCATTCTTTAAGTCCAATTTGAGCTTTTTATTAGGCTCATCAAAAGTTTCTTGAGAATCTTCTTCTTGAGATTCATTTTCTGGAATTTCAATGTCGCTCTCAGAAAAATTATTATCATCAATTTTTTCTATCTCTTGCTTCTCATCAACATTCTCTGCAACCGATGATTTATTTTCGACTTCATCATCATCGTCTTCTTTCTCTTTGTTTTGGTCAACTTGATTTTTGATACTATCGAAATTCAAAGCTGATTTATTCGACTCGTTTTGATTGAAAATTCGATCTTTAAGCAGATCTTCTTCGAACAATTTAGATTCAGAACGATTTTGTGGACAAACATTTAATAAATTATTTCGGCTACTATTGTGTTCATAATCATCATCGACAATTATATTTTCATTATCATCGTTAGAATCGGATGCTGAAATAGATGTCAATCGGTAAGAGGATGTTGACCAATCAGTTTGTCTTTGTTGCTGTCTATTTTGTATCAGACCTGATTGCGGATGATGACTATGATTGACTGTCATAGAGGAGAGATAATTAGATTGTACGAAAACACTGGTAAAACTATCCAGTTGCTGCAAAGGAGCTGTGTTTTTCGGTAATGGATGACCTGTTCCATAATGAGCTAGAGCAGATTCTTGATTGAGAGTGGCAGAATTTGCTCCTTTAGAATCTGAATAGAATGAAGATATTGAAGAAGCTGAGGAGTTTGAATTTGTTAAATGCGCTAAAGAATAAGGATTATTTTCGAATGAACCATTATTAATTAAATGCTGTGGATGATGATGCGGTGAATGGTTGCCATTATTGATATTATGAGGATGGTGATGATGCTGTGATAATGATGCTATAGAATTATCGAAACCATTGATCATGGAATTAGATGTCTGAGATGGCGATGCAGATGCGGATGAAGAACATGAGGAAGAGGATGATGAAGATGGTGATGAATTGGATGGTGGAGATCGTGACAGCATCGACGATGCAGATGTCAAAGGAAAATGAGGATAAAGATCTCTGAATGAAGTTTTTTTCTCAATCCTAAAAAGTTAAAAGTTAAAACTTCAAATTAAATGGATCGAAAAATTTCAATACGTTTCTGGTGTTGAATATTTATTAGGTTGGGGTTGAATTGTTGAAACAACGATGATGTTTTTCTCGATTCCTCGCATAAATTTATCTGTTCTTTTATAATGACGATACGGTTCAATCAGGAGTTCGCATAATCTTTGTATGGTGAATGGTGCTGCACAGAACCAATCAAAACATTGTAGTATATTGGATTTGATACTATCATAATCAAATGGATCACAATTCGGTACACAAGTTTGTTCATCTTTCAATGGATATTTAGAATGAAAATCATCAATGACTATTTCAATTTTTTTACGAATAAACGGTTTGACTTTGATCCAAGGAAAACTAAAAAATTAATTTAGAGAAAGATTTAAAAATTAATTGATAAAAGAATCTTCTCCACTTACATAGTATCACCAGTTTTGGCGATATTTTGCAGATATCGTTCTAGTATATCAGGAAATTGATTCGTTTCAGGATTTTTAGAATGGTCTATGATGAGCAAAAAAAAAGAGTCGATTTAAAAAACAATAATCGGATAGAAATTGAGCGAATCAAAACACTTACTGACAAGCTCTTCAAGAACTTTGTCATAATCAAGTTCACCCATGTTTTCGTTTCGTTAGATTAAATTCCAAATCAAAGAGAATTATTTGCGAGCTTAATTTTTTTTTTTTAATATTCACGATGAAATCTTAACGTATAAAATAAATGCACTTGTAGATTGATGATTATGATGATGATGATATTTACACAAAATTCTTCAACAACTAATCTAAATGAATAATTTGAAAAGATTTTTTTTTGCTCCGATCGAAATCGAAGAATCGAATCGAGAACAGATGAGAATGTAATGTAATGATAATTAATAGTTTTCATAATTTTGTAGAATTTCTTAAAACCTAAATTTTTTTACCTTTCGGTAAAAATCAAATGTTTGATGATGTTGTTGACAGCAGCAGCAGCAGCAGCAACAAAAACAACAACAAAGAATCCAGCTTGTAGTGGTGTGTTTTTGTGAAGAAATTTTTTTTTTTGTTTTGAACACTCCAAAAAGG
This sequence comes from Sarcoptes scabiei, assembly GCA_020844145.1. Classification (NCBI taxonomy): domain Eukaryota; kingdom Metazoa; phylum Arthropoda; class Arachnida; order Sarcoptiformes; family Sarcoptidae; genus Sarcoptes; species Sarcoptes scabiei. Next base: position 6,097,513 of record CP080487.1, read on the forward strand.
ATCGTAGGTAGAGGCAGTGATTGGAATGCAGAGCAAAAAATCAAAACTTTTTCAATGAAAAAAAAAAAAAAATTTTCCTTAGATTTACGAAGATTTAATTAATTCGGAAGAAGGAAAGAAAAAAATTCGAATCATTCGAAAATTCAAATAAGAATTTTTATTTCTAATCTTCTTTTTTTTCTATCGAAATTTTTATCTGATAACAAAATTTCTGATCTCTTCGATCAGATTGAATCATCGATCGAATTTCAATTTAAAATGCCGAATCCGTTTGAAATCGGTCCATTTTTTTTCAATGAAATCAATTTTGATGTTACATAGCGGTAAGAAAAGCATTCGATCTTATAAGTTTCTAATTTTGTTCCATTTTTAGCATCATCAAGATTGTGAATTACGATTCGTAGCAATGTTCTTCATCACTGATATCATCATCACCACAGTCTGGTTGGCTATCGCATCGCCATTTTAATGGAATGCATAATAATTTATGATAGCATTGAAAATATCCTTCTGGACAATAAAAATCTTTGGGCCTAATCAATTGGCATATGTTACGCTCATCTGTCTGATCTGCGCAATCTTTGAAACCATCACAAAGCCAATGATATGGTAAGCATCGATGTCCTTGATCACAACTAAATTCTTTTGTCTGACATTGTTGTTTTCTTTTAAAAGACCAATCATCTGCTATCAATTTTGTCATTCGTCTATCATTTTTTTCCGAAACATCTAACGACCATGGTCTTCCTTTTTGAAAGTCGAAATTTTTTTATGGTCAAAATTTAAAGAGTAAAAGTTTCAATTGTAGAAGTTGAGAATCAAATCGAAAACATTGACATTGTAGTTTGATTTTAATTAAATACCAAATATTACAAACCTGAAAAATTGATTTTTGAGTTAATTGATCGTTCCAAAGGTTTGCGTAAACAATTTCGTCCTTCCGGTGAGTATTTTTCATTTGGTTGACAAAATTTTTCTGTCAATTCTTCGTAATCTATCGGAACGCATTGATCATTTATATCTAATCTATAATGATCGTCGCATAGACAAATTGAATCTGATCGAAATTTTCGAATTTTGAAATGCTCACATTTTTTCTCATCCAGTATTTTTTTAGGCTTTTTTTGAAAAGGATCGTAAATTTTCATATGAAATAAAGGTGCACGTTCTTTCACACAGACATCGGTTTTGTTGAAGTCAATTTGAAATCTTTGAATCATACCATGTTGTAACTCGATCCACCACAAAGTGTTTCTATGAAATGTCATCGAATTAGCTAGACTGATGAACGACGATTTGATAAGCTTTTGTAAATTTTGGCCATCATATTGAATCCGATTGATACGTTTCTCTGAAATATCACACCAATAAATTGTTCTCGAAGATCGATCCAAAGCGATAGAATGGATCCGAATTGTTTGATCGAATTGAATGATGGTGAATGAATCACTTCCGTCCATGTTTGATTTTTTGATAGCGTTCATCATGTATTCATTCATTTCATCAGCTTTATAAACGAGGCTTGTGACGTAAAAAATGAGACCGATATCACAGTCGATTTCTAGAGCAGACGGTTCAATCAGATCTGTTATAATTACTTTTCGCCAAGCTTGATAAATCGAATCGGTATTATTATCTTCCATGTAAGGTTTGATCTTAAGAAGAGATATACTTTTTCTATCCATGACGTAAATGTTTTTCTCGCACCAATCGAAAGCAAGTGCTTCGATTCGACTAAAAAGACCTATATTCCTTAAATCTATGCTTCTTATCATAGTTGGGGTTCGGTTAACCGATAATGGTACTGTATTTTTGTTCAAAAATAAATCATGAAATAGTAATTTACTCTCGTTATCTTCTAGATAATAGATTTTTTGATCAAATGGATCAATATCGAATGTAATCGGCGATTTGCTAAAAGTTATTGGCATCATAGACTGATGCATTCCATCGATTTGTTTATTATGTAGCCTTTCTTGCCGGCTAGAATCATCTTGGTCATGCTGTGATTCAGAATCGAGCGTTTTAAATTTTATCAATCCAGGATTCATACGTGAATAGATTAGAACAAGTTCAGATTGAATATGATGATTGAGTTCTGGATTTTTAATCTGGGCAATCATGATTTCGTTCGCTTTAAGAACTTCGTTCTCATGAGTTTTTTCTTTTTCTACGTAATTTTCACTTTTGTTTGAAATTCTTTTGATGAGAATGCTCGCATCCAAATAGCTCATAGATCTAAAAGTTTGTTTGCTTATCACATTATTTCCTGCTTGAATTATCTTCAACGTAAGTATTGTTGTTTCGTTTGAAATTTTCGTGCTATTGTTGTCATTTTTGAAATGAAGTAGTGTTGACTTTTCTTTTTTCATTTGCTGCTGGTGTTTCATCAAGAGAAAAATACTATCTTCTTGTATGATGAATGAAACTGTTCTAAAGAAGTTTCTCCATTCTATCGATTTCGAATCAATCAGAGAGAATCTTTTTCGATTCTGTCCATAGTAATCTATGCATTCCAGTACATCTGAAACAAAGGAACAATCGTCAATCGAATCAAATTTCAATCGAAAATTGTTTACCTAGTCTCGAGTCGATCCAATATAAAATCTTTGTTCTGCTGTCGATAGCCATCAAACTTGGTTCAATGATTGCAATTTGAACCAGTATTTTGAGATTTTTTCCTGTACGACTATCTACTCGAAATATGGCTGGAGAAAGATGATGTTTGACATCTCGAGATCGATCGCCTTGTCGAGAAACAAACATAATATTTGCATCATGATCGATTTTGAAATCTAACGGTCTGCTTAGAATACGATGATCAAGCACAATGCGACAATCAATCGAATTGTTACTGAAATTACATTTGTAGATGATTTCACTTTTCTTTCCTAACATATGGATAATTTCGTTTTTGTTGTCCAAACTGATACCTTCAATCTGTTTCAAATCAACGAATCGTGGTATCGAAATTCTATTCGTAATCAAAACTCCGTTAGATGAAATCGCAAGACAATCTAACGTTGAATTCTTGATATCTCGCCAACAAATATTGGTATCATCTTTAATGAGATCAATTGTCGCAAATGAATGAGACCAGAAATTCTGTAATACAGAAAATATTACCAAACTAATGTTTGTAAAAATTATCCTTCTTAATTACTTGGTCAGCTAATGATCCTTCTATTATAATTCCTGGCGAATTGTTTGTTAGATTATTCATTAAAGTAAAATATTTTTCACCATACTGAATGAAAAGACATGGCTCTTCCGGTTCCTTCGAGGAAGATTCATCAATCGAATGATTATGTGACTTGATTGCCAAGATACTCTTAGTAAAAAATGATTTGCACTGTGGGTCCGATTCGTCAGTGTCATCATTGAGACCGCAATCAAATTGACCATCGCATTTCCATCCTAAAGGAATGCATTCGTTGAAAATTTGGCAGCGAAACATTTCTTCTGAAGCACATGGTATGCATAGATTCTCCATGAAATTATCATCCATCACCATTGAATGCTCAGTAGATCGTAATGGATCATCGAACACATCCAGATCATAATCGATCAAATTGAATTCATTTTGAAGCCATTCATCGCTACCATCTTGGCAATCGAGAATTGAATCACATTGCCATAGCCTTGGTACACATTCTGATGATGTCAAGCATCGAAACTCATATGTTCCATTGCAAATTGGTAAAGATTTGCTCTGAGTTTCTCGAAAAGTTTTGGTTTCTAGAGATGAAATTTTCAAACTTATATTTGTTTCATTCAAAAGCGATTCGGTGTCATTCTTTGCAACAATATCGATGCCATCAATATTAACTAGGATAGAACATTTTATCAGAAGCATCTGAGATAAAAATGCAATAATTGAAGATAACTCAATCATTCTCGAATTTAATCAAAATTATTCAAATCACAATTATTTGTACGGAAATCTAATCAGCAAAAAAAAATTGGAGCAAAAAACGCCGGTTCTTAAACACATCGTTCAATAGGGTTCTGATTAGATGTCATCTGCCAAAAATTTCAATCATTTTTTGCCAAGATCATGGTTGATTTTTGATTCTTTGAAAAAAAAATCGAATTTCAAACTTTTGAATCGAAAAATCTTCAATGATAACGATAATTTTAAATCTTAAACAAAAACATAAGTGAATGTTGAAAAATGGATCCGTATCTCGCTTTTCAACATTCAATGAATGTGTTGATGATCGTTTCGGATCCGATGCATTTGCGTAATATGTTTCGTTACATAAGATACCCAGACTAGAAAGAAAAGTATCCAAAAAAACGTATGAAAGCGTCCGTTGTTGATGCGCGCGAGAATGAAAACATTCTTTGATTTCTAGCCGAAATACCGTTTCGATATACTGCCACAACGATCTAGAAAAACAATCGCTTTAAAAAAATCCATCATTCTCGAAGATGTAATCATCATCATCATCATCATCATCGTCATCATAATCAAGAGTATTTGTGATGGTAAATATGAAACCAAAAACCGAATCGCTAGAGAGAAGAGAAAAGAAAAGAGACAAAAAACAGATAGGCCTAATGAAAATAATCCTAATGATTGGAAAAAAACTCACATATCTGTTTGTCTGATTCTTAGAAAATTTTCGCATCAAACTTTTCTCTCTATATTATTTCCTCTTGATATTAGTCTAATCACGTCGAAACTCTCGATGAAAATGAATAGTTCAAAGGTCATCGCCATGTTCATGAAATATTTTTGATTTATTTTTTTCAATCCTCTTCTCGATGATCAATCAATTGATCGATTTGAATAGAATTCTGCGAATGAAACGATTTCTCTCTCTCTCTCTCTCTCTTTCTTTCTTTCCTTTCTTAACTGGTTTCTCACAAAGAAATCAATGAGAAGAAGAAGAAGAAGAAGGGAAAAATTTCTTCAATTTTTCGTTTATTATTCAAATTTGATTTGATACTGTTATGATGTAGGCAAACCAAACATGTTTCAATCAATCGAGCAACAATAACCACATTCAATTAATCAGCAACGAAAATAAAAAAATGAATTATGAAACGAAAAAAATTGTTAGATGAAAAAAAAAAACGAATGTAAAGAAATGAAAAGGACCAAAATCTACAAGTCTAAACAAAAAAAAAAAAACGAATAGGGAAAATTTAAACGAATTTAGCCGCTTTACAATAGATGCGAAAAAAAAATGATGATATTAGCAATTTTATTTTTTAGCTTCCTTTCTCTTCATATTCATTCATTCATTCATTCATTCATTCATTATGTTTCATCAATTTTTTTTTCTGTCTTCATAATTTATGTTGTTGACCTAAACTATAAAGTGTATGTACGTTTCGTAGTTCAAAGAATTCCATTCGCATTGATTCAATTGAATTCAATCAGCTAATAATTGAATCGAGACAGACAAACCCCACTTACCACTTACCAATCAACATCAATTAATCAAAAAGGGTTCGAAATTTGCAGCAAAAATATTGAACGAAATTCTTTATGAAACTAGATTCATTGATTTTGTTTTTTTTTCAAAATTTATTCAGCATATAAAAGTGTAGAGAATTAATTTTAAATAAAATCAAACAAAAATTTAGATTCAAAATTCTCAATTAATAATTTGATTTTTAAAATTTTCAATCAAATAGAAAAATAAATAGATTGCTTGGAATAATAAATATCCTTAAATTTGAAATGCTGAATTTCATCGAAACTTCCGATTATTTAATTCGGTTCCAATCTTCAATAGTTAATAGTATTTCTTTTTCTTCTTCCCATATTTCTTCTTCTTCTTCTTTTTTCCGTATTTCTTTTTCTTATATTTCTTCTTTTTCTTATATTTCTTCTTCTTTTTCTTATATTTCTTCTTCTTCTTCTTATATTTCTTCTTCTTCTTCTTTTTTTTCTTCTTATACTTTTTATATCCACCACCGTATCCATTTAGCATCAATGATCCTGATGCTGATTGACCGATCATATCCGATGCTAATGGTAGTAATTGATCAGAAAAAGGTTGACCATTATGATCATCATCACCGGAAATAAGGTTGAGTTTAGTCTTAGAGATCGATGATCTCGATGAAGCTGAAGATTTCAATGGACGAAATTGGTCCTGATCCGGATCGATTTTTTGTGATCGAGCATCGATTTGTTCGAGATGAACAATTACGATAACCGCCGCAATCAATATCAACGAGCAACGAATCTTTTTTTTTTTTTATTTCGGGTGGATGGAATTGGAAAAGAAAAAATGAAAACAAATTTTGTTTGCATTTAAAAAAAAAACATTACCATTTTTCAATTGAATTCTCTCTTTCTCGATCAAGATTTAATCGAACATAATTGTAAGATCTAATCTTTCAATCCAATTCTCATTATGGATCGATCTGGAATGATCTGATTTTGCGATTAGAATCGTTAGAATTTATATGTAAATTTGATCTGTTCAGATTTCTATACTAAAATTCACCTGAACCGGAAATTTCTCTTCTCTCATTTCGATCTCGGATCTGATCTCCAAAAAAAAAAAAAAAAAAAGAAAAAAAATCATTGAAATCAAAAAACATTCGTTATTGTTTCATCCAAGGAAATGGATTACTAAATCGATTCAAAATCTAAAACAAACGTTTATGTTGTAATCCGTTTCGAACATCAATGACAATCAATTTGCCGGTATCAATAGGCAAAACAAAACAAAAAAAAATTCTAAATTTCTTAATCTTTCTATTCTTTTTTTTTTTTTTGCTCTCGTTTCGATTACAAACATCTTCGTAAGAATTGATGAAAAAGGTGATGAAGGATGTTGGGGGGGGGGGAAAGAAACAGGAAAAAAAAATTAAATTTAAAAAGTTTCACAAGATATAACGAGAGTTTGAAAAATTTTCTTATTCGATTCTAATCACAAAAATGTTGGAGTTTTTTTTTTCGTGTAGACGTTCCATAAGAACTTTTCAAAGAATTTGAGTATAGAATTCTTTTTTTTTTACAGAAATTTTATTGCATTCAGTTTAGTTTATGGATTGATTCCATCAAAATCTCTCAGCCCTAAGGCTCTATGAATCATTATTCTAGGATCGAATCGTACTCTCAACAAACTCTATCATTCTGGTAAAGCTATTGGATTAATTTTTAATATCACAAAAACAATCGATGCATTTAATATCTCTCTCTCTCTCTCTCTTCAAACTCTAGAGAATTCAATTCGATGGTATTTCTTGATTGATTTTAGAATTGTTTTTTTTTTTTTTTTTTTAGTATAAAATTTTTATTTAAAAATTTTTAGTTTTAAATCAAAATTCTGGATGAGAAATGGATAGAGATGAAATCTTATTCGAGAACGAAAAATTTTTTTTTCTCCTCTCTGATTACAGACATATAATTATTTTTGGATTCTATTGCAATAGAAACATTTCTCAATGAATAATTTGATCGAGAGAGAGAGAGAGAGAGAATATTCTTTCAATCAATGGTCCAATTCGATTCCTAGCCTTGGCCCTAGCTAATTGGTTCGTTACTAATTTCTATCAATATTCCTTCGCCAAAGATGTCTTTAATTTTTGCCCAATGCAATCAAAAAAAAAAAATTTCTTTTCCCTCCATCTCCTAATTCATCCCAATTCATTAATCAAAAAAAAAAAAAATTCTGTTTTCTTCGAAGTTAAAAATCGAATCCGTATCAGTACCCGATATTGTTAAACTCTTTCGGATAAAAGTTTTGTTTGATCGATTCGATTGTTAGCGGACAGAATCCATCCATCCATCCATTCAATCAATTGGATCCGATTGTTTAGTTGAGATTCTAGCTTAGATAATACAATCACATTTTACATCTAGGTCTCTGCCACTTTCAAACATTACCATCATCATCATCGTCATCATCATCATTTCAATTTCCATTTGTCAATTATATATATGAAAGAGATGCGCATTTTCGTTGCCGAACTTTTTTTTTTTTTTCATTTTCATTTTTTACCGTTTCATCGATACTCTTCAAGCATATAGAATTAGATTTGGCCCAGTGGTTCCATGTGATTTGCTCTGATTTTATTTGTTTTTCTTTTGTTTTGTTTTGTTTTGGGAACCCCAAAACGCATCACTTTCTTCTCTTCGTTTTCTTTTTGATTTCGATTGCGAACCAAATTTTTCCCGAATTCCCTCCTCTTTCCCATCTCTCTTTCTATGTCCATCTTCAATTTTTGTTCTCAATCATTTATGATTTCATTCTTGTTTCTAGCGGATGCTTTTGCGTAGTTCGATGATTGAGAAGATAATACTAGGGATACTACAATCATCACCACCACCATCATCATCATCATCATCGCTGTCTCGAGGTTAGAAATCGAAACTAAAAAAAAAAAAAAAAAAGAATGAATGATAAAAATTCTTTCTCTCTATTTATTCTAGATCCTAGAATCTAAGGGGAGGAGAAAATATTCTTAACACACACAGATTTAATTTGCCCAAACACTATAGAATTGCTTGTGGACTCTCTCTCTCTCTTACTTTCATTGTGGCATTTATTATGTCAGAGAAGAGAGGGGAAAGGAAGAAGAGAATTTCGAGACAACTCTTTTCTTTCAATGTTATTCCAATCGATATTACTATTACTATTATTATTATTATTACTATTCTTGAGAACATTTTCTTTTGCGATGTGGGTCAGATAGGAAGAGAGAGAGAGAGAGAGAGAGAAAACCTTTCCGCTCAAATCTCTATATGGAACATTTTGCGATCTTGCTCCTTCTTCTTCATCCTTTTTTCCCTTCTAGCTTTTTTTTCTCAAATTCTGATCCAATGTTGTTGTTGTAGTTGTTGTTGTTGTTGTCGTCGTCGTCGTCGTCTTCGTAGCGTTTTCCCATTAAACCAATTTCTCATCTGCTTTCTTTTGGAATCTTTAAAAGTTCTACATCTTATCATCAATACATTCTATTTTGAAATTCTTCTCTCTCTCTCTCTCTCTCTCTCTCTCTCTCTCTCTCTCTCTCTCTCTCGCTCTCTCTGACTTATTCACCTATTTTTTTTCTGGTGTTGAAAGAGTCAAAGGAAAAAAAATTGTTTACCATCTCGTGAGATGTATATCCTCGGACAATGAAAACAGACAATTAGTGGATCGAATACAGATTTTTTAATTTTTTTTTTTGGTGGATACTTTTTTTCTTCTTGGTTCGGGAAAAAAATTTCTCTATCTTTCTTTTTTTTTGTTCTTTCAAATCAAACCTAACCTCTCTCATCGATGACACTTTCAAGCGTTCAAAGTTCATCGCTCAATCGATTTTTTCCCCCAATCACTGTTCACACATCAAATCGAACCAATCTGCAGACGGTATTCTTCAAGAGCCATCGATTTATTTTTTCTTGGTGAAATCATCGAAAATCGAACAAATTGGAACAAATTTTTTGTGATAACTATGGTCCATAATGAAACAATTACATAGGATAGAGATTCGTATCGTTGGATAACTATTCTTTCATAAATCACTCGAACCTATTCGAATATCCGCCCTTTATTAATTCTATGTTTTCAAAATTATTTCAATCTGATTTGTCTATTTGATTCGTTTTTTTTCTCTTCTATCTTTGAATCCATCAAAACAAACTGTGATCAAACGATAGATTCATTCAATTCTTTTTTTTTTTTTTTTGATGCTAAACAAAAAAACGTCCATTGCAACGAAACAATTTCGTATCGGAAAGAGGCGAATCTTAAGCGAATCGAATCGAATTTCTAATTAGAATAAAATGGAAACAAAAATTGAGAATGAATTCGATTCGATCAAAACAATTGGAACGACTGGTTCGTGTGGAACTGGTACGAATCTTCTAAACAATCGAGCCAGAACCAATAGTCCAAATTTTGCCGAATTTAATAGCGAAGAAATCAATGCTAACAATTCGATGACGAACAGAAATCTACGTCAATCGTATACGAATGAAAATGATCCACAACAAATCGAACCAGATACGAGTGTCGATGAATGTTTGAATCTTTTCAAAGCATGCTGTAAGAAAAAAGCCGATTTCGGTATGAAATATTTTTCGCAATTGATAGAGAGAGAGAGAGAGATTGAATTTATATTCTAATTTTTTTTTTCAATTTTCGTTTTCCAATACAGGATTAGAAGATATATTTTGGATGCTATTCTTGTTGATAATCATAATCTGTTCCATAATGAAAGGATTGACTAGATATAGTTGGTCACAAATCACCTACATGATGTTCGGAACCATCGGTCTTCTCATTCTATTATACATTGGAGCGACGATATTCAATAAATTCGTATTGGAAGATTCTAGTACCGCACATTGGAACGCTCACGCTAGATATACGCAAGCTGCCATACACAGTCGTCTGAATGATGAAGAACAAAGAGTTCATGTGATTGCTCCACCAAAAATGGGTGGTGCCAAATTGAATATCATCTATTCGGTCGGAGATGTACCTTTAGTTAAGACAGCTTCATCTGGTTCATCATCGACAATCAACGGTAATCCTTGTGGATCACGGCAAGGTTCGGTTGGAAGCGGATTAGGATTGCCGAATGCATTGTCAAATTTGACACATCAAGCCATTCATACGGCAACTGCGTTATTGGGTAACGTTCAACAAGCTCAACAATCATCGACAACATTTTCATCTTCGTCCTCATCGAATTCTCCATTACCAACGACACCGACACTACCGTTCGGTCAGCAACAATCTCAATCTCAAGATTTGACAGCTAGCCAATCGATTAAGATTGCAACGACCACATCGGCAACATCATCAAGTTCGATATCATCGACATCGACGACAATCAAACATCCTTCTCATCTGCATTATAATCATCATCATTCGCATCAAATTCATTCGATTCCATCCAGTAAACTAGATTCGTCCACACTGTCGACATCGATGTCGGCATCATCATCATCGACATCATCCCTAGCTCTTTCATCATCGATCGGATCTAATCCGCTTCCACTCTCATCGTTAAAAGATGAAATCATAGCCGAAGAAGAGGATCGGCCAGAAACGCCTAGTGTTCAGAATTTATTAAATGATTGCAAATAAAATCGATCAAAAAAAAAAAAAAAGCCGAATGCAAAAAATACTTCTCTAGTCCCTTAGTTCATAAGATACCTCAATGAATGAATTCAATCGAACAGAGCGAGCAAAATACAACAAGAATCAATCAATCAATCAATCAATCAATCAATGTTTGTTGTAGGTTGTTGAGATAATTCTTGTTGAACGTTTCGGATTTAAGGATCGCTCGATTGATGTCGAAAATATTTTTTTTTTTTTGTACAAAAAAAATAAAACTATAACAATTCTTTAACATTTGAAACAAATACCTAAAACCAGATTATACTAAGTTAGAATGATATTAAACAACAGTGAATAGATCAAATTGTTCGAAACTATCGAAGCCTAAAATACTAGCTGTAATACAATTATTAGTTTGTATTGTAATTGTTTCTTCTCTCAGTTCTCAAATTGGATCGAATTTTATTTTTCTATTACAATTAAAAGGCAAAAAAAAAAATTTTATTCCAATTCGAATCTGGAAAAAAAATCTATGGCTTAGATTCTGGACAATGGGCAATCTCTTCAAACTTGACCACGCGATTGTCGCCGAACGATCGTGGCAATATGTTGGATTTGTTTTAAGATTTGAAATTTTCTCATCAAATCTAGTTTAGACCCAATCGAAACTCTACGAAATATCAGGAATCTTACGAAAGAAATATTCATATAAAATTAAGTGCCAATTTTTATTCTGGATTGATTGAATAAATTATGAACAAATGAATATTGATTGGATTGAATATGATTGAAATTGCAATCGGATTCGATCTAAATAAATAAATTAATTTCACAAAAAAAAGAAAAAAATTAAATAAATAGAAATAGTCGAGAAATATATAGATAGAGAGATAGATAGGAAATTTTGGAAGAGGAACCAAAGAAAACGGGTGAGGTTGGGGTCAAATATTATCCAATCGAATCAAAATATATCAAAAAAAAAAAAAAAGAAAAATATTTGCCAACTATCAAAGCCATCGAGTTGTTTTGATTTTTAGCAACAATTTTTGTTTCAATTCAGTCAAAAAACGAGCCAAAGTTTTCCCAAACGAATCGAATCGATGATGATGGGAGTGGTGGTGATGATGATGATTTGATATAGAAGGACTCGTTTCGATTAGATAATAATTCTCCTTAACGTTCGTTTTGGACAACATCGAAATATTATCATCTGCCATCGATGATGATGTGAATGGATTCGATGTGAATTGTTTAGTTAAAGCTATCTGGTATAATAACGACCACAATGGTTTCAATGATGGCTTTCGCTTGAAAAATCGATATTCAATCATAAGATGATCCATATCTTTGTTGAATCGATTCAGAAGTGATGAGATCACATGATCGTAAGCGATCCCTTTTGAATTGATTCGTTTCAACCAAAACGATCGTGGTCTACGATCATCTAAACCAAGCAACACCGAGCTAGCGTTTGGAATGCTTCGCGAATGAAAACTATGGAACGCTTTCAACCAAGATTGAACATATTCGATCGATTCCAAATCGTATCGGTCATAGAAAGCCATAGCTAAATTGGTCATCTTGAAATAATCATTGAAAGTTTCTTGATATAGTTCTGATTTGGAAACAAACGAATCAGGCCATTTGATAAAGAAAAGCTCTAAAAGAATCGATTGGTATTCTGATATCTCGAATTTGATTCGAAAAATTGAATGAAGATCGTTTCGATCAATAAATGATGATGGTACGATTTCGATTAGAAAACTATCACGACTTTCGAGAAGAAAATTCAAATCATTACGTTCTTTTACGGAACCAAAAACCAGAATCTTGATCGGTTCCATTCGAATTGTATTCATTGAGATTTGTTTTAAACAAAATTGTTGCCGAGAATGATAATTTTTTCGATTTTTTTGCTTTAAATTTTGTTTTGAATCGGTTCCAAATTGATTCCAATCTTTAGTTTGATATAATTCCACAAATTGTTTCGTCGAAATCGATTGAATTCGTTTGGATCCAATTGATTCCGTTGATTGTTTAAAACTTTTTTCGATCAATGTTGTTTCAGAAATCTTCGAAGATTTTTCTTCTTCACCCGACGATTTCTCACACAAAATTTTTGATTTTTGATCTTCGATCAAATTTTTACCCTCCTTAATTCTTAAGTTTGTTTGTCGCATCGCAGCTCTGGTTGTAATTCCACACGGCCAAATTTTTCTCGATTTAATCAAACGATCAATTTGATTAGATTCGAAATTTGTTTGATTAGATTTAGGATTCTTTCTCGAAACAATCGATTCATTCTTACAATCTATTTGGCTAAGATTTTGATGTTTCATTATATTATTGTCGATTTCATAATGATTGCTATGATATATTAGCGATTTGTGATGACAACAATGAAGATTACTATCGAAATAATTTCGAAAAAATAGACCATCTTTCTCATCGATTATAATGAAACGTTCGCGGTGATTAGTTTGATGTTCGAGACGAGTTTGATTCTTAAATATTTCCATTCTAAACAATTGATACCAATGGATTTTTTTTTTTTTTTGGAACAAGACAGCAAGAAATTGAAGCGATTCGATTCAAAATGGACCAGCTTTCGATTTTTTGGCATAAATAAAAAAAAAGTTTTTGCTTTGAACAATAAAAACTTAATTTTTTTTTTAAATTATTTCATTCTATTCTGAATTGAAAATATGAAAATGAGTATCATTTTTGATTTTTTTAATATGAGTCATTCATTTTTCTTTTCAAATTTAATCACTTGGAAAAATTGAATGAAGAAAAAATACACAACGAGAAAGAGAGAGAGAGACGAGAAGAAAAATTAGAAGTCGAAGGAAAGGAATAGAGGAAAATTATTCCAATCTCACCAATTTATAGGATTCTTTTATCGATTCGATGAAATTTATCGCTTCCATTCCGTTCCAAAGCGTTCCTGATTGATCCGTTCCATCCATTTCGATTGAGATTGTTGTTGATTTTGATTGGTAGAACTGAAATTTCGAATCCAATTGCTAGCTAGATCCACAATTTTGGTGATATTGTAGAATTTCTCCGAAGACATCTCATCATTATGATTCCACTCCCAATTGGTGTTTGAGTTCTGGTTTAGGTTGTTTGAATCCAACACTTGTAGAAAGATTTGTGGCATCATTTTATTTTGTCTCAATCGTTCCATCGATTCATCAAGATGTTTTCGAACCAATCGATGAAGATCATTCTCACGTATAGATTCGATCATTTTTTGACATCGAGAATATTCGTAACATTTATCTTGCGCTTTATCAACAATTAAACGTTTCGTATCGGTCCATATCTCAACGATTTTATCCAGTAAATTCATCATCATTGTTTCGAGATCGTATTTTTTTAAAAAATTTTTAAAATTTCTCCAACCTAATTCTTGCCATTCGATAAGTTTCAAAGCAATCAAATCGTTGCTTGTTTTCATTCGATGTTTGATTTCGTTCAACTCTTTCCCAATCAAATCGAACAGATCTTGAAAGAGTGTTTGAGCTTTGAGTAAAGATAATTTGTGATGGATTTCCGCAATCAAACCCTCAACGATTGAGTTTTTCCATTTCGAAACATCGGAACGATTCGATAACTGTTGAGAATGGGGAATTTTTGGCTCCAAAATCGATTCAATCAATGGCCAAAGATTCCATTTGGCATCTTTCATTATCGATTGTCCAATTTGATTCGGATCAAGATAGAAATGATATCCGGAATTCAAATCTGATGATGAGCTCCAATCGAATTTAATTCTCGTTTCATTCTGCATCGTTCCATAGGGTATCGATTTCAATTTCATTTGTTGCCATTGATTGGTTCCGAAGCGATTCAAATTGATCAATTTGTAACCGATCGATTTCGAAGAGATTTCACCTGCGATCGTAAAATTCAATGCTTTCATTTTATTTGGTTCGTTTAGAGTTTCGAGTGCTAACAAAAATGTTCGACCATCCAAAGATTGCTCTGGCTGATGTTCCCAAGTGATAGCGAAAGGTTTTTGTTCAGCATCAAATCGATCACCGAAAACCATTTGAAACGTAGAACAATCGTTTCGAATATCGGACCAAATTTGATGGCTTCGAGGACAATTATCTCTCGTTTCTTGAGATCGAAAGAAAAATTCGATCACTTTTGGATTTGGTTGAAAAAATTTCGATGATTCAATCTCTAATCGAACAGATTTTAGATTCTCATCGAAATTTCCACTTGTTTCGCGTTGATAGAAAACTTGCATCCGAGCCAATGGTTCCACCGTTTCTTTTCGTTTCAATTCGGATTGAATCTGTTTGATTCGTCGATGTTCATCGAAATAATGGCCTTGATCAGAATGATGATTACTTTCATCTACATCATAGAAAAATTCGTTAACCAAAGTGTAATCGATTCCACCGGGCAATTGAAGATGACCAACAGTATTGATCACATCGCTCTCATTCATTGGTGATTCAACATAGGTTAGTGCAAAAATTTGCTTTCCAAAATCTTTCTCAACAGTGATACCGGTCAATTTGGGCGCATCCATTCGTTGTCGATATCGGAGATAGAATTCCGCTAGATAATCTTTAAGATGTAGATCCATTTGTTTCGATTCAAATTCATTCATCGTTAATCGAATTAGTTTCAATGGGATCGTATCAGATCGATCTAGAATCATTTCGATTTTACTTCTAGCTTTCCAATCGCCATCTAATCGAGTATCGTAGAGCACAATCTCATGTCCAGTATTGCTTCGGTCCTGTCTGCTCGATTGTTCCACATCCAACTGAATGGTTTTGTGATCATCGATCTCTAGAATCGCTTGTCGATTCCATCTCGATTGCTCCTCAAATTGATTGCTTAATTTCGCTTTGATGGTGTGATCTTGTGATTTGAAAACAGCATTGATTCGATCGTACGATGCTGGATGATGTGAGACGATCATCACTTCGAAACGAGGCTCCGCTAACAATTTGAAAAGAATCTCGGCACGATAATCTTTACGCCATTGACCGAACCAATTCATTGCCATCTCTAATTTTTTCTCCGATTTCGAACCTACAGCGAAAACAATATGTGAATTTTCACCAAAATCTGCCTCAAAATCGATCGTCGGTATTCGATTGTCGAAAGAAAAAAGTTGGAATTTTTTCTGGATCGATTTGCTTAACAAATCAACATTCAAATCTATCAAACGACCATTGATATCATCGTAGACATTGATTTGAAGAATTTTCGCCGGTTTTTTCCATTCAAATTTTATGGTTTTGGTGACGAATTTAGGATTGTCCACAATCGCTTCGTATCCGATCGAATCACGATCATTGCGGCCAGAAATTTTTATCGATTTCTTCTCGTTTCCATCACCGATTTCAACGAAACCTTTTTGTCGAAAATCATTCCAATTTTTTTGATCGCCATCGAATTGATGCTCAATTTTTGCTTTAGAATTCAAATATTTCCATCCGCTTTTGAGATCGGTCTCACCAGACCAAATCATAATCCATGGTCGATTTTGTTGATGATCTAGTTCAAGTTTGCCATGGAATAGATTCATTTGATCATTCAACAATTGCATCTCGATCCTATAGAATCCTTTCGATTGATTTTGATGTTTCAATTGGAACAATTTCTTTCGATTACTTTTGTCTTCTCGATAGCTAGCCTCAAGATCGATAGAATGATCTCGATCATGTTTGTGATCGATATGGGCATTGATTTGATGATCATTGAATCGAGCATCTAGTTCACTTTTGAAAGCGTTCAGATTTCGTCGTAACGAAAAATTCATTCCGAATTTTTTCGATTGTTTCGAATCAAAATCAATCTCGAAATCATTCCAATCGGTAGTTTTCGATTCGAATCGATGCTGTTGTTCACGATTTTTCCAATCAAACTTCCAATGCTTATCATTGAAGCTCATCGAAGATTTTATCGTTGATTCACTTTTCGGATGATGAAGATCGAAATCGAATATTCGATGTTCGATATCTCGATTGATTTGAAACGAACCGATCGTCGATAGTTTCGCTTCGAATTGGAGAGATTTTTTCGCCTTCGATTGCATCTTCACTGTCCATGGTTCCGCTTTCTCTCCTTTCATTTCAATCATCAATGTCCATATTTTGTTCGGAATTCGTTCCCATTCAATGTTTGCGATCGATTTTGGTTGTGTTTGATTTGAATTTTTTCGTAACAATTTCATTTGAAGCATACGATTGGTTCGATAGAAAATCTCTACAATTTTCTGATCACTCTCTTCACCTGATTTAATTCTCAATCTAGATGAATCGTTTCGATTCTCTCCACCAACAGCACTCGGATTGATTTGACGTTCTTCTTGATCGAATTTCGTTTGAATCTCTCCATCGATTTCGAATATTTTTCGATGATTTTGCATCGTTTCCGATACGATTCTAATCAATGGATATTGTTCGATATCAATCTTCGATTGATGATACCAATTACCATTTGATTTTGCTTTCAAATTGATTTCGATGATCGATTTTGACCAATTCAATGAGCTCTCGAAATTATTGGAACTGATTGCTAATCTATGCGATGAGATTGGATCGTTTTGATCTCGATCATAATCCAAATCCAACATTAGACCATTTTTGAGATGATTTTTGGATTTGATTCTCAACAACTTAATCGATCTGAATGGTGATGATCGATTGGAGAGAGATGATGATTTCAAACTTTGCCATCGGATCTCGGTTCGCATAATTGTTTGATGAGTATGCGGTGATTCCATATTGATCAATAAGGTTTGACTGTTATCTAAATTTTTGCTCCAATCCATCTTACCAATCATATCGTTACCGATTTGAGTCGTGAATGATTTAGTTTGAGATTTTGATTGATAATCGATACCAAAAAGATTTCCAAACTGATTCTTTGTTTGAGATTTGATCATCCATTGTTGCGATTTTGGCTCTTTTCTCATTTCGGTTTGATGAGAGATAGATTTTTCAAACCAATCGAATTCGATCAAACCGTTCGTCGGTGATTGTGTTTTGAAAACATTCTCAAAGATAATCTTTAGCAAAAATTTATCATTTCGAAATTTCGTTTGAAATTCATCATTACGATTATCATAAACAATTGAATAGTTTTGTGATCGATTCGTTTCGTTTTGTATTTGATAATTTAATTGAAAATTTTTTCCATCCAAATCGATTTGAAAAGATTTAGCATCATTTTTGTTCGCTACGAAATGAAATCGGAGCAGATTTTCGTTTGAATTCCAATCAAACACTCCATTCACTTTTGCTTGCTCTACTGTTCCATTAATATCGAAGCTAAAATTTCGTTTGCTACGATAATTGATTTTTCCTTGAAGATCGTAAATTTGTTCACCTTCTCGTTTCATTGTTGTCGTATATTCATATCCGTTCTCGTTCGATCTTAATTCCACAAGATTACCCCAATGACCGATTTGATCGTTCTCAAAAAATGATTGATGTTTGAATTGACGAAAATGGCGTACAAGATCATTGAGATTTTGAATTCGATCTTGATCGGTTTCGAACAAATTGACCGAAGAATATCTTCGCGGTATCCATTTCCAAACGCCATCGGTCATTCCGGTCGCTCCTTTTAATGTGAAATCACTTTTACCTCGGAACGTTTTCGTCTGAATCTGTTTGAAAGTTTCTCGATGTTGTATCGTTAGATCGTAATGAGGTACACTGATCTCTCCTTGTAGACTCCATTGCATCGGTTCGTTCGGTGAGGAACGCTCGAGATGATATTCTGTCTCGAAGATTTTCTCCAAACTATCACCGTTGTGTATCATTAAGTTGATGTTTTTCGTTTGACCTTGTTGTTTCGATGGTTCCGAATCGACAATCAATTCCATTGTGTAATTGAAATTTTTCGGTTTGAACCAAACAGCTGCGAATGTTTCCCATCGGACTAGATCACGATCGATTTGATTCGCCATAGTTTTAATTGTTTGTCCATAATAGAATTGATTACGTTCGAAATCATCACCATATTTGAGAAGGAAATTATCTTCCCGATGATTGGCTTGTTTTCGGGCCTTCAATGTTGCATCTAGATTTATCGATGACAATTCACTGCTGCTTAGTCTGAGATGCCAATTTCGTTCTGGATCGCTGTATCGTTCACCATTATTGATGTTGAAATCTAGATTCAATGTTTCCCAACCGTTCGCTTTTGGAGACCAGAATCGTTTGTAACGAGTTTCACCGACCAAATGAAACTGTCTTGGGCTTCGTTCCAATCGATTATGATGTTCCACTTTTAGACCGAATAATTTAAGCTTCGTTTCGATATCAGATTTGAAATTTTTCGAGTGATTATCATCGGTTTGTTTCATTGTGAAATCCAAAACGGTTTGCGATTGTTGCTCAACGGTCAGCTCGAATGTTTTTCTATTGCCATTGTTCTCGTATCGTACGATTCCGACACTATCAAAAGATTTTGTTTTAGCGAACGGAGTGAACGAGAAATGGATCATAAGATTTTTAATAGTCGATTCATATTCCGCACTTGTTTGTCCATCGATATCGATCACCAAAACTGGTCGATTATTTTGATCTGTAATTTTCATTTTAATTGATCGTTGTGCATTGCGATCGGAAACAATCAAACTTCCGTGCATATTATTCTCAAGATGGCCGAGACTGAATTCAGCCATCAAATCATCTTGGGTTTCGGATGGAACTTTTAGATCGAAAACAAAATGAGCATTCACTTTTGTCTCATCAGTGTTCAAAATTGTCGCAAGATTGAAACCAAATCGAAGATTTTCATCACCAAAATTTGATTGCGAAATTGGTGCAATGAATTGTTCTGGTAGAATCAATTCGATTAGAACACCTTCAATCTGTTCCGATTGTTTCTGTATCACAAGCTCACTATAATCCAAAATAGTCTCGCCAACGGCCTTCTCGATTGATTGCGATCTATAAGAACGATCAAATCTATTGAAAGTCTCTTTTCGATTGTCGAGATGTCGAAAACATAAACTAGCACCGATATATTTCAGCATCATCGGAGAGCATTCGTTTGTGATTTTGAATCGCTTCAAATCTTGATAACGATTGCCACCAATGATCTCATTTTGTGATTCTAATTGTTGATGTAAAATTTTAGTCTCCGAACGCCACCAAACTTGTTCGGTTTCCGGCAACAACCATTTCATTCTCAAATGTTGATTCTTTTCAATCTCAAAGATCATCGAGATTGTTGGTGCGATCCAAATTTGATTGACCAATTGAAAACCATTATTATTGTTGTTGTTGTCGTTAGCAATCATTTCATCATTTTTCGTTTGTTGCTCCTTTCGATCGTGTTGTTGCCAATGATAATTATCGATCGATAGAGTGTTTCGAGTCAACACTGTCGGTTTCAACATCATTTGCCATTGATTCTCTTGAGTTTGATTGAAAAATCCTTGCATCGATAAAATCCATGTGGTGTTGAGTTGTAGATGGATTGGCACACCAGAACTAGTCTGCTCTAAAACGAGATGTTTTTGCCAAGGCAAAACGATCATTGTTTCATCAATCTCGATTGGTAATTTCTCTTTCAATTTGTTCCAAACATCTCCTATTGTTGTTCTTTCATCAGAATCATAGACGAAAACATTTTTACCATCAATATTCAATGTTAATTGAAGTTTTCGATTATGATGACCATCACCGATAAGCAATCTATCATTTCGAACCATTTTATCCGCTATTGTTTTCAATTTACGGAAAAGTACTTGTTGATCTTGTCCTTGATGTTGTTGTTGTTTTTGTTGATCATCTTTGACACTAGAGAATAGATGCGAAAATTTCTCCACCATATTCGAAACTAGAGGACCATCGAAACCTTCTTGTCGTATCATCAATTCTCCTACGTTCCATTGTTTAGTGTTGCTGATCGCAACAGTCAAATTCAAATTGATCGAACGTGGAACGGTCCAAACATCATCGGTCGTATTTGGCATTATCACATCGATTTCAGCAAAACTCCCTAACGATGTACGAGGCTCGATGTATTCATATTCAAAATGTCTTGAGAGATATAATTTTAGCATCGAATTTGGTTCAGGAAAAATTGGACCATTCTCTGGGATCGAGAAACGTTTCGGTAGATCATTGGTTGTTCTCAAAATTTTCTGATGCGATGTAACATAATTGTAAATATTTTGATTTGATTGATTCTCGATGATAACAGATAGAATTTTTCTTAACTCATCAACATTGGTACCGGTTTGAATCAAAGTTCGATAGGCACCAATTCGAATCTCATTCGTTTCGGTAACGTTAGCGAAAATCGACATCAATGTTTGTCGAACAACATCGGTTGTCGTAACGCCTTGAATCGATTTGATTGCTGACAATCGAACCCATTCGTTCGAATACTGCTGTCCAGAGATGATTGGTAATAGCTTTTCTTGCTCCTCGACTCTTGTTCCAGGCGAAACGTTCTCTAGTGATTTGAACAAACGAACTAATGTAGCTGTTTTCGGGTTGTTGACGCGAGTTTGATCGGTTGATTTGCCAGAAATCAATTCAACAATTTTTTCAACAATTACTTCATAGGATTGTTTCTTGATCGCTCGAACATCATCGTCTTGGACGATGTTTTCATTGGTTGTAAGTTTCAACAGCGAAGAAAGACTCAGAATTATTTGCGAATCATTAGTTTGCGTTAGAAATTCCGGCAACAATTGTTTGATAGCGCTCGATGATGGACTTGTTGCGAAAGCCAATGTGGTCGCTAGATATCGAAGACGATTTCGAGCTAGAATATCATTCGATTCTAAACGATTCAATCGTTGCATCTCATCTTTCACAATCGAAACGGTTCCATCGGTCAGAAGGGAACTGGCAGCATCGACAAAGATATCGCGAAGTTTTTTATTATTTTCGCAATGACAAGTTTTGGTTTGATTCTGTTTGATCATCATCCAAACAGATTCGATTTGATCGGAAGTACTTGTTCGTAACGATCGGATTAATTTTCCAATCGAATCGAGAGAGTTCATTGCTATTCGATTGTTGTTCTCGTGAAACTCTTTACAAATTTGTTCCACCACTGTTGATAAATCAGTCGAAGTATTTGGCCCATCGAACGAATGGATACCGTTTGATTTCGTAGATGGGTTCTTGGTCAAACCATAGATATTTCTTAGCCAACCTTTGTGATTCGAAAGAATCGAATTAGTTTTGCTCTCTTTGTGATTTTTTTTCTCGCTAGTCGCAACGATCTCATCAAAAATCTCATCATGTTGGTCATTTTTTTCGATAGTGTTCTGTACCAAATTGATTTTCGAAACCAATTCCAAATTGAAACCATTCACCAAGGAGCTCATCGATCTCGATGATCTACATTCACTCTTGATGATATGATTCTCTTCGATTTGTTGTCGACACATCGCTTTGGCTTTTTTGAACTCTTTCACTAGATCGCCTAGATCGGAGAATTCTGCTGATTCCTCAAGATTCGAACCTAACGAAAACGTAAATTGTAATGAATTTTTTTTTTTTGGCAAAATCTTCTCCTTTCACATACATTTGAGTAGATCTTTTTGTTTGCGTACCGATATTTTGCTTTGATCTTTAGCGATATCGATCTCGTAATCAGTCTCACAATCACCGAAATAATCAGTTTCAATAACCTTACGGCACCAAAAAGATAGCCGAAAAAAGAATAGAGTTTAAAAGTGAAATTAAAATTCTAAACAGAAAATAAATCACCACCTTCTGCGTAGAAGATTTTTCTTTCATATTCAAAATGTTCGGCATCGTTTGCAATGCCGAGATGATACTTTTCTTCACATTGATCACAAACGGTTCCACTTGATGCTCAGTGATAGGTGAGTAGATCTCGGTGATGATACCATCTTTGTAGGCGAAAACGATTGGCTCACGAAATTGTCGTTGATAGAGCTTGATCTCTTCATCGATCTTATCGAATGGATTGTTGAAGAAATGAATTTTTACCGGCTCCAAGCGTAACGAAACTTCGCACGGATTCAGAGGCGATAGTTTAGCTTGACCATTGATCGTAATCAATGTTTCATCGATACGTCTAGGGCTATCAGTTCGATTCAGTATTGCTGATACTTCGTTCGAAATTTGAACATCATAAACATAGGTGTGGTTCGAAGAGAATCTAATATATCGTTCTCGAGCATCATCATTAGAATCACCATTTTGGCAACGTTTCGATAGAATAAATCTTTCCGTACGAGCTTCCGGTTGATTTTGATTAATCTTATGATGATTGAATATCAAACCTAACGCGAGCAGAATCAAAATAAGATATCAAACGATAAAAAGAAAATTTGATTTTTTTCAATTCCAACTTACCTTCACTGGAGACCAAAGCGAGAGGGAACAAAACGAACAAAACTTTGAGGCCAAACATATTTTGTTTTTCTTTCGAAACTAATCAAAAACCAAACAATTGAATAAAAGCAATCATTGGATTGGATTATGGATTTTTGGTGTTCTTTTTCTTTTGGCGAAAAAAAAATACCCCAAAAAAACAATAAAAACGATCCGTTCGTTTATGATCCGAACGAACGCGAACAAAATCTCTATCTTACAATCGATTTTATATATAGATTTCAGATCGTTTCGTTTTTTTTTTTTTCGTTTTCGTTTTCTTTTTATCAAATCTGCAGTGAAGACATTTAGACCAAAAAAACAGTGAAGAAAAAAAAACTCTATAATAATCGAATTCTAAAGAAATAAGATCCATCATCCGCTTAACTAGGCAATTATTTTGAATTCTATCGAGAGGGGACAGAAAAAAAGAAAGAAAGAAAAGAAAGAAAAGAAAAGTTGATGGACTTCGAATTCGATTGATTTCGATGATATTTGGTGTGAAAATTTTAATCATCATAAAATTTGAAATGATTTTTTTTTTCTTTTTTTTTTTTCGCTGACTTTGTCATCGAGATCCCCACGCTAGACCGAGATGATGATGATGTGTTGATTCAGCATTAACTACGATTGAGAATGAAATCGAATTCGATCGTTTCGAAATCAAACCTATTCAATTAAATCCCCTTACGTTTACAAAATGAATTGATTCGAAGTCGAATTCATCAAACCTAATCCAAAAGAGAGTGAAAATGATTTGCTTGGAATATTTTTTTTTTTTAATTTCGTTATTTTTATAATTATCTCGAACATTCAATACAATTTCAAATTTCGATAATTATTGCTAGCCTACACTGATTTTTTTCTGAAAAGCTTTATTCAGATCGGTTTTGTGTAGAAGAATTTTTTCCCGATTAAAAGCCAATCGATTAGCTTTCTTCTCCATACGACGTAATGAGCGTAGCTCTTTAAGCTCTTTCTTTCGCAAGGTTCTCTCTTCCGAGGTTTCGTGTTTAGGTCTATGAGATAGCTCACTTAAACGAGATCGAATCTCACTCATTTGATCGTTTGATTTCGATTGAGATTTCATTATGACCGAATCGATTTTGTTCGATGGCATCCCAGTTCGTGGATTGATTATGATTCGACTTGTTGATGGTTTAGATCTAACCCTTCCGTAACGATCAACTACATCATTCAACAGAGTCGATTGATAGAGACTTTCGTTTATGCTTAGGATCGTTTCACAATCAAGCCGATCGTCATCGTTTTTTCTCGCAGGATTAACAATCTCGATTATCTCTCTCTCATCCTCATCGCTGCTTTCGAATCCGGACAAATTCCCATCGTTTTCATCATTTTCTCCGATAGGTCCTAATCGTTGTCGGATGAATTCGATTGCATCGCGACTATCATGATCTTCATCAATGATACCATTTCGAAAATCTTGATACTCTTTAGACAATTTTGCGATTAATTCGCTTTGATTAGGATCTATTTCTCCTCTTATATCATCACTATCTAAACCTCCTATTTCGATTTCATCAGCATATTCTTTGATGAACATTTGCTCGAATCTCTCGTCCAATGTTTTGAGATTTTCGTTTCGTGGCAACACAGACGAAGACATGGAATATTCTGTGAAATGTGTCGATGCTGATGTTTTATAGGTTTGATCATCATCATCATTATTGTCTAAACCGAAATATCTTCGAAGATTAACATTCGATAGCAAAGCTTGATTATGTTGGACGGAATTTTTTGAATCCTGATCATCAGCTTCATTGTCGCTGCCATCATATCCGCACGTTGACAAATTATCCTATGATAAAAATCATAAAAAACTTATATTCTATAATTAATCTTCAAAATTTCTCTTTACATCACATTCTTCTATGCAGTCATCATTTTCGAGAGGCTGCATAGCTTGAACGACAAAATCATCATTAATTTGATTATTTGGATCATCAAAATCGAAATCATCAGCCATGGCAGCTACGATATCGGCATCCCAATCTGGTTGAGGACCGACAGGTAAGGCAGCTCTTTTGTTTATATCTTCTTTCTCTTTCACTGTGGACTCAAAAACTGATGAAGGCAACAAAATTTTCGCCTTGGATTCTTTTGGTTCAAAATCGATTTCATTTTGAGTTGTGAGATCATCAATATCAATTAAATGCTGTAAATAATTATAATCATCATCGAAATAAATTCCATATTTGATTTGTTCTTCGCGGCGCGAATTTTTAGAGGATTTATATTTCGAACATTTTTTTTCATCACCATCGATAAGAACTTCTTGTTTAGTTTTCTTCTCAACCAGAACGTATTGTGGAGCTGTTTCATCAACAAACAATGGATCTTGTTGACTGCGACCGACAAGTTTGAATGTGATTGAATTTTTCTTATCGATGAAAGGTTTCTTTTTACGACCCATATCGAAGAAGCAAACAAGGTTTTGAAAATTTTTTTATAAAATCGATCAATAATGAAGTATAATAATCGGAAATCGATGAATTTGGAAAAAAATAAAATTGCAACACATGTGGCTCGTTGACTATTTCGTCATCAGTGGCTCTTGAATCGGCGAGCATTACGCAATCTTCTTCTTCATCAATCAGTTCCGCTCTAAGATCAATCGAATTGAGAATTGAACGAAAAAAAAAATAAATACGTACAATTCATTCGAGTATCAATTTTAAAATTTTCTTCTTGTCGATTTCGATTCAAATAAGAATCAATTCAAGAGAGTGTTTGAATGCAACGATATTATTCGATTTCCGTCCAATCTAATCTTTTCAAATCAATCGAAATTATTGTTGCTCCAAATGATCCTTGAGATTTCTTTGCAAATTTGCGCGTTGATTATGAATGGATTGAGCAAAAATTTTTCGTTATCTTCGCAAATCAATCACATCCTTCAAAACGTTTAACATTGAAGAAAACAAAAAAAAAAAAAAAAAATAAAAATAAAAATAAAAATAAAAATATTGGATATCAGCATCAAGAATTGAATGCAAACAAAAAAAAAAGAAAAATAAATCTTAGAACTGAAACCAATCGAAAGCGAAACAAAGATCGATTTTATTGCATTGTTGCCATTTTGTTTCTTCAATTTTTTTTCATTAAGAATTTGCTTTCATCTAAATTTCTTCCCCTAAGTTCATCGAAAAAGAAAAAGGTGAATGGACGAATCAAAAGATATCTAAATAATCGTTAACAATTTTTTAAGTTTCTTTTTTTTAAAACGCACCAATAGGAATTTTTTGGAATATAATCGAAATTTTTCTCTACGGAAATCGCTTTGAATTTCATCGTTTTTTTTTTCTTTTTTGAATCAAATCCTACCGAATCAAAAAAAACAAAAAAAAAATGAATCAAATTCGAAACGTTTCTATCGCAACCGTTTTGATTTTTTTCATCTTGACGATAATCATCGAGATCGAAACAATGCGTCCGCCAAGAGATTATGGTCAACCGTTGCCTGTAGGTTCTGGTGAGAATCAAACTGAACCATCAGCAAAACAAAAGCCTACATTGAAACCGATCCAATTGAATGTGTCTTCTATCAAAGAAGCTTTTAGTCCAATAACAAATGTGTTTACAACTCGTAAACCTTTGATGCAGAATATCAATGATAGACCGAATCAATCTAGAACACAACTTGGTCAATCGAGTCAATCTTCTGGTGTTGAACAAAACGAGTACCTAGATTCATCGAATGATTTCGAATAAATTTTTTTTTCTCCTCTTATTCAAATCTAATTGTTTAATAAAGTAAAACTTTTTCGTTTCCTTAACAAAACTTTGTTCGAATTTCGATTCTTTTGGTCTTGATTTACTTTTGATCTGAGTTGTTTAAAATTCTCTAATGTAAAACTTAATCGTTGGATTCGATTTTTTTTTTGATTAGTAATCAAAATGAACACTTTTATCTCATCGAATCGCTCTCTTCTAATGCTGTTTCTGATTCTTCTATTTGATTCCGATCTTATCGAAAATTTCGCAATCAATCGTTCATTGAAAACATTAGATTTTTGTTCCGAACCGATTGAGATTCAACAATTTTTTATTTTCGATTCAACAATCTGTATCTCGATCCGTAGAGAACATTCCAATCATTTATTCTACGATCGATTTCGATTGTTTTCGATCCAAGATGGACAATTGACGAACGAATATGATGGATCAGTTTTCGATCGAACGTATCGAATCATTTGGGCATTTCAATTCGATTATGATCGAAACAATCATTTTGGTGATGATTGTGGCTCGAATCTGTCACAACTAGAACAATGTAATCGTTTGAAACAATTAAAAGGAATTATTGTGGCTAGATTGACAAATCAGCAATTGATTTTTATGCGAATCAAAAATGGTGATAGTTTTCGACGATTGAACGAATCCGAGATGAATGATTTGGACCACTTTCTTGAGATGGAATCGTTGTTAAGACATCTCGAATCTTTGCATGGATCAATTGTATCGATGACTTTTGAGGATCGAAATAATCGTTTCTTTAGCTTACACTATGGTCTTCTGAATCGGATCTGTTCCACTGAAGTTCATTCCAAAGGTTTTTTTTCTCTCTTCTCAATTTTTTTGTTCTAATAATTTTGCTTCCATAGATCAATCACCATTGCCTATGTTGAAAAATTTGATCGGCGATCAATCTCCATTCCGTATCGAATGCTATGCAACAGTAAACAATTACGTATCGATCATCGATCTCGATGGAAGAATACTGGCACTTCAAGACGTTCCATCTGGACTGATTGATCATCTTCAATTCGATACTAAATCGAATGGATTCGAAATCATTCACAAAGTAAAATCTCTTTATTTCTTCATTTTGAAATTTCATTACTAAATTATCTAAACTAGGAGGAAGGTTGGAGATTGTTTGATTGCTATCAAGATTCTTCAATTGTTCGGCAACGAACAGGTAATTTCTCTAAGTCCAAAGATTTCGATCGAATTCATCGAATCGACAGAACGTTTCGATATCAAATCCCTTTGGATCGGAGAGATTTGATGACGGAATCCTCAACAATAATGGATCACAATCAATCTATCGTCTCTACACTTTGGATTATAATAATTCTATTTTTTCTATTAATTAGCTGTAATTTTTACATCACTAGAAGTAAGTTCATTTCTGATCTAGGTTTTTTCTATAAGATTAAATTTATCGAAAATTTTTCCCCCCCCCCATAGAGAATTCCAATTCATCTTCAACAGATCATAGCGGTTGGAGAAGTCGATTGATTTCGTTGATCAATGGCAAAAGAAAGCCTTCGGATTTTGAAAATATCCGTATCGCTAATAAATCGAGACATTCATCAAAACATCGAGCATCATATCATGGATCGATAGCTAACGCAAAATTAAACAAAAATCTTAATCGATCGACACAGAAAATGAAAACATCGAAACAATCTGCTGGGACTCGATTGAAATCTAAACTGAATACAAAAAGATCGAATACAACAATCGAATGCAATCAAAAAAACTGGTTGATCAAAGTGAATGAATTTGTGAAAGATCATATCAGAACATTGTTATCTGGTGACAAACCAATCGATACTAAGAAATTATCGAAAAGAATTCTTTCGATATCGTTGGATAGTGATTCACATCTAGAAGAAGGATTTACACCAGAATCTTTAGATCAAACTGATTGCAAACCTAACCGAACAAATCTATCGAATTCAACCTATTCGAACTCATTCACCGATAATCATTCGATTTCGAATACCATCTCCGATTCGAGCCTTATGATCTCGAGTGGTGATGAATTAGATCGACGACGATTGAAACCAAACTCATTGATTTTGATTCGAAAACAGAGACAACGAAAACGACAAAAACCTTGCTCGCTAAAAGATCTATCCTCTTTACGATCCGATGATCTTCGAACGATCAGTAAATCATTGCCTATGAACACCGAAGAGCATCGAAGACAATTGGATAATATTGTTAAAATTATGAAAAATTTACGATCACAATTATCTTCCTCATCAATCTCAACATCGATATCGATCTCAAAATCATCATCTTCATCAATATTATCTATCGATAGTTTAAGAGCTAGACAATTTCGAGAGATGTACTCGGATGAAAGTGGTGATTGTTGTCATGCGACACCAACCAATCCGGATGGAGATCATCGATATGATGTTCAAGAGAGCAATGATCAAGACAAGAAAAGATCTGTTTCGATTCAATTGAATCATTTAGCTAAATCTCTCTGTTAGACTAAATTGATTTTGATTTTAGGGGATTCGCTTTTTTTTTTTTTTTATCTAAAAAACATTTTCTAGAGATGCAGATTTATGATTTCCAATGAAATTGGAAATCTAGAGCTGATAATTTCGTTTCACCACAATCACATTGCGCAATCGATTTGAGATAGATAAATTTTTTTTTTTTTTTTTTTTTGCTAATCAAACCAAAACGAATCGGTCTGAACTGGCAATTTCAGGGTGATATCTCAGCGCGATTGAAAGAATTTGATACAATTGAAAATAGGATTCTCAAAAAACCTTACGAAAAAAGACGATAGAGAGAAAAAAAAACAGCAAATCTTTTCATTAAAGCTAAAAAAATTTCTCTCAAATCTTTCGAGACAAATAAGATTTGAAATGCAAAAATTATAACAAAAAAAAACCAAAAAAAAAAAAAAAAAGAACAAACACTAGTTTGAAGTATTCCATTTTTTGTCGCTCATATCTTTTCTTTTTTTTTTTTTTTGATTGATTTCTTTTCTTGATCAACTTTCAAAAATCTTTCAAATTTAAATTTTCATTTCTGATTGCAAATGATGCAATATTTCAGTGTTTTCGATTCATTCGATTAGATTTCGTTGTTCGATGTTCTTCTCAAACAAATTCAACATCGAATCGTATCATATCGTATCATAAGCTCTTCTGATGATCATCTTTTTTTTTTCTCTCTCTCTCTCGGTGATGATGATGATGATGATTTCGATGATCATCGCATCATCAATTCATTTATTCATTGGCATCATCCATCAAACTTATCAACGAGATTTGTTTAATTAGATCTTAAGATATTGAAGATGTAATTTTTTTTTTCTTATTTTTTTTAGATAGATTTTTGAACAAATAAACTATTAATCAAAGTGAGATCGAATCTAATCAAGAGAATTATTCTACAAGGAAATCATTCTGGAAGTACTATGTGTGTGTGTGTGTGTGCTGGTATGTGGATTCACTCCAAAAAGGATGGGGTAGAGGAAGTTCCAATCGTTCGAATCGTAATCTAAGAGGATAATTTTAATCGATTGTTTTAGCTTATTTCTTAACAATGAGAAATATAAATAGATAAATAAATCAACAAAAATTTTTTTTTTTATTGGCAAGTGAAAGGTGAAGAAAATCTAGAACAAATTCAAAGTCATCGAGAGAGAGAGAGAGAGAGAGAGAGAGAGAGAGATTGAAGATTGTAGGATCCAAAATGATCGAAGAGTTGATTCACGTAGACCTTATGAGATTTATCTTCGATCCCATAAAATTGGAAGCTACGATGAAACTATTTGAATTCAAGCCAAAAAGATTTGTTTGTTTGTTTAGATTTAATTTAATTTTTCTTTTATTGATTACAATCTTCGATCTAATCTATCGAGATAATTATCTTCTTTCTCTCTCTCTCTCTCTCCTTCCCTTGTTACAAAATGAATGGACAAAAAAGAGGGAGTGTTTGTCTTCGGCTAGGTTTTCTTTTTTTTTTTCATTTCGATTCGATCTCGAATGATTTATGTTTGCGTCATCGAATCGAATCTTCGAGGATGATCATTTCGATTATTCGCAAAACTATATAATCAAGAGAGAGTATATAAAATGAGATCAATTTTGATTTGAAAATATTCAATCCGAAATATCCAATTCTCTTGTTCTTCTTCTTCTTCTTCTTCTTCTTCTTCTGTTTTGTTTCTTCAACAAACCAAACATTGACGATGAAAACATCGATCAGTTTCGAAGAGCTTGTGGATCGTTTAGCGTTGCTTTTCGAATCCGACAAAGTTGATGTCGATGAATTGAAAGAGCTGATGGCTTCATACAAAAGTAAACCATCAGAATGGTATAGATATGTGAAATTATCGAAAACTCGTTACACTCGAATTTTGATCGATGGTGGTAATGGTAAATACAATTTGATGCTTCTTTGTTGGCCACCAACACTTGGATCATCGATCCACAATCATCCCGATTCTCATTGTATCTTGAAAGTAAGAATTTGAGCGATGTAAAATTTCGCAGTATTTCAACAAATTTAATCGCTTTGTTTTTTTTTTTTTGATTCAAGGTTCTTGGCGGTTCACTAACCGAAGTACGATATCGTTTACCGAACACCAATGGTGAGATGATTATCGATTGTGAGAATGAATTATCGGAACAAAATTCTGTTGCCTACATCAACGATTCGATTGGATTACATCGGGTTGTGAATCGAGATGATTTTCAGCCAGCATTCTCATTACATCTCTACTGTCCACCGTTCGATAAGTGTAGAGTATTCGATGAGAGAACTGGTCAACATCAACATGTTGATTGTAGTTTCGATCCGCAAGATATCGTAAAATTTCGTGTCAAACATCAAATCGTTGCCGATATCGATCAACATAATCATGATGTTTTACTACTGGAACGAGAGAATTCCATTCAAAATTAAAAAAAAAAAAAAAAAGAATCCGATTTAACATTCAATTTAACAATTTGTATTATAAGTTAGAGGTATTTCAAATTTTAATGTAAAATATTTTCCCTAAGACAAAAAAAAAACTCATCAAACCAAATTGATCACCAAATCACAAAATCTCATCACCATCAACTGTTTAGACATTTGATTTGAATTTCAAAAAAAAAAAAATTTATTCTCAATTAAAAAGTTCTTTCGAACAATCATAAACAAAAACAAAATAAATCTAAATTAAACCATTCTGGATCATGGAGCATAGAGTGGAAAAATTCCCTGTCCATCCGATATTTTTTCGTTTTGTTTTTTTTTTTTTTTTTTTTGGATCAAAGTCTTCGATAGACTCGAAAACATTGTACATTGTTACAGATGGATGTCTAAAAATGCAAATTTGGAATAGAGAGAAAAAAAAATTTCAAATTAAAAATTTTCAAAAAAAAAAAAAAAAAACTTCGAAAGATTTTTTTCTAATATTTAACCCCACCACATTGATTCTATCCGGTAGAAATTCTCGAATATATTTCATTCTCAATTTATCATCCCATTGATATTGAATAAATTTATTCGGTGGTTCGAATTCCACTTTCGACTACCGGGAAGAGTTTGAGATTGAAAGTGAAAAAAAAAATTTAAATTTCAAATCTTAGACCAGAAAAAAATGAAAAAATGAAAAATAAAATACCTTAACTGTTTTGCCATCCATTCGGATCTCATCGAATTCTTCATTCAAATGGAATCTGATCACATTGGTTCGAAACGATGTAACAACTTTGATACAAACTTTTCCATCAGATTCTTTACTGATCTCAAGATCTGGATTAGCTATATTGGCCATCTTTCTTGTCACAAATCCGACGCCTGTGTTTTTTTTTTCAAAAAAAAAAAAAAAAAAAAAAAAAAAAAAGAATAAAATCAATTTAATTAAAGCACATAGATACAAACACATTAAATAGCAATACCGATCTCTTGTAGAAAGGCATCGAAATTTTCGCTAGATTCAAGTTTGAATTTTCCATAAAAATAATCTGGAAGATTATCTGATGATGTCGCCATCAAGATTTATAAAGAAAGAATTGTTCTAAGGATTTTGAAAAAAAAAATTTCACCAAAAAAAAAAAAAAAAACAAATTCAAATTGGAATCAAATTTAACAAATTTTGTTGACAATCTTCATAATGGAAATAGAAAAACTTTTATTCAGTAAAAATTCTCTCGATTTTTTTCAGACAATCTCGATGTTTGCTAATCGAGATTTTGAATTCAATTTTTGATTTATCATTCTCTCGATGAGAGTAGCTTATCATAGCTAACCTTAATCCTAATCGATCGATTGAGAATCGAGTTGGCAAAAAAAAAAAAAAAACAAAACAAAACATAATCCTACACTTATTCTAAGTTATCACAAGAGAAAATATTGATTGAGTCTTTTTTTTTTTTTTTTTTTTTGGTAGAGATTAAACGTTCGGCAACGATTAGATACAAATTTTTTTTTTGATTGAATTAAATCTAAAACGAAATTAGATTTGATTTGATTTGATTTTTATTTTTGTTATTGCCTGCAATAAAGTTCCCCCGACGGGCCGGCTTAAATTTCTTTGATGTCTAATTACTTTCTGATGGCATCGATATTTTTTTATTATTTATTCATTTAAGTCCAAGGACAGTATTTCATAAAATTTTATTACAGAATTCCAAGGACGTTTATTTTAAAATTTCAATCGAATGCCGACAATACGTTATGTCCTGGAGATGACACGTGCAAAACATTTCCAGAAAAGTCATCAAAAATTCATTAAGCAAATGCCAACCAATCCAAGAATCGCGAATCCTTAATTAGCGTAAAGACAATTCTTAACTCTTTTTTTTATATTTTAAGAATCATAAAACATAGGACACCTGGACACCGGCGATACTACAAAGGACACATGAAATTCATCTATCGTCGGTTTAGCTTTTTCATAATCATAAAACACATTTTTTTATTCACAAACTTTTATGACCAATCGCAATTAAGGATTCTAGCCAAGGCCCAAAAACTTGTATATAAGGGCCAGAAAATTTAACAAACAACATGGTAGTTTAAGACGATACCTTTGCTCGTCAAGTTGTCATCTTCTAGTTTGAAAATCCATTTTGGAGTATCAAAAAGCTGCCATCGATCCATTGGTTGACATCAAATTGTATCTTTTTAGTATCGACATAACTGCAACAATTATCTACGCGCCTTATTTTTACTTTGTTTCATTATTATTCTACAATATCAACTTTTCTTTATTTTATCTTTCTTTATTCTTTAATAAATTCAATTTATAGTTAAACTTAGTCGTCAAATAATTTGAATTGTGCGCCTTTTTTTTGAAAATATCTTCAAAACCTACGTTACCACCAAATTATTATTTCGAACGAATTTAAACAACAGAAATAATAACATTTTTTGTTATTTTTTTTTTTTGAAGTTTTTAGTTATTATTATTCTGGCTAAAATTTTCGATAATTTATCGGATGCTAACATTTGTAATGATACCGCAAGCCATCCGACCATGTTCGCCTTCCATGTAAGCTTTCAAAGTTAGATTGGAGAATTGAGGCATGAATTTGGGTACGACCCAAGGATAGGTGAAAGTTACCAAACTGCCACAAGTGATCGGACAATGTTCATGATGACAAGCATTCGTATCGACTCCAGGCACTGGAAGTTCGAGACCACCAGGTAACGTTGCTTGAAGACCAACCACCGCAATTGTAGTGTTTTGATTAGATTTGAAAATTGCTGTCAATTGGACCACAGTTTTGCGATAGAGTACACAAGGTATAGATCCTCGACACCCGGTGAGCCGAACATGCAGCAATTCATGGTTTCCTATCAAATCAATCAGATTAGAATCCGAACAATTAACATTGAAAAAAAATGATTACCGCAGTCGGTGAAAGCGATATCTCGAAAATCTTTGGGATTTTTGGTATCTGGTTTGTTGGTTGTGATCGTTTCCGGTTGTTTACTTTTACTTGTTGAGTGTTGATCAAATTCGTCGTTTTGATCGTAGGCAGAAATCACAAGACTGTAGGCAGCCACAAGCAAAACACTAGCTAGGAAATATTTCAACATTTTGGATCCTCTGAGGTCTTCGAAATCTAATTCTAGCTGATTCTGCTTTTTGCTATAATTTTGAAGTTGGAATTGCCTTTGGTTTAAATATTTTAAGCTCTATTTTAATCCATTCAATTCTATCCAATCCAATCGATTGAGTTCTTAACAAGAAAGATTTTCTATCTTAGATTTTAGATTAAAGAATTTAATCTGTCTCCGGTTCTCTAAGGAATCTCTATCTTCCAAGGTCAAGTGTTCTCTCTCTCTCTCTCTCTCTCTCTCTCTCTCTCTCTCTCTTTTCTCAATTTGTTCTCTTTCTTTGATTAGAGATCAATACAACTTGACATTGTTAATAGACAAGATTCTAAAGAAAAATAAGCATATTCTTGATCTCTCGATTCGCAGAAGTAAGTAGAGCTTTTGAATTGGAAACCATAATTGTTTACCTCTTGAGAGAAGCGGAGCCAAACTCTTCTGGAACTGGATCAATCGAGATCAATCAATTCGTTTTAGATAGATTTGAATTGAGTATTTTTTTCTCTGTTTGATTGAGTTCAATATTCAATATATAGTGTCCCCTAATCTATAATCCCGAAAAAGGAATAGAATTTTTCATACTCTCATTGAATTATATTTGATTTTAGAAAGAAACAAAATTTATTTAATTTATCTAAATTGTTTTTTACAGAGAACAAAAAAAAAAAAAAAAAAAGATTACAACAAAAACACTTCAAAATTGAAGATTGACAGTTTAAGGTTTAGATTATTCTCTAATCAATTCGGAAACAAAATTCAAAAATTTTGAGTTTACAAATTTAAATTTGATTACGGCTACAATTGATTGGATTTTCGAGAAGAGCTAATCTCTCTAGGTAATATAATATAATCTCTTCATCTTTCTCTCTCTCTCGCTCTTTAGGATCTCATTGTGAAAGTATCCTAATTGTTTCGCTTTTTAGCGATAGTTTTTTTGTTTTATTTAATTTTTTTTTTTTTAGCCAAGGAGACCACGAAACGAACTGTACGCACTATCATGTATCGAATGCTCATGCATAGTCAATCGTAACATATCACCTTTTTGATTTTCTAAATTTTTTCGATGTCTATTAAGCTGTTTGATCCAACCATCCAAACGATCACAGCAATCTCTTGTCCGATTGAATTGTTCGGTGCTAATCTTTCCGGTTGATGAAAGTAATTCTTTTTGAATTCGTTGCAACAATCGATGAGCTTTCGGTTGGATATCATCGAACCATTCGAATGAATTCTCTATCGGGCTCGAACACAACGAATCTGATTGTTGAATTAGATTCGAAAGTTTTGTATTCTCCAACATATTTGTGGTGATTTTTTTTTCACTCTCGTTCTTTCGTAAGGCTTAGTGTGATGGAATCGAAATTGAGAACAAACAAACAAAAAAAAACAGAAAGAAATGATTCAATGAGAAAAATCAGAATTGAAACTGAAGTTAAAATTTTTCGAACAAAGTTTTTATAGCCGAAACAAAGATTCTTGTTTTCGAATAGGAAGCAATAATATCTCTAATTAATCCATACTGGAGAGATTAATCTTTATCTCTTTGCCATTTCGATGGATGCTATCAAGAGAGTGAGAGAGAGAGAGAGGAAGTTCCATAAATTTTGCATCTTTTCTCTCTCTCTCTCTCTCTCTCTCTCTCTCTCTCTCTCTCTCTCTCTCTTTCTCTATGTTCAAAGATGGTCTTCGTGATTGAGATATCAAGATCTTTAGACTTGAAAAGAAGAGACATTTTCAGTTGGATTGCTTTCGAACATTTTCTTTGCATTAATTCAATTTTTTTTGTTTTTTCCGAAAGAGAAAGAGAGAGAGAGAGAGAGAGAGAGAGAGAGAGAGAGAGAAAGAGAGAAAATCAAATTTCCGTGTTCCAGAAAAAGGATTGTAAATTCAAAAGGAAATCTATATGAAAATTGCCCCATTCAAATGCAACTTCAAAGATTTTGTCAGATTTTTTCTTCAATGAGAATTTTCAAACAAAACAATCAATATTTATTTAGATTTTAATGCAAAGATGGCTAGAAGATTAAAAAGAAAAGAGATAGAGAGATTAGAGATGTCTGAAATGGTGGAGATGAAAAAAATTTAAAAAAAAAATTGTCAAGGATGAAAATCAAGGCCATCTATTGAATCGAAATAGTACATCGAGTTTGTTGATCATTGAGCGGCGCACATTGGCCGCAAAACAGCTGTTACAGCGAGATGATGCATTAAGAAATTTTTTTTTTTTTTGATTCTTATTCTTCATCTCTCTTCAATACAGATCCTAATCTCTTCTCGATGAGAAAAAATGCTTCAACAATGTTACCAAATGTACTAGTTACATTTTTTTCCACCATTCTAATCTACAAGATTGTTCTCGCTCAAGATGCTCAACGTAATGCTGAAGCATTTTTTCAATCGAAATCTAACAATCATACCAACAATTGGGCTGTGATAGTTTGTGCTTCAAGATTTTGGTTCAATTATCGGCATGTCGCTAACGCCTTATCAATCTATCGTAGCTGTAAACGTTTCGGTATTCCTGATTCGCAAATCATTTTGATGATCTCTGACGATATGGCTTGTGAATCGAGAAATCCAACACCGGCAACGATTTTCAACAACGGTCAACATCACATCAATGTTTATGGCGATGATGTTGAAGTCGATTATCGAGGTTACGATGTTACAGTTGAGAATTTCATACGCCTACTGACTGGTCGAGTTCAGAAGCATACACCGAAATCGAAACGTCTGCTGACGAATTCCGGATCGAATATTTTGATTTACATGACAGGTCATGGTGGAGATGGATTTCTTAAATTCCAAGATTCCGAAGAGCTAACATCGGTAGAATTGGCGAACGCATTTGAACAGATGTATCAGAAACGAAGATACAACGAAATTCTTTTCATAATCGACACTTGTCAAGCTGAATCGATGTCAACGAAAATCTATTCACCGAACATAATCGGTATCAGAATTCGCATTTTCTATCTAATCGATCGACTAATCTTACTTATTATCTTCCAAATTTCTTTCTCTAGGCGTTGGTAGCTCTAAAATCGGTGAAGATTCCTTATCGCATCACGGAGATCCTTCTATCGGAGTCTATGTCATCGATCGTTACACCTACTATGTGTTGGAATTTCTCGAGAAACATTACAAGCCTTCGAACAAAGCGATCACTGTTGGAAAACTATTAGAAGTTTGTCCTAAACGTCTTTGTATCTCCACAGTGACCTATAGACTTGATCTCTATCCCAAAGATCCGTATCAAGTTCCGTTGAGCGATTTTTTCGGTAACATTGGCCGGATTGATTTGATTTCTGTGTGAATTTAAATTCAAAGAATGTTTTTTTTTTTCATTTTGTAATTTATTCATTAATTTCAATTTGTAATATTCATTGAATAAGATTTTAATTAAAATTTATTCTCAATCAAACATCTAATCTCTCCTCTTTTGGAAATCGATTTCAAGTAGAAAGTTCAGATTTGATCCATGAATCATCGAGAATTCCAGAGAATTTCGTTCTCTGTCTTGCATCTACCGTTAGCATTTTTCGAAGCCATTTTTTAGCTCCATCAGTTAGAGTCAATGAGCTTTCGATCCTATGATTGATATCGTTCTCGATCGATTCTAATCTCTCTAGATTAGTCAAATCGAATGGATAAAGTCTAGCAATCATATAGAAGAAAGTTGCACCATACGACCAAATATCTGCTTCGATAGGATTGAAACTCTCGCCAGAGTTTCTGCTACAAGTATCTGGGGCTTGAAAATTAGCATATCTAATCATGTCCCAAGATTTTTTCGGCAATCGAATCACTGATTTCGTCTCAGGATCCCAGTAGAGAATAGCATCACGGAAGCCTGATAACTTGGCATCCAATTGTCCATTCGGACTTGCTTGAACCAGAATATGTTTCGGTCGGATACTTCGATGAGCGATCGCATTCTCACCGAGAAAATCTAAAGCCGACCAAATTTGTACCGCCCAACGACACATCTGTTTAAGATCAACATAATTACCGGCACGCAAATATTCCAAACAATTTCCGCGATTAGCGAGCTCTTGAAAGAGATAGATGTAATTCTGTTCATCACTGAACACATCCAATGTAGTGATTATGTTTGGATTTTTACGATCTTAACGAAATACAAACGATAGAAAGAGAATAATAAATCAGAACAACGAATCAGAATCGGATCGAACCTAATGTTTTTAAAATCTTCAAATAGAGATCATTTTGTGGATCAATTTTTGAGCTCGGTTGAAACACACGACACATCAATGTTAGATTCGTAGCCTCTTGTGGATTGAAACAAGCGTAGATTGTCGAATATCTACCATTGAAAAGAACTTGATCTTTTGTGATGATGTAATTGAGAAAATTTTGTGAATCTTTCACCGGATCCGCTGCAGGTAGCAGATAGGTTATCGCTTGGACTTTTTTCGTCAGTTCTGTTGCCATCGTTGGATCCTCATCCTCGTAGTAAGGCATTCTTGATCGGCTTTAGAAAAAATTCCTCACTTTCTCTTTTTTTGCCGGAACTAGATCGCTGTTTCGTTTAGCTGTTTCGAATCAATAAATTTAGTCAAACGAATCAAAATCTTTGAAACAAATAAATTTTTACACTCCACTGGTAGCTGATTTTATTTTAAAAGAAAATTTAATTTGATTATCAAAGTAAATGTTTTAAATCGAATTCGGATTGAATTTTTTTCATCGAATTGAATTCAATTTAGTTTATTGAATTAATATCTCTTCGATAGATTTAGCGACATTCTCGATACTATTCGATGTTCTCATTTCATTTCTGATTGTTTGTAAACGTTTATGTATCGATTGATCATTCAGTAGTTTGTCAATCTTTTCACAAAATTCTTTCTCAGTACAACGGAAAGCATTGAATCGATCACCGACACCAACTTCCTTCACTCTTTGTGCGTTATTGAATTGATCACCGAAGAGAGGTGTGATCAAAATTGGTTTACCAAAATACAACGACTCTATTGTTGTATTGTTACCACCATGACTTACTACCAAATCAATTTGTGGCATCAATTGAATTTGAGGTAAAAATTTTCTTCCCCAAACGTTCGGCGGAAATTGTTCTTTCTGTAACTCTTCAGCTCTCAGTCCTAGGGAGAAGATGAAACGATTCGGTGATTTCGATGCAAATTGAATCAAACGTTTCATAAGATAAGTATCGGCACAGCCTAATGATCCCATTGATACATAAATCAGTTTTCCCAAAGGTTTGTGAAGAATTTCATCAGGAATACGAAAATCAATTCCGTTCTCGGTCCGAACGAAATGATCGAATCGTTTCCATTTATCAGGCAAAGGTCTGATTTCGAGATAATCCAACGCTTTTGGATAGGAATAAATGTTTAAATACGGAGACCAATGACAAAGACCGTTTGTTGGTGGATCAAGTTCGAACTCATCTTTCAATCGTTTGTAATATCGTCTTAAGATTGGTTCGTTGATTTCCATAAAAAGTTTATTGTATTCGTCCCACTCTCTACGATCACCATTCAAAGAAAAACCTTATCCGAAATCAATATTAGCTTTGCAATAAGCTTAATGATTAAGTAAAGAGTACCTGTGCCTGCTGGTGGCAAATTATCCGATGGAAGACAACTCAAAACTTGAGCACTAGTTACCCAAACCCAAGGGATGCCAGCTTTCACAACAGCCGGAATTGTTGTATAGCTATCCATCAAGATGATATCTGGTTTACAATCAGCAATGATCGATTTGAATTCATCATCGACATCGAGAAGAATATGAATGAATTGTTCATGTCGTTTTGTTTCATTCTTCTTCAATGCTTCGAGTGGATCCAAACCAAATACTTGCTTAAAATCATCCATAAATTCGATCCAATATTCGTTGGTACCAAGACCTTCCAGCCTGTTTGGATCGGTATAGATAACCTCTTCGAATTTCATATCATAACGTTTCGCTTGACCTTTCCAAGCAGCTTCCAAAGCGAAAATACATCGATG
Source organism: Sarcoptes scabiei (assembly GCA_020844145.1). Taxonomy (NCBI): domain Eukaryota; kingdom Metazoa; phylum Arthropoda; class Arachnida; order Sarcoptiformes; family Sarcoptidae; genus Sarcoptes; species Sarcoptes scabiei. Next base: position 6,138,739 of record CP080487.1, read on the forward strand.
TCCTCTTCTTAGCAAACCTTCAGCGATACCGATTAAAGAATTGAGATGGCCCCAACCATCGAGACAAACGAAAAGAATTTTCAATTGTTTGTCTATTCTCATTTTCGATCGAATTTTCTTGTCAGATGAAAACAATAGATTTTTGCTTGACTCAAAATGATCATCGACAAGAACAAAACAAGAAACTTATATAAGTGTTATTATTTCTGTTGTTTATTCGTTCGAAATAATAATTTGGTGGTAACGTAGGTTTTGAAGATATTTTCAAAAAAAAGGCGCACAATTCAAATTATTTGACGACTAAGTTTAACTATAAATTGAATTTATTAAAGAATAAAGAAAGATAAAATAAAGAAAAGTTGATATTGTAGAATAATAATGAAACAAAGTAAAAATAAGGCGCGTAGATAATTGTTGCAGTTATGTCGATACTAAAAAGATACAATTTGATGTCAACCAATGGATCGATGGCAGCTTTTTGATACTCCAAAATGGATTTTCAAACTAGAAGATGACAACTTGACGAGCAAAGGTATCGTCTTAAACTACCATGTTGTTTGTTAAATTTTCTGGCCCTTATATACAAGTTTTTGGGCCTTGGCTAGAATCCTTAATTGCGATTGGTCATAAAAGTTTGTGAATAAAAAAAATGTGTTTTATGATTATGAAAAAGCTAAACCGACGATAAATGAATTTCATGTGTCCTTTGTAGTATCGCCGGTGTCCAGGTGTCCTATGTTTTATGATTCTTAAAATATAAAAAAAAAGAGTTAAGAATTGTCTTTACGCTAATTAAGGATTCGCGATTCCTGGATTGGTTGGCATTTGCTTAATGAATTTTTGATGACTTTTCTGGAAATGTTTTGCACGTGTCATCTCCAGGACATAACGTATTGTCGGCATTCGATTGAAATTTTAAAATAAACGTCCTTGGAATTCTGTAATAAAATTTTATGAAATATTGTCCTTGGACTTAAATGAATAAATAATAAAAAAATATCGATGCCATCAGAAAGTAATTAGACATCAAAGAAATTTAAACCGGCCCGTCGGGGGAACTTTATTGCAGGCAATAACATAAGTATTACGTCTCTCATTCATTTTCAACTATGGACTTTGGTATTAAATTCATTTTTCTCTTCCGCTTTCTCTTTTTTCTCTGACTGAGAGATAAGAAATCGAAACGATTTAAAATTGATTGACCTCAAACAAATCGCCAACTCTTATTTAGCTCTTTCAGATTAGATCATTTCATAGTAAATCGGTTCAAATCAGTTTACAATCGGTTCGAGAAGAAGAAGAAGAAGAAGAAGAAGAAAAAAGAAAAAGAAGAAGGAAGGAAATAAACCAGAAGAGAAAACCAATATTTAAAAACAGAGTTTTTTTCTATATCCTATCTGATTGATAGGGAAATAATTCGCTAGATATAATAGGTTAAAATTTTCCAAAATGAAGATAAAGAAAGAAGGAACAAATCAGAAAAATCTTAATTTGTTTATCCTTAAACTTGTTAAACTATTCAAGTTCGACATGATGTTTGATATTCGATTCTCATCTCTATTTGAAACGAAGATATTCTTTAGCTAAGGAATTGTTTGATCCTTAAGGTCATTGAGAGTTGAGAAACAAAGTGATGAGATTGAAACTTTGAATCGTGAAACATTTATTGCGATAATGTTGACAAACAACGGAAACAAACGGAAGAGATATTTATGATATAATAAACATTTTGATTTAGTGAGAAATTGAAAAATTTATTTTGAAAAGCTTGAAACAAAAATCGATCGATCTGTTCCGTTACGATTCGATCCAATCCAATCCGATTTTGGTATTCAATCAATCAATCAATCAATCAACGAAATAGTTTCATTCCAAATCGATCGCTTTGAATTGAGATTGTTGTGGTGGCTGTGATGGAGGTGATTGAAATTGATTCTCATATCTCGGTTTCGGTGGTTGATCGAACATCATCGGACTTTGTTGTTGATATTGTTCGGTCAACAATTGTGGTGGTTTACGTCTTCGTTCAGCTTCCTCGATTCTAGCTCTACGTATCATCTCTTGCTGTTTACGTAGTATATCGAGATCGATCGCCAACAAAATATTGATGATAAAGATCAAAACGGTCACAACCAATGCGATCAAATGGAAATGTAAATCAAATAGAGTACAATAGACATCGATCAGAATCAAAAGGATCGATGTCGCATTGAAAGCGCACGCTAGAGACCAATTACGTTTGATCACACCCCACCATCCAACACAATTCATTAGAAAAATAACCAAACCGAATAGAGTGATACTGAGAAGATTACCGCTCTTGATAATGATCGTAATCAAAAAAAAAAAAATAATAAAAAAAAAGAATAAAAGAAAAGATTAATTAGTTTTGAAGTTTGAAATCAAACATCTAACAAATTTTGTTTAGCCTCACCGCATTGATCTCATCTTTTTCAAACTCATTCTTGTTTCCACTTGTTGGTCGAATTTTTTTCTCCCCAATCTCTTTGAAATGTTGATAGGTGAGCAATAATAATGCGATACAGATTAAGATCCGTACCGGAAATAACATATTCAATAGATATCGTTTGATACGGAAACGTTTACAATAGCGAATATCTTTTTGATAATCCATTCTTTGATGAAGAAAAACTTGTTTAAACTTCTTCTTCTTGATTGTTTGTTTCGAGTTTCGAGAAGATTGAAATTTACATAAAGAGAATCTGTTTGAAGTTTTTTTTTTGATTAGTTTAGTTTTCAAATCAAAATCGATTTCGATTCTAGATTCATTTTTTTTTTTTTTGGATCAAAAAAAAAATCAAAATAAAAATAAAAAATAAAATAAAGATAAGGATACGAAAAAAAAAAGAAATTTTTTTTTTCCTTCTCGAGAAAGTCACCGATTGTGTAATCGAATTTTTTTTTACTACGAAGTTACTACTAGTTACTACTAAGTTTCATTCCTCTCCTATTTTTTGATTTTTTTAGATCTCATTTGAAGAATATTCTTCATTTCTTCATTCAAGAATCGATCTATTTTCGTAGCACAAAACTTTCACTGCAATCTTTTTTTGAAGGACTTAGATTTGAATACTTTTTTTTTTTTTTTTTTTTGTTTTCTCGCTCTCTCTCTCTCTCTCTCTCTCTCGCTTATTTGACGATCTCTTTTTGTTTCGCCCAATTCGATTCGATTCTGGTCTCTATTCTGGATATTCTTTTTTTTCTCTCTCTCTCTCTCTCTCTCTCTCTCTCTCTCTCTCTCTCTCTGTATTTTAGGTATTTTCCGTTTCTACGATCGATTCACTCTATTTCTCTTGAGCTTATTCCTCTGCTCTAACTTTAGATTTTCTTCATCAAAACACCACAATCAAATTGAATAGTTAAAGAAATCTTTTCTCTTTTCTTTCTTCAGACTTAGATAGCAATCAAATAAATTCAAATGAAAGATTGTTAGTTGTCTCTCTCTCTCTCTCTCTCTCTCTCTCTCTCTCTCTCTCTCTTCACATCAAGAATAATCCAAGAATAGAATCCTTAGTAGAATCAAAAAAAATGATAAAGAGAGAGAGAGAGAGAGAGAGAGAGAGAAAGAGAAATCTGCAATATCGGTCGATGATTTTGATCGGTCGTTGATGAAAATTTGTTGAACAGAGAAACGAGACTTACAAACAAAAGAAAAATTGTAAGACTAAGTGCAAATTTTTTCCTTGCCTCTAATCTATTTTTTAGTTTTGTTTGAGTCTCTCCTAACCTCCTCTCTTCTTTAACCTTCGATGGAAGGAAAAAAGAATTATTCTCTTCTCTAATTCGATGCGATACCTTTTCGGTGCATTATTGGCTATTGGAGAATCGAATAATACTCCAAAGATAATCCAATCATTTGATTATCGTTTGATTTGGTCTCAATTTTTGATAATTTTTTTTGTTATCTTTCTTAAACAAAACTGAAAAAAACAAAATTCTCGATGTTTGAATCAATCGAGTGTTTTGAGTTGTTTTTTTTTTTTTTTTTTTTTGAATGTTGCTGGTATTTCCTAGACTAGAGCTAAAGGGAAAGCGATTTCAATGGAGGGGAATGATTTTTTTCAAGAAATGGATTTCAAATTATCATCGGCCATCGTCATCGGAATCTGATTACCTATCAAGATTGATGATTGATAATTGATTTTTTTGATTAGAAAACAAGTGATTTCTAATTAATCTGGCAATGCTTTATCTTAATTGATTATCCAAATCGATCGGTTAGAGAATCAACAGTTTACGATCCGCGATCAGATCAGGATTTCATTCCATTTAGATTACATTGAAGCAGTTCAAATCGTTCCAATCGATTGAGCTTCAATACAAAAACTCATCGGAATCGATCAAAGAATTCATTTCATTATAATTAGATTTTCTTATTTTTTTTTTTTTGCACTCAAAAAACAAAACTGATTTTGAAATGAAATTGATTGCGATTGTTTTATTTATGATTTTGATTGGATCGAATGTGTCCAATGGGAATGTTTCGGAAAAAAATCCTTCTGAAACATTGCAAAACGAATGCGATGAAAACAATGAAGGTCCAATTTTGCAATTGAACGATGGTCAAGTCCGTGGATATTGTAAATTTTCCGGCTACAAAGATGAAAAAGTATTAATTTATGAAGGAATTCGTTATGGTCAAGCTCCTATCGGCCATCAAAGATTTAAGATTGCAAAGCCTGTGCTACCTTGGACTGGTATCTACAATGCTACCCATTATCGAGCGGCGTGCTTTAGGTCGCCACATTTATATCCGGATGGTCAAATACCAGAGACATCGTATATGTCCGAAGATTGTCTCTTTCTCACCGTATATAGACCTAGTCGGAAATCATCACAGAAACGTGCGGTTATGGTTTGGATCCATGGTGGCAATTTCGAGAGCGGTTCCATCTTCTCTCTGGCCTACGATGGCTCTATCATATCTGTTTTTGGTGATGTTATCGTTGTCGGAATAAATTATCGTCTCGGTGCATTCGGTTTCCTCTACGGTGGTTCCTCTGATGCGCCTGGTAATCTAGGTCTTCATGATCAAATTTTAGCTCTGCAATGGGTTCAAAAAAATATTGAACATTTCGGCGGTGATCCGAATTCCGTAACGATTTTCGGTGAATCTGCAGGCAGTATGTCTGTTGGCAATCTAGTTCTCTCACCGCTAAGCGATGGACTCTTCATAAGAGCTATTTTACAATCTGGTGCACCGAATTCTTATCTAGGATCAGAATCGAAAGCACATTCCTTGATGAAAACAAGAAAATTAGCTAGTAAATTCAAATGTGATTACTCAAATCTCCATTACTTGGTTGAATGTTTGAGAAAAGTACCGGCATCAGCCATCGCCTTAGCGACCGAATACGATCGAACGTCGGGGACAATTTTTCAACCGATATTCGGTGACAGATTAATGCCATTGAATCCAGTGGAAACGATGAGAGAAGGAAGATTCAACAAAGATATCGATCTTTTGTTCGGTGTTGTTCACGATGAAGGTAGTATATTTATGCAAGCGTACTTTCCAGCGATCTTCTCTCCGTATCTCCAACATCCTCGGCTTAGTCGAGCCGAGGTTTCGGTGATTATTCATATGATTTTTTTGGTGTTACAAGATCCTAATCCCCAAGAGATTGCAGATTTCTATCTTCAAAACATCGAAGATGATGATTCAGATGGTTTGAGGTAGGAGTAGAGATATTAATTCTCGTCTTTTCTATCTGAGATTCAATTCAATTTCGAATCAGATTGGCAGTCGCTAGAGCGTTCGGAGATTATAATCTTGTTTGTCCGACAATTTTTTTCGGTGAATCGATTGCTCAACATGGTCGAAACAGGAACATCTATTCATATCAATTAACCCATCATCCATCGATCTCAAGCTTTAAAGATTGTACTGGTTATATGGGCGTTTGTCATGGTGATGATATCATTCTGATGTTTGGATTTCCGATCAAATTAGAAGGTTTAGTTTTTACCAAAGAAGAAACTCAACTTTCCGAAGATATGATAACAGCTTGGGTAAAATTTGCTAAAACTGGTAGCCCAGGAAAAATGGGATCGATTGAATGGTCTGGTGCCTACAATGGAACAGGAACAGCAATTAATCATATGAATCTTGGATTACCGAAAACTTATGGAATGATTAATGATTATTATCATGAAAATTGTGATAAATTCTGGAGAAAAAGAATTTTCAAATAAATCTGATAAGAAATAGTGCACTGATTGATTGTTATTAATTTTGATTTCGGTATTAATAGGATCAAGATGCGATAGAGCGAAAGAGGAAATTGTCAAAGAATTTCAAATTCCAAAAAAACTATTTGTACATAGAGAAATGAGAGATGTTGTAATAGCAGAGAAGATGAAAAAATGTTGAATTTGAAATTATTCCGATCAATTCAATCTAGATCTAAACTTAATGATATTCTTTTCGAATTTAAAACTTTTCAATCAATTTCTCGATTCTTATCTCAAAACAATAATTCATCATTCGCTGAATTTGAGCTCTTTCCCGAAGATCTCTCAGCTGAGCAAGCATACTATTACAATGAAACAAATCAACAGCAAATTTTGAACAATATCAAATCGAGAGAGATTGAAGATAGCTTTCCTGAACTCTTTGATCGGAATTTATCTATTGAAGAGCTAGGAAATCGTCTAGTGAAATTGTCTAAAAGATTGCCCAACACTTTTCACCCGATATGGTTAGTAATCCATTCAATTCCAAAAGCATTGAATAACAATTTTTTTTTCTCGTAGGAATCAAAGAAAACCAGAAATCTATGTCTCAGAAATTGTTGGCGAAAAAAGAGATTTCGATTTCGAAGCAAAACAAGCGGAAGAAATCTTATACGAGAAGAAATTATTACAACTTTCTGGCAAAAATAATGGAAAATTAGGGACTGTTGGTGGATCAAGATCGTACATGATGTTTGGACGATTGGCAACGTTATCAAAAGCTCTATCGAGATGGACCTTGAATGTTCTTATCGATCGATTCAAATTCGTTCCAGTGGTCACTCCTAATCTAGTCTATTCTAATTTTGTTCGAGCTTGTGGATTTGAACCTTATGGCGCGAGGACACAAGTGTATAATTTACAAACGCGCAACAATGTTTGTCTACCTGGTACGGCTGAAATTCTATTGGCTGCAATGAACACTGGAGAAAAATTCAATCACGATGAACTACCGAAACTTTATTGTGGTTTAAGTAGATGTTATCGTGCAGAAGCTAAGTCTAGAGGGGAAAAATCCGGTCTCTATCGGATACATTATTTCGATAAAGTCGAAATGTTTGGTCTATCGAAAGCAGATAAATCAGATGATTTGCTAGAAGAATTTGTCGAGATTCAAAAATTCTTATTCAGTAGTCTAGGTTTACATTATCGTGTGATAGATATGCCTCCCAATGAACTTGGATTGCCAGCTTATCGCAAATACGACATTGAAGCTTTCATGCCAGGTTTGTAGAAAAAATTTCCAGATATAATAAACAATTCTTGATTGGAATTTATTGCACTAGGACGAAACATTTGGGGTGAAATATCATCAGCATCTAATTGTACAGATTTTCAATCATCAAAACTAAACATAAGCTATCATGAATTTAGCGTGGAAAGTAAAAATTCTGATGAGAAAATAGATTTGAAACGAAACTTTGTCCATACCGTCAACGGTACAGCTTGTGCGATTCCAAGAATGTTGATAGCTTTGATCGAACAAGGTCAAACAGAGAATCAGCTTATTCAAATCCCTAAAGTATTACAACCATACATCAATTTCGAGTCGATATGAAATTCGATCAAAATCGATCATTTATTTGTTAATCGTAAAAGAATCGTAATCTGGTTTCGATATAATTTTCTCATTGGTGAACTCCACCTTTTGTATTGAAGATTGTGGACTACCTTTTGTCTCTAGCCATACTTTCCTTTGATTCGAATGAATTCGAAAACAAAAATGCAATAAAAATAAATGAGAAAATTGAATAAAGTTTGAATTTTATAATTTTACATTTCTCGAACGCTTGATTCGATTCCTTGCATAATTCCTACAACCGTACCATCGAATTCATTTTTGACGTATCCAAAAAGTCCTAGCTCTCTGGCTTTGGCTTGAGTATACTATGAAAAAAGTAATTCACCAGATCAAAGATATCAATTTGATAGCAAAACAAACTAATTACTTTACGGAAGAAGACACCTTTTTTTTCGCAATGAATAAATAGATATTGAAATTAAATGGGCATTGGTTATTTTCGATTACCGAACCTTGAACTTTTCCAAATACTTTGAAATTAACTGAAATCATTTTGAAGACTAGAATAATTTTTGAAGATTATTGGCTATCAAATTGGCAATCAAATCTATTAGAAAAGGTTCATCAGTCCATTTTGAGATAAAAAAGCTGATTTATCATTACGAATACTTTTCGTTCGATCAATAGATGGCAGAATCGATGACAATTTTGAAAAAAATTAAAACAGAAAAAATCGAGAGAAAAAAAAGGGGAATTTTATCGATTCTTTATCTTCTCGATTTCACCTAGGATTTTTTTTTTTTGGTTTTCCATTAATCTAACCATATCGTTTGCTGTCAAAGCTAATTTAAATTTACAAAAATATCTAAAAAGTAAGAAATGGACCATTGAAGCTAATCGGGTTCGTTTCTAATCTAAATTTTTTTCTAGCCCCTAGAATCGAAACAAACAAGATGAGAAGAAAATCGAGACATTCGGAAAAAAGATTTGTAAAAAAAAAAGACTTCATCAATGAAACATTATATAATGGCTATAGTTTTTCTTCTCAGCCCAAAAACGATTTGTTTCAAATCAAAATTTACTATTGCGATTGTTAAACCTAACACAGTGACCAAGTGATCGTAAACGAAAATTCAAATCTAAACGTTTAAATGAGAGAAAAACAAGGTCCGAAATAAAAGAGGACCAAACTTTTCTCCCCCGATTCGCATTCTCCATTCGAGAAAAGACTTCAGAGAGAGAGAGAGAGAGAGAAACAACATTCTTATTCTCTCTCAAATGATTAATATTTAACAAAAGTTTCACTGTTAGGTTCTCGATTCTTCGATTCTAAATTTCTAAAAAAAAAAAAAAAGTTTCGTATTTTGTTTTGTTTCGCTGATTTGATAGAGAAAAAAAAATCCAACACTCTAACTCCTATTATCTTCTACTTAACTATTTCGGCTATAATTTTTTTTTCTTTTTTTTTCAAATTATCATTTTTTGTTGTTTTCGCTTTCTCTGGTTTTCTGGTTCGATCGTTCGTTTTCGATCGATCCAACTTTTGCTTCGGAACACGAATTTTGCTTTTATTTGGAATTTATTTTTGAATTTTATTTTATTTTATTTTTTTTCTTGCTGTTTTGAAAACAGCAAATGAAATTTATTTATGATCATTTTCTTTTGTGATAGTATTTTTTTTTTTTAATATATCTCTTTCATCAAAACCATTTCCAATCCGAAATTCAAAATGGACATCAGAAATTGTTAATAGAACAGAACTTTGATACGATACAGACTAAGCTGAGATGAGGGGAGCTGAGCGAGAAAAAAAAAAACTAACAATTCGATACTTGTAACAAATTAGCTTGTTAACAAAGACAAACGATTTTGAAAATTTATTTTGGATCCAAATCGAAACAATACCTCTCAAGATCGTTTCGATTCATACACACTCTCTCTCTCTCTCTCTCTCTCTGTTTTTTTTGGAACGGAGATTTCCGAAACAGAGAGAGAGACGGAGAGAGAGAGAGAGAGAGAGATGTAAGTGTCGAGCAGGTCCCTAGTGTGTCTTACTAAGTTCTTCTTCTTTTCGATGATGTTTTTTTTTTATTTTTTTGTTTTTCATTTCTCTTTCATTTCACTTTCAATCACATTTCAAAATAATCTCCATTGGAGATAGATTTATATATTTTTTTTTTCTGTGCACAAAGTTTAAGTTTGGATTTTGTTCTCATCCCAACTGTCTCTGGGTTGTTGTTGTTGTTGTTGTTTGTAGCTAGCTCTGTTGTGTTTGTTTGTTTGTTTTCGTTGAATCGTTTAGAGATTTTTTGGAACAAATCGGAACTAATTCGAAAACGTACGAAATGTTACACGATGATCGAAGCTAACGTCATTGAACAAAATGAGATACCAAATAAAATAATATTTTTTTTTTTTTTTGCTCTGTACACATCTGTGCTAATCTCAACGATCTGATCATTTTTTTTTTTTTTCATAGACTCTTCATTGATTGATATTGAATCATTGTGCAATCGATAGCGCAATGGTTAGGCGTTTCAAAGAGAGAATGAAAAATCAACAAAACTTTTTAGTCGAGAAGATTCATAATTTGATATTCGCAACATTCGCTTCTTCTTCCTCTCTCTCTTTCTCTCTCTCTCTCTCTTACCATTTCCCATTTCCCATTCGATTAATAATAGCAAATCAAACTAAGTAATAATAATAGCAATTGTAATTTAGCAACAAAAAAAATAATAATAATAATAATCGGCTTTAATAATCAATATATTTCATATTATCTAAATGATGGAAATTATTTCGATTGTTATTTGTGCTCTCTCTCTCTCTCTCTCTCTCTCTCTCTTCATCGATTTTTGTTTTTTTTCTCTTAAATTGAAATGAATGAAATTGAATATAGAGATCTCTTTGAAATAAATTCACATAAACACACACACACATACACACTAGGACCTAGAGTCTAGGTTCTTTAGGTACTAGAGTGGATCGCAAAGAGTATCATCTTGCTTTGATGCGTTGGATGCGTTCCGTTTCTCCATAGATAGATTGATATTAATTGCGAACTAGACCTTCGGGGCTTTTTTTTCTCGTTCTCTCTCTCCAATTCAAGTATCATTTTGTCGAAACAAAAAAAAATATAGTGCGAATAACAGCAATCTTCGATGGCGACGGTGATGGTGATGATCATCAATGGAGAGATGATAATAATCATTTCAAGAGTAACTTTAGCAGAGTTTTTCTTTGTTTGCTATTAGATTTGATTTCATCTAGAATCTAGATTGATTTGAACACTTGCTGGTTTCATTGAATCTAATATTTCATATAATCAGAAACAAAAAATTAAACGAATAAAGAGAGAGAGAGAGAGAAGGAGAAATCTAAACCTAACAAAACCTAAATTTATATCAAAAAACAATCATATCGAACCAAAACGATCCTGTTTTGGACTAGCTAGCGATCTTCAAGTGAGATACAAATCGAATCGATATCGAATATGAATTTATTCTCTTTCTCTCTCTCTCTCTCTCTCTCTCTATGATTGCATTGCATAAATTTTCATAATAAAAGTTGTTGTTATTGTTGTTATTGTGGTACAATTTACTCTCCGATCTAAATGCCTAGTCCTTTGAACTTCTTCTTCTCTTCAATTGAATCGATTGCTTGTTTCGCTGCTGCTCTACTAACTTGCACGACTTTTTTTTCTCTTCTGTTAGGGAATCAAATCAAAGAAAAGATATCTTTCATTCAAATCTAGCCTATCTATTCGTAAGTAAAATTCCAAGAGTCAGTTGTCAATTGTCTTGGATCAAATCTTAGATAGTCAATTATTTCGAATCGATTCGATGAAACAAAGATTCGTTTCGATTCGTTCTTCTCTCGATGCTATTCTATTCAAACGAAAATCTTTTTATTTTTTTTTGACTAGTCTTTTTTTTTTTTGAAAAAAAATTCCCAATCTGAATTGTTTGTCTGAACTACTCTTTTTTTATTTTTTCTTTTTGATTGTTTGATTGATCTCTATCAAATCTTGATGATGATGATTCTTTAGCTCTCTTCAAGAAAGAAGAAGGGAAATTTTTTCGAATTTTACGCTCTAATTTTCGGTCCAATTTAGGTACGGTCCTAGTTCCTTAGATTGATTAGGTCATATAGCTGCTATTTGGATTCAAGCGTCATTACTTTACAGTCGTTTTTTTCAGAATGGAGAAATATTATCGATTAAATTAACCATATGTCCCCCTTGTTTTTTTTTTCTTCCTTGTCATTCGAAATCTTTTCATTTTTCGATGTTATCCATCAAAAATGACAGAAGAATAGTATTTTTTTCTTTTTTGTTTAACAAATTAAACTTTACCTAAGATTTTCACCTAGATCAAGTATCAGATTTTGATTTCGATAAACAAATTTGTTTTTTTGGTTGATTTTTTCTCTTTTTTAAAACTTCTGTTTGGGGAGCCTAGTTATTTTTCTAGGTCCAAGTTTCGAGATGCAAATTTCACATAATCATAATCGTAGCGATTTTTTTTTGTGTAGAAGTGTCGAGAAAAAAGCCAATTGCACAAAGCTAAGTTTTTTTCTGAGCTAGCTAGGTCCAATATTGTTTAGTTTCAATCACTAAACTAATCTATCATCTTAGATCTCCCTGAGAAGATATCTAACGTTCTAAATCATACAAATATTACCGGCAATATGAGAAGACTATTGACTTGGAAATTTTTAAAAGTTTCAACCTATGTTTTTGATTTCCGAATAAGCAACCTTAACTAGAGTAAGACTAGAGACTTTCTCAAAACAAAACAACTCATCTCGAAGATGTTTATGTTTTGTTAGTATATAATTGACAATGATTGATTGTTAGATTCTATGATGAAAAAGTCTCACTTGAGAGCAGTGTAGATCGTTCCATCATAAACATCTATGATTGTCTAGTTTTAGTTGAATAAAAAAAATTCATAAGTTTAATAATAAACTAAACATTTGATTTTTATATGAATAAAATATTCATAGATCGAAAAAAAATATGGGTCCATAACTTTATCCTCGGATTAGATTCTTGGGACTATAGAGAGATGAGGATTTCCATCAACTAAATCAAAATCTCTTCCCTACTATTGCTATTTGTTTGTAACTCAGAGATCAATTTCTCGTATTCGATTTGATATTCAAATATGTATCTTATGCAAACAATAATTGAATTTTCATTTTTTTCAATTTCAATTTCAATTTCATTGAATTTTTTGTTTTGATAATTGTATTGCTATGATTTAGTTCATCTAGAGATTCTCCGTAGCAAACAATCACATTGAATTGGACTCGAATCGAATCCTTGAATCTATCCAGTCTATCCGATCCAACGGATCCGATTCCAAACTTCCATTTTGTTTTTCTTCTTTATAATATTCAAAATTTTCCAATCCAAATAGATTTAAAAAAAGGTTTTTCATTTTCTAGATTTTCTAGTTCGTGACATATTGTTTGCGATAGATTCGATCGCATTTTTTGTTTTTTGTTTCTATTTTTTTTCGCAATCGAGATGTATGGAACATCACGAAATCAATAATATTTAGCTTCTTGTTTGCTTGTCTCGTTTCATTTCGATTTTAATCCAAAATGAAAAACAAAACAAAAAAAAAAAAAAAAAAAAAAAAGAACTCTATTTGTATTGCTCTTCAACCAGAACAATCAAATCCAATCAGATTGAGAGAGGGAGAGAGAGAGAGAGAGAGAGAGAGAGAGAGAAAATCGACACATTTCATAGACAATTAACTAATGATTGTTGGTGTGAACTTATAATTGCTAGGGGATTCTATTCCGATCGAACTAGGTCCCTTCACTATAAGATTCTCTCTTTCACTACTGCTTGGGATCGATTTCAGTGATTTTTCGAGAACAGTAATCAGAATCGATTTCTTACAAAACAAACGTCCTCCTGAAACACTAATTTAGGGAAATGAATTTGATTCACATAAAAATCGATACATTATCAAAAAAAAAAAAACAGAATTAAAAAAAAATATCAAGTAATCAAATGAAAAAAAAAATCAACGATCTCAACGATGACGATGAATTTGTTCGCAAAATTCTTTAATCTATTCTCTTCGAATGAGAAAAGGAATCTCTTTTTCAAAATCGACATAGACACACACATAGACACTCACACACACAGACATAGACATAGATATTTCTGAATTCATTCAATGTGTTTGAAACAAATCAACAGCATCTGCTTCTACGATGATGATAATAATAATAATTATTATTATTAGTATTAGTATTGCTATTGTTATTAGTATCAGTATTGTAAATTTAAATCTCTCTCTCTCTCTCTCTCTCTCTCTTTAATTTCGATCCAAAATTCAAATATGCGATCCAAATTTCTTCCCCCATAATTTGCGAATCTTTGCAAAGAGATCAGATCAGATCGAAATTCTCATTACTTTTTTTTCCCCTACGTTTTTTTTTTTGTTTTTTTTCTTTTTTTGGTATTTTGTGTGATTCGCAAAAAAAATGAATCTAGAAAAAATTGGATTTAAAAAAAAAATGAAATGAAACAAAATTAGTTTTCACAAAATAGATAGAGACGGAAAGAGAGGAAGAGAGAGAGAGAGCGATGCAAAAACAAAAAAAAACGAACACGAAACACAAGCAATCACATTGGAATCTCTCTTCGTTCGAATCAATCATCGAACGAAATTTGCGTGTTCACTGTGTGATTTTTTTCGATTGCCTTCCATCCAGCCCCTAGTTTCGCTAGGCTTTGATTTTTATTTTCGAATCAAAATAATTTTTAAGTCGAAAAAAAAACGTTTTCGAATGTTTTGATCGTAGATTTTCTTAGGAAATCTTTACACAATTCATTCTATCATCGGATCGAAGTCATTATGTGTTTTTCATTTGTTTTTTTTCGATTCTGGATCGATTTCAAATTTGAATCCAAATCAAATCGATTGATTGATCCCTTTTTTTTTTTTTTTTTGATTTGTTTTGATTTGATTTCGAAACTTACTTCGACATCGATCATCGAGTGTTTTATCTTCTTTGAAATCTGATCCGGTGATCTGATAAATCATCGAAGCTTCTTTCTTCTCTGCCCCTACAATAAATCAAAGTTTGAAGTTATTAGAAACGATTTCTCTACTTTAAGATGATTCCATTCAGCTAGAAAATCTTCTCAATTTATTTCACTTTCTTTTTTGAGAATCGAGATTTTGTGGTGGATGAGAGATCATTGAAGCTGAAGAGGGGGGGAAAAATTTCGAATAAAAAATACCGGTAAGAATTGAGAATGGTATTTGAATTTTTTTTTTTTTTTGGTTTTTCGTTTGTCTGTCTGTTTGTTTGTTTGTTTGTTTGTTAGGTCTTTTGATGTTTTTCATTCATCTCCCTCCTCCTAGAGATCATCTCAATTGCAATCGTTTCGTTTCGTTTTAAATTCAATCAAATTGAATTATTATAATTTGTTTATCGATCCAAACTCAAAAGTTAATCTCTCTCTCTCTCTCTCTCTCTCTCTATGGGCTTGACTGTTTCGGTCTTTGTCACAGAACCAAAGAGAGAGAGAAAGAGAGAAAGAGAAAGAGAGAGCTTTGTATCCTCAAAAAAAAAGAAGAGAGAAAAGAGATTAAGAAAGAGGAGAGAGCAGAGCAGAGAAGAGCCCAAAATTGAATGAATTCGATCAGAATTAATTCCCCAATTGTCATTTATTTATTCATTCAATTCGTTTTTTAGGCTGCTTCGTTCCGAAACAATTCAAATGAGAGGAGCGAGAGAGAGAGAGAGAGAGAGAGAGAGAGAGAGCGAGAGCGAGAGAGAGAGAGAGAGAGAGAGCGAGAGAGAGAGAGAGAGAGAGAGATTGTAAGAAGAAAGAAAGAAAGAAAAAATTTATTTGTTTCACACCGTTCCGATATAAATACCATAAATACTTTGAATGGTTTTTACGTTTCGATCTCAAATCTTTCCAATGTTTTTTGGAGTCTAAATCTGTTTTGTTTTGTTTTGTTTTTTTCTCTCTCTCTCTCTCTCTTTCTCAATGTTTAGCTGTTGTTGTTGTTGTTGTTGTTTTTCGGTATTTAGAGGCTAAAAAAAAAAAAGTAGAGAGCGAATCGTTTTGCTAAATCACTAAAAATAATGAGAAAGGTGATAGATAGGTTTGCTTCACTTCTTTCTCAATGCTTCAATGATCAGATTAAAAAAAAATGGTATCAGATCACAAAGAAAAAAAGGGGAGGGAAGAGTAGACCGAAGAGAGAGAGAGAGAGAGATGGATAAAGTGCGGATATTCAAATAACTTCAAGCGAAATTAATTCAAACGATATCGTTTGTGTTCGATCGATGAAGGTCTTCAAGATGAGAGAACAAATTATTTCAAATTTTCTAATCTAGATCCAATGAAAACGATTCCATATTGGAACGAAACAAACGAAACAAATAAATGGGGGTGGATGGGGGGAAATCCATCAAATTTTATTTTTCTCTTTTCTCTTTACCTCTCGATTTTCTTTGGTCTCAACAGTTTCTTTTTTTCCCCCTACGATTGTAAGCTATTCGGATGCTATTGAGAATCCAAATCCAAAGGTAAATAAGATTTTTTTTCTCTCTCTCTCTTTCTTTTCTCTTTTCAATTTGTTTGTTTTCCATTCTGTTTGATTTTATTGTCTCTCTCTCTGTCTCTCTCTCTCTCTCTCTTTTTTTTTGTCATGAACGAAATTTCGAAGAGATTATACTCGTTTCGAACAAACAAAATTTTTTTTTAGAAAAAAAAAATTTGGTCCCTGTGATTTTTTATTTTTTTTATAACTTTTGGTTTGATTCGAATATCAAAACTAGAGTTTAGGTTAGTTTAGTTCAGTTTAGTTTGGTTAGGTTTAGTTTGCAATTTAATTCTCAATTCTATGCAACAAGATTAGCAAAAGTCATCATTGAAAACAAACAAACACACACATCTATCATCGAATGTTGAAATGTTTGTCTACAAATAGATTCCAATTTTTTTTTTAATTTTTTATTTTTTTTTTTCGGTTTTTTTTCCTCTCACTTGAAAATAATGGTATCGAAAAATGGACCAGAGATAAACAAAGCTAAGGTAATTGAATTTTTTTCTTTTTTTTTTTTTTTTTTTTGTGAGAATATTTTCGTTCCAATATCGATGAAACAAAAATCGATGAATCTCATCGATCTATCGCAACAGTAAGAGAGAAAAAATCAAAAATTTTTTTCTTGAACCAAATTTGTTTCCCTCTTGGACCTTGATCGAATCAAATATTGACTTTTCGATAGGATGGGACAATGATTTTGATAGAACTTTTCTCTTTTTTTTTTATGTATTTTGTTTCCAAATTCTCTCCACTCTCTGTATCGTTTTTGGTTCAATCGCAATCGAAACAAATCAAATGCTTCAAATTGATTTGCTTTCGAATATGAATTTGTTCCTCTTTCCACTCTAAAGCTTTTATTATTTCAAAAAAAAAAAAAAAAAATTCTAGGCCCCCTAAACTATCTTCTTTTTTCTTTTTCTTGTTTGTTTCGTATCGAAATGATTATCTATTTTTATCTCTTCGCTCAATGAGAAGTGTCATCGAAAGCGTTGAGAGCGAGAGAGAGAAGAGAGAGAAGAAAAGAGATCCTATTTTTTTGAGCTTCTGTCTTTGTTTATCTTTCCAAAAAAAAAAACTATCGAGGCGTTGTCTTTGTGTCTCTTCCAGAGACAGATTGAATAAGCGAACGATCAAAAAAAAAAAAAGAAGAATACAAATAAATAAAAAATCATAAGACATTAATCCTAATTAATGAGTTTACCGATCCGAAAATGATCACTAAGATTCGAGAAGAATCAACAAATCGTCTTTTGTTTTTTTTTCCGAAGGGAAGGTGAAGGGAGGAGAGGAGAGGAGCAATCTGAGAGAGAGAGAGAGAGAGAGAGAGAGAGAGAGAATAGAAATAGAAAAATTTTTCGAAACAAAAAAAAAAAGAATCTAAAAGAAAAATCCAAAAACAAATCATATTTAAATCATCATTACAGATAGATAGTGAATGTTGAATGGGGACCAAACCATCCAAACAATCGTCAAATCTAGATCTTTCTCTCTTTCTTTCTGTTTCTTTGTCTTTCTAGGTTTGGAACATCATCATCGAAATTATCATTACTATTTACTTTGGATTTAATAACAAATTTTCACAATTTATTTCGATGATGTGAATCTCTACTATCCTACTTTGGTATGAAAAGAGAGAGAGAGAGAGAGAGAGAGAGAGAGAGAGAGAGAGAGAGAGAGAGAGAGAGAGAGAGAGAGGAGAAAATCTGTTCCAAATGGATCATCTTCATATCAGATTTTTTTTCTGGTGCTCTCTAGCCTAGATTTTTATTTTGGTATTTTTTTTTTTTTTTTGATAAATTTTGTTTACTATGAATACATCATCTCTCATTTGATTTCGATGCTCTCTCTCTCTATCTCTCTCTCTTTCTCTTTGGCTTTCTGGATCGGTTCCATTCATCTTTCATTGTGTGTGTGTGTGTGTTTGTGCACCATTGTGTACCTTTTTCGGTGACCTAATCTTTCTTTTATTCTCTTTCTCTGTCTTTATCTCTTCTCTGTGTTTTTAAAAAAAAATCGCCTACATATCAAAGATCTTAAATGATATAATAGATAGGTTTACAGATCTCGTAGTATTTTATCTTTTTTCTCTGGTTATTGTTCTATTCGAGGAACGAGAGAGAGAGAGAGAGAGAGAGAGAGAGAGAGAGAGAGAGAGAGAGAGAGAGAGAGAGAGAGATAGATAGAGAAAAAATAAGAAAACAAAATGATAATAATGAAAATATAACGAAATTATGTGACATATGGCTCTCTTTTCGGAACGATATCGTTCAGACTAGCACCATCACCAAAAACAACAACATGCTCGATTGTTCGTATTTAGCTCAGCAAGCTAGAAACGATAGCGAGCTTTTTTTCTCTCTCTCTCTCTCTCTCTCGATTATTTTTGTTTCTCGATCTCTGTACTTCTTTTGTTGTTGCTGGTGTTGTTGTTGTTGTTGTGGTAGAAATGCTGCATCTCTCTCTCTCTCTCTCTATCTCTTTTTTTCTAAACCCTCTAGTTTTCTACTCTCTTCTAGAGTCTAGCTATCTGAGTTTTAGGTTTTTATAAAATTTCATTTTCACACCATCATCGTCGAAAAAAAAAAAAATTCAAACAAATTATGAAACAACAAAAACAACAACAATAATAATAATAATAGCAACAACAACAACAACAACAACAACTACAACAGCTAACAACATTGGGCCATAGAAAATTCTTTTGTTTAATATAGCGCAATCATTTTTTTTTTTTTTTTTTTTGGTTATAACAATATTTTCCACATTGTTATGGTCAATTATACAATTTAGTTGTAGTTTTAGCTTTAGTTTTAGCTTTAGTTTTAGTTTGCTAAAAACACAATGAATTTTCTAGATCAATTTCTTCTAAGGACCTAGAAAAAAATCAAAAAAAAAAAAAAAAAAAAAAAAAAAAAAAAAGAATAGAGAAAGATTTCACAGTTGGTGGTGGTGGTGGTGTTGTTGTTATTGTTGTTGTTATGAAAAAGTTATATCAATTTGGTTCGGTTTCGTAAACGTTCGGTAAACGAAACAAAGAAAAAAAATATTCTCTTTTTTTCGGTGGACAGAAATTTATCGGTGGCTAAAATCTTATCGGATAATAGCTTGAAATTTAACGCCTAAATTAATGTTGTGGTTGATTTCTAGCTTCATTTTTTTTTTTTTTTTTTTGGTTAATTGTGGAACAAAACCTTAGATTTTATGAAAATTTTTTTCTCCAATGTTTTTATATTGTAGCGATTTGTTTCGTTGCAAAATTTTTCAATTTTTTTTTCTTTTTTGCGAAGATTCGAAACAAATTTGAGAAAAACATCAATCTTTGAACACTATTAACAAGGGTAGTGGGGGGGGGAAAGAAAATAAAAAAAATCTAAAAAAAAAAAAAGTTTACCGAAGCTAAGTTTCGATTTGACAAATTTCAAATCGATTGTTATAAATAAGCTTTCATTCTTTTTTTTTTTTTGGTTAATTTGTTTTTGAAGCTAGAATAGGAGATTATTATTCGATTCACTTGATGATTATTCACCTCGGATCTAGACCGCAAACAATCCGATATTCGAAAAAAAAATCACAATAAATCACATCATAACCGAGATTGAAGCAAACCAAATCAAGAACAAAACGCTATTAAAAAAAAAACGGGTTGTAATGTTTTCGCTAACTTTTGCTCCCCTTTCTTATTCCCATAATCTTTTACACCAGGGAGATAGTTGTTGTTTTTATGTTATTATTATTATTATTATTATCATTATTGACTCGATAAAAATATAATTTTTTTTCCATCGAATAAACTTTTTCTTCCTACCTCTCTCTCTCTCTCTCTCTCTCTGGTCTCACTCTTTGGTCTCTTAATCTATAGCTTCCTAGCTGATGAGAATAAGCAAAGATAGATTCTGTAAGAATTAAAAAAAAAAAAAAAAAGAGATAAAGGCGTGCAAATGTGCAATTTGCTCTCGATGGTTTTCTGTTCTGAAAAAAAAACAAAAATCTAAGAGATTTGGTCTCTCTTCGAAACAAACACTTGGATTTTGATAGCAAATTGCAAAAATACAAGTTCCTAGCAATTCCAATCCATTCTCGATCGGTTCATTCTCTAGAATAGATGAATGAATATTTTCTCTCTCTCTCTCTCTCTCTCTCTCTCTCTCTCTCTCTCTCTCTCTCTCTCACAAAACTAATTTGTTCCATCTAAGAGAAGAGAGAGAGAGAGAGAGAGAGAGAGAGAGAGAGAGAGAGAGAGAGAGAGAGAGAGAGAGAGAGAGAGAGAAAGTTCGAAAGAAAATTTTTCGTTCCGAAAACAAGACCCCTAGCTTTTGAATTGGGTCAAATTAGAGATTGAAATTTTGGAGAAGAAAAAAAAATTATTCAAAAAAAAAAAAAGTTATTGTTTGTTGTTTGATTCTTTTTTTTTTTTTTTTTGCAATAAATTTGACAAAAAAAAAAGATGATCGATCGATTCTCTTCGTCTCATCTCTCTCTCTCTCTCTCTCTCTCTCTCTCTCTCTCTCTCTCTCTCTCTCTCTCTCTCTCTCTCTCTCTCTCTCTCTCTCTCTCTCTCTCTCTCTCTCTATAATCTAATCTATTTTTTTTCGCGAATTGATTGATTAGTTCCCTATTGTTGTTCAATATGTCTGTTTTTTTTTTTTTTTTGATCTGATCGAAGGAGAATGTAAGGAAGATGGAGGTGTTTGTAAAGATTTTGTTTGTTTATTTTTCTAACAAATTTCACTAGGATTTGTTTCGAAATTGGTTTCAAACGAGTTTCGAACTAAGCTTCCAAATTTGCAAATTCGAAAAAGATTTTTATCACAGCATTTTAGCATAGTAGAAAATAACAATCGTTCTAAGTGTGAAAATAATTTATATAGTTAGGCATCGATAGACCAAAAAAAAAAAATATTACTCTCTCAACATAAACTATTGAGAAGTTGTGTTTGGAAGATCTGCGTACGTCTCTAGGTCTCTAGCCGATTCGTTGGTTGGTGGTTGTTCGATAAGAGAGTGTGTGTGTGTGTGTGTGTGTGTGTGGCCATAGAGACTCACACATTCTCTGATCCAACGATCATAGAGAACCGCATCATTTATCGATGCAAAACGATCGGAGTAAACAAAATAACCAAAAAAAAAAAAAAACAAACCTAGATAATGAATCAAACTTTAAGCAGTGCAGTTTGTTTGTCCGTTCCAGTTCCAGGAGTGTTTTGTACGTGTATGTGTGTGTGTGTTTGGGCTATCCGATGCGCTATCGATGAGTGGCGATATCAAGAGAAGTAGTACCAGCCCAAATTTTTCAATATACAACAAAATAAACACTCTAAAGAAAAAGAAAAAGAAAAAAAATAGCGTTCCATAAACTCTCTCTCTCTCTCTCTCTCTCTCTCTCTCTCTCTCTCTCTCTCTCTCTTTCTTTTTCGCTTTTGGGTTCTCATAGACCCAATCATTCTATTGCGGCAATCTTTCGTTTGTTCGCTAGTTTGCGTTTTTGTTGTTGTTGTTGTTGGATGGATGGAAAGAGCTATTGAATTTTAAATTTCAAAAAAATGAACTTGACCTAGATTTTGGATTTGTTTTAAATATTTTTATTTATTTTTTTTACCCTACTCACAAAAGCCATTCACTCGTTTAGTATATGGCTTTTATTTAGCTCACTATACTGGTCCAGTATCTATCTATTTTTAGATTTCAAAAAAAAAAAAAAAACAAACTTCGTTAGAATTCGTTCCCCTAATAATTTCGTACTAATAATTTCCGTTTTGCAATTTATCGATTTTAATCTTATTGAAATTAATTTTTTTTTTATTTTTTCTCTTCTATCATCATTTTTCTAGTCCATATTTCATTCGAATTTTTAGATCAAACAAAACAAAACAAGAATGCTGAGAAATTCTGGAAAATCCCCCCAAAAAAAATGAATTTAAAAATTATAAATGATTGCGATATAAATTTTGGGACCATAGTTTTGGTCTGATTCAAATTTATTCAAATCTAAAGCCTTAGCTTTAGATGAACCTTATTTCAATCTATGTCGTTCAAAGATTTTGGTATTGAAATTTGCATAATAAAAATTAAGAATTCATACCAAAGTAATATCTCGATCTTGTTTGGCTATTGATTGCGGTAATCTGTTTAACCTAATTTCGATTTCTAATACAAACACTATCTGATCCATATGTCTCTTCGATTTTCTCATTTTGGACCTAGGATGAGGACCTAGGAGTTTTCTTAGGATGGGAGTTCTCTATACTCATCGAAAAAAAACAGATAGATGAAAATTGTGATTTTTTTTCTCCTCTCAAAGTTACGTTAAAAAAAATGAAGAATCAATCAATTATCTTTTCAATATTAGCTCTAGCAATACCGAAACGAAATCCGTATAAATTTTCCATTATTTTCATAGTCATAGTTTTAATAGAACCCTAGACCCTAGAATTGATAGTCTTTTTTTTTAAATTCTCATCTATCAAAGAAATTAAATTAATCTAATTAATATTATCGATTCAGTTCAATATCGAGAATCGGTCATCGGTTCCTATCTGACTGAATCTCATTCAGCGAAGCACGCGTTTAGACGAAAATTTACATTTGATTGATTAGAAAGGTGTCACTTTTTTTGGACCAATTCTCAGGACATTTCTCTCTCAATTCTCTACGTTTGTTCCGATTGTACTCATTCGGCCACTCTACGTCTCGTGATCTATCGTCTATTGATCCATTTGAGCTCTAGTTCCTTGCTCAGCATGATCATTTCATCTCGATTTTCAATCGCTTTCTGAACGTTTTTTAATGAATTTTTTTTTTTTTTGATTTCGATTTCAAAATTTCGAATTCAAAAACAATTAGATTTTGGGTCGCAGAGAAAGAGAATTGTTTTGAAACCTATTGAATGATCGTTTCACTGATAGATTCGATAGAAAATTATCCGAATCAAATCTAACTGAGGATTCATTAGAGAGAAAGAGAGACAGAGAGAAAGAATTTAACAATCCAGTACCTAGCAACATTGACAAATTAAAACATCGAATCTATTAAAAAATTTAATTTCGAGATAAAAAAATGGTTTGAAAAAAAAACTTCAATCAGTTTCTTATAAGTCTCTATGGTCTCAGTGTACCAAATGTGAGGAATGTATTTTTATTTTCATCCTATCCTTCAAGAATCATTCAAAAAACCTAGACAATCAGACTGGATTGAAGTCGACAGTTATGGGACAGGTTTCGATTTCGATCGAGACGAAAAAAAAAAAAAAATTCCATCAAAATTTACACATCATTATGAAACTTTTAGAATTCTTTTAGTACGATTCTGATCCACCAATAAACCTAAGGCGTTTTAGTTTAGATCAATAGACCAATAGATTTTAGATCTTTAGTGATTCTAGAACTTAGAGTTTATTTCAAAGACAAAGAGTAAGATTCTTGGGTATTTTTTTTTTTTTTTTTTTATATAATGGAATAAAAGAAACAAATAATATTAATGATGATTAGAGATCTGTAGATTGAATTGGGAAAGAGAGAGAGAGAGAGAGAGGGGAGGGGGAGAGGAGAAAAAAAACTGAAATAAATTAATTATGATGAAAGAATCTCTTAGCGAGAATAATAATAATAATGAGAATAATAATAATGAAAGCTTAGGAATATTCTTTTTTTGCGGATCGCTCTTCCTCTACTCTCAATTCTCTTTCTATTCTTTTCATTTCGTTTTTTTTTTTGTCGAACTCTCGATTCTTTTCACTTTTTTTTTGACTTTTCTTTTCTTTTTTTGTTACAACAAAAAAATATTTTTTTTTCACTCTGTTTGCTTTTATTTAGTTTCCAATTGACTATTTCTCAATCCTTTTCATTTTCATTTTCATTTTGTGTGTGTTTGTGTGTGTGTGTGTGTCTATTATTCGAAGTTCATTAAGAAATATTTAGCTAAGAATCTAAATGAAGGCAATGAAATGAATGAAATGTTTTCGATTGAACAAATTCTTTGAATCAATTTCAGTATTTCTTCGTTGCGTGTTGGATTCAATTTGATTGCATATCAAGACTTTCTAATAATATCATTGCCAAAAATACTTTGGCACCACAATCCGATCCCAGAGTGAGAGAAATTCGAAATAGAATAGAAACCATAGTCCCGTAGTCAGAGTAGTCGAAGAGAGAGAGAGAGAGAGAGAAAAGGAGAGAGATTGAAACGAAAGGCTTCGTAACTTACTCCTAGGATTGCGATTGTTTTTAAGCCCTCGTTTTTCTATTTTTTTTTTCGGCTCTCATTTGGTTTTAATTAAAATTCACCCTTAAGCATTCATTTACATCTTCATTAAGATCGATGGTTGCGAGTACAAACAAACCGGAAACTTATTCTTTTGTTTTGCTCGAAAACAATCAAAATCATTCACCATCCACCATCCATCCACCATCCAAATCTTCTGATCTAGATCCGATTGTTGACTATTGAATGTTGCATGCTCTGCTGTAGCTATCGTTTTCGAATTGGCCAATTTTTTTCCATTTGATTTTGGATCAAATTTTGGATTTTTTTTTTTGATTCCATTTCGAAATCATTTCGTTTTCATTTTTTTTTTTTTGAATTAAATGATTTGTTCAGATTTAATGATTTCAAATCGTGACCATAGATTAAAGATTTGTTTTCAAACAATCCGAATCAAAATCATTTCGAATAGTTAAGGGGATATAAAATGAAGTTTAACGGAGCAACAACAAAAAATTTTTTTTTTGTTCAAAAATGCAGGTGATTATTTTCTTCCGGAAGAGGGGATAGAGGGGTAGAATTAGGTACGTGTTTTTTCCCTCTCCGTGTAGAAATCATTTCAAATTCAATCCAAAAATATCGAATCAAAAATCTAAACAAATTTTTACTTGAGAATATTCTGATTAGAATGGATCCAGGTGATTTCAAACGAGACGAAATAGCATTATATAATTGAAGTCAGACAATACAAGAAGAGACAATAGTTTTTTTTCCCGGCTCCAATTTATTGCTCTGATTGCTTTGGAGACAATCGAAACCAATATTGCTCATTTGAATATGTTTCAATCATAAAATTCTTTTCGGTTTGTTGATTCCCATTCAATTGGGATTGTTTTTTTTTTCTTGTTTTTCCAACATTCAACCTTTCACAATCGGCGACCGAGAGATCCCTAAGATCTATGATCTAATCAACAACACCGATCCAAGGCGATCCGCAAAACAAAAAAAAAATTCTCAATTTTTTATTCTAAATAGAAAGAAAGAAAGAGAGAGATAGAGAGAGAGAGAGAGACCTTGTCGTTTACGTTGAATTCTTTTTGAATTAATTAGATTTAGATTGCTGTCCAGCGAAAGAGCGAAAAAAAAACAAGAGCTATCCAATGAAATGGATAGTTCACGAAACGAATCTACCGAAATGGTGTGGAAGGACTAAAACAAAAAAAAAATAATAATAATAATACCCCAACAAAATAATTAGATTTGTTATGGTCAGAGTGTTTTGATTGTACCGAAACATTTTCAACGTTCCATTTCCATCATAGCTTGTCATCATCGTTTCGTTTCTGGATCATTTAAATTCAACACTCAAACTAGTTTGTTGTACCACTTTCATTCTTTTCTCTCTCTCTCTCTCTCTCTCTCTCTCTCTCTCTCTCTGGGTCCGTTTTTGTTTTCACCCCAAAACACTAAATGAGTTGAATGATTGAGAAGAATATTTTACGATGCACAACATTCTGATTGTCTGATTTTGATCGTCGTTCAGACAATTCGAATCGATCGGTCCCATTCTCATATTATTCTCTCTCTCTCTAGCCCTTGATGATTAGAGAGATCCAAGAGACAATAATACCGGCAATAATCAAAATTTAGGAAAAATAATAATGATGATGATGATGATGATGATTGTTGTTGATTATGATTATGATTGTTGTCGTGTTAATCATCACCGACGACAATGACAACGACGACAACACCAACAACCAACAACCAACAACCAACAACCAACAACCAAAACCAAAAAAAACAACGAAGAAGAATACTCTAGAGCCGAGTAAAGAAAGAGAGAGCGAGAGAGAGAGAGAGGGGGGAGAATAAAAAACAAAATTTTCATCCAAATTCTAAGCGCAATAATCGTTTGACCGATTCACACAATTACCAACAATAATCATTACTTGATTATTGCATTCATTATTATTATTATTATTATTATTACTATTATTTTTTTTAGTTGTTGTTGTTGTCATTATTGGAACCTCAATGACCACACCTCGATTTGGATAGAATTTGGATCTGAAATTAGACCGGCGAACACCCATCAACGCGATTCTGATCAAAGATAGCAAAAAAAAAAAAAAAAGAAATCAACCGAAGAACTAAACAGAGAGAAGAAATCAAAATCAACCAAGTTTCAAATATCATTTGTAATTAAATGGTTTGGGAGAAAATCAAATTAAAACCAAGGCACCAAATCCTCTCTCTCTCTCTCTCTCTCTCGCTCTCAATCTTTACGAATTAATTCTTTTTTCCGGCTTGAAATTTGGTCGATTCAAATTTATTTGATATTTATTTTTCTCTTCTCGAAAATCCGAATTAAAAAAAAAATTAGCTAAAATCAAACCAATAATTATTATCTCTCTCTCTCTCTCATTCGATTGTTTGCAATTTGTTCTTCTCATATTATTTCTTGATAATCTACACCCGATTCATTTATTAGAATCCAGAATCTGATCTAGAATTTTCGATTCGAGAAAGTTTAATTTTGATTTTTTCTGTGAATTTGTTTATTAGTGTGAAGGACAAATTAAAAATTTGTTCCACCTCACCTTCCCCCCCCCACCAAAAAAAATATCCATCGAATTTAATTCAAAATTATATTTCAAAAAATCAAAAAATACAATCAAAAAAAAAAAAAAAACAGAACAAATCTAGCAAAGATTCAAATTGGACAGATTGATCAAACAAACGTGGTACCCTAGAGTTTAGTTTGAGGGACCAAAAAATGTTTCGATTCTGGATTCTATATCGATTTCGTTAGAATCGAATCAAATTCAACCGAAATTGTTATGAAACAAAACGAACAATCGAGTAATTAATTCTATCAATTGTTTTGATTTGACTTTTTTTTTTTTGGTGATTATTTTTAATTAAAATCGCTCCACCACTTTCTTCTGGAATCCTAACGAAAACAAAACGGCACTATGGATTCCCATTCTAACCGATGTTTAGCACCGAACGTTTGGCATTCTCTTCGTTAGCTTCGATTGTTCCCTCTCAAACAAATCATCTTCGTTCATCGGCCACAATAATCCATCTGTGTGTTTCGCTAGAAAGAGAGACCGAGAAAAAGAGAAAAAAAACGCCCAAAATTGTTACTTTTTTTCCCAGTTCTTCTTCCAATTCGAATTCTTTTATGCAAATTTCTCTCTCTCTCTCTCTCTCTCTCTCTCTCTCTCTCTCTCTTTCTCTTTCTCTCTCTCTCTCTTTGTCGTCGGTGTATAATTTCGGTCGTCGGTTTCGATTAGCTGCCAATTATTATTTATTGTGATTGTTATGAAAATCAAATGTTTGAATCCCATACTCTCAATTCATTCAATTTTTGGTATTGTTTGAGATCTAACAAAATCGAAACAAGATCCAACAAACCCTAGAATAATCAATATATTCGATTCATAACAGAATTTATTCTCGGCAAAAAAAAAAAATCTCGAAATTGGATAATTATTTTAAATTGATAAATTATACTAAGAATTTTTCTCTCCATTTCGAATTCATTTGTATAGAATTGATTGTTTTATTATTTTTTTTTTTTTTTGATTATTATTTTTGTTTAGATTTTCGATATTCGAATAGGAGAAATGAGGATCTCATTTCATTGTATGATTACAATCGAAACAACAGGGTGTGTCGAAATATATTTATTTTTTTCCCCCTTAATGAAAAGTCATTTCATTGCTTAGTAATCAGAGAAAGAGAACAGCGACAGCAGATAGCACGAAAAAGAATCATTTTTGATTTGTAAAAAAAATAATAATAATAATAATAAAATCAAAATCTCTCTCTCTCTCTCTCTCTCCTCTTCCTCCTTCTCCGCCTTCTCCACCTCGATGTTCACTTTCTTTCAAAGTTCAATGTTTTAATTTCGATTCTAATTTTTTTTTTTTTGTTTTCAAATCAAATTAGTCCGAGATAGAGGAGGGGGGTGAACGAGGTGAAACAATCAAAAAAAAAAAAAAAAACAAATCGAAAGATGAGAGACACCTACCAACAATGGCGGATGGAAATAGAAATCGAATTTTGGGATCCTAGTCTCAGCTTGATGAAATTAATTTGGAAAGATTTTTTTTTTTTTTGGAATGTTTTTAAACCCAGAAACATTTGATTAGATTCGAAAAGATGTGATTTTATTCGCGAATATTTTTCGCGGATATTAATCTAGATACGCAATGAGGTAGTTCTACCCCCAGTTTCGATCGGTACTCATAATCGTTTCCGGGAACGATTGTTTGTTTTGTTTGTGTGATAAAGTTGAAATATTAATTGTAGCTCTTTTTTTCTGTTTGTTTGTTCAAAACAGGAAAAAAAAACACCAAAATCGATTGAATATTTTGCGATTAAAGGGTCGATAGGAATTCGAAATCGAGACTAATTTTTCTTCCACTTGATTCTTATTTCCGGATTTCCAAAAGTTTCCGATTGTGACGCGCGATTTTATTTTATTTTTTTTTTTTTTTTGTTTTGTTTGTTTTCTTCTTCATTTTTTTTCTTCTTTCGTTTTTTTCTGTGTTTTTAATTTGAATTTTTTTTTTTCAAATTTTATTTTCTCGTTTTTCTCCCATCAAAGTCAAACTGTGGGAGTATAATTTTTGGAACAAAAACAAAAATGAAATTAGAATGAAAAAAAAAATCGATCGATTCCATTTGAAATACTTATTTCTTAATTTTCGATTAGAATTTTCTCATTTTCCTCTCTCTCTCTCTCTCTCTTCAATTTTGATTATTTATTTAACCTAAAATTTATTCATTAGTATAACAACAGCAAACAAATAAACAAATAATCGTAGAATGAAATCAATAAAAGTATTGATAAATGTTGAAATTTTGAATCACCAAAAAAAAAAAAAAAAAGAATTGAGACCTAGCTTGCGAAATTGGATCAAAAATTGAATTTTCTTTTTTTTTTATTTTTTATTTTTTCCAACTCTAATCTTTTCATTGTTTTCGTATCGATTCATTTCAAAGAAATATCGCATCTCCAAACGATTGGAATAACAAATAATCGGAGACATTTTACGATCCAGAATCGGCTTTCATTTGTTTACGATTCGATTTCTCTTACGTTAACGGTACAAAAGTATTGATTTTGTTTGATTGTGTATTGTTCGAGCTTAAATTTCTATCTGAATGAACAAATTTTCAAAAAAAAGCGAAGGGGAAATGAATTAAATTCAAGCTTTACAAAAATAGCATAAACGAACGGATTATCTAAAGAGAATTGCAGAAAGATTTTGTTTTTAGTTCTCGGTTGACGCACGAGAAACGTAAGAATTCAGTGATATTTCTCTCTATGAGAGTGTGAGGTTTGTCGTTTTGAAACAAAAAAATCATCAATCGTATCGAGATTAGCGATGATTTTCTAGGGTTCTTGCATTCCAAAACGTTTTGAATTTTGGAAACAAAAATTTTGTTTCTTCGTTACTTCGTTCCTTCGTTGCTTTTAAAGCTGAAATTGAACCAAACAAAATAGAAAAAAACTCTCGATTTTTTTGGTACTCACTAGTGTTTATTGTTTCAAGAAAAAAAAGTGAGCAATTCAAAATTGCTACCAAGCAATCTCTTTGGTTCAAGAACGATTGTTTTCTTTCTTTCTTTCTTTCTTCTCAAATATTTCCACAATAGATCCTAGAAGTTTCTAGGCTCAATTGATACCATCGACTGAGCTATTTGAGTCGAGTCTTTTGAGTGCAGCTGACATTTGATCGAAACAAAACCGCATATTGAAGAGAGTGAGAGTAGGTGGTTGTATGACGAAATAACATAGAGGTCATAGAAGCTGGGATCGCCACCGCAATTTTTCAATAGTTTAATATACGTACACGCACAGAAACACACACACACACACTTCGATACATACTAGGTCCTAGTGAGTGTAGGTTCCATTTACGCTATGATCAAGATGAAGAGAAAAAGAAAACATTCATTCAACCTCATCATTCAACACATTGACCATCAATTATTTAACAAGTGGACCAGCATAAAATCATATCGTTTTTAATCGAAAACAAAACAAAACAAAACAAAACCGAACGATAATTGTTGGATCAATATCCTCAATATCTACAAAAGCAAAATATATTGGAAAAAAACAGAAAGAAAAACAAAAAAAAAAAAAAAAGAAGAGAGCAATGACAATACGGTCAAAGAAAAGGTTGACCACATTGACCGGAACTTGGCCATTGTTATCACTGTTCTCCACTCGCTATTATTATTTCTTTATTCTATTAGTATTGTTTTTTTTTGTATTGTTTGTTCTTTTCGTATCGAAATCGATTGTAATCTCTCTCTCTCTTCCATCTAGATTGATCTGAAGAAAAAGTCAAATTCGATTGAAGCTGTTGTGAAGATGAAGAAGATTAGTTGGAACAAAATGTTAATTTGATTTTGCCTTCACTTCTCGATAGCACTGATGGACAGTGGTTCAATTTTGTTTATCTTTTCTCTCTCTCTCTCTCTCTCTCTCTAGAAAGCTAAATAATTTTATCTCCATTTTTTCTTCATTTGTAAAGTTTCTGGATCAAACCAAAAAAAAAAACAAAAATTCTCGATGATTCGATCGAGATAATTTATCACCCACTTTAAGTTAGCAAACGATAATCAGCGATCGATAAATTAACGCTATTCTCTCCGCCAGAGAGAGAGAGAGAGAGAGAGAGAGAGAGAGAGAGAGAAATAGCCACACAAACCATTGTTTATCTACAATTGATATTTTATTAAATTTTTTTTTTCCTCCTCTTCATCGGTCAACAAATGGAAGAAAAATTGAATCAATAAATAAATAAATAAATAAGAAGAAAAAAAATCGGAAACTAACTCTGTTGTTTGATTTTAGTCTGTTGTCCAATTTCTAGCCTCTGCGGTCCAATCGAATTCGAATATTGTTTGGCTGTGTTTCTTTTTTTTTTTTTTTTTTTTTTTTTGATTCGCCAAAATTATATTTGCGTTACTTGCCTAAACTTGTCGAAGATATCATAGCACATTGCCACCGGAAACTATTGTAATCGATTCGCGAACGCTTTCACCTTTTCATCATCGATTTTGGTTTTCTCTTTCATTCAACAATCGAAACGTGTTTCGATTGCACGTGTCTCTTTTCTCTCTCTCTCTCTCTCTTTATTGATTGAAATCGAAAATCAAAAAGAATTCATCGATCATAATCGATCGATGGTCTCTTGGTCGATGATTTTGTACCAAATCATCATTTTGTTTTCAATTGATACTAGTAATAATAATAATAATAATAATAATCAATTATCGATTCGAACACACCTACATTCATCATCATCATTATCATCATACACACCTGTTTGGAACGGAACAATCAAAACTACAAAGATAGGCTAATCGTTAATCTATTACGTAATGAGTAGAGATGATTGTTTTGTTTGTTAAATCTTATCATAGATCTAGATTATTTGGATTATCCGATTTCGAGTCTTTTTTTTTCGTTTTCACATTTCATTTCATTTCAAAAATCTACTATTCGAATCATATCGAAGTTTTTTTTATTTATTTATTAATTCGAATTTCAATCATTTTGCTTCCTACCGGATCAATTCAACGTTTTGCTTGTGAAATACTCGCGAGCTATCAATCAATCAATTTCGAAGCAATCGCTTTTCGTTCACTGAGTAGAGGGGGTCGTAGTTAGAAGAAACTTTTCAGATTCTTTAGTTAAAAAAAAATAATAATTAATTCCATTCGCCTAGAAATTCTACCTATTGTTCGAAATGTTTGATTGATTCAGTTCGCTAGATTCTTGCTCATTGACGAAGCTCAATACTTAGTCCGAATCCATTTCGTTTCGATGTTTTGTTCGTTCACAATTTTATCTCTCACAAAAAAAAAATTAGAACGAAACTAAAGTTCCAAATTGAAATCAATCAATTTGTTTTCTTTTTTTTTTTTTTTGCTATTCTCAAAAAACAAAAACAAAACAAAACAAAATAATTCTCCTTGTTTGCTCTGATAGAATTCGAATTGCTCAAAAAACTGTAAAAGATTAATGATAATTATAATTAAGAATCCTTTTCTCTATAGAATTTGTTCCGGGAGAGAGGTGGAAAGAGAGAAGAAAAAAAAATCTAACTCCAATCCTTTCTCAAATCCAACTCAAGAATCTTTAGTTTGAAGAAGACTAAAAAAAAAAAAGAAAAAAAAAGTTTCAACTCTTCGAACATTGATTTTTCTATCGCACAATGAAGAATGGATCGAAAAGAGGAGTTAAAAAAAAAGACTGGGTGTGTGTGTATAGTGGGTGTTTTCAGATTCTTTTTTTCTACCAAAAAAAAAAAATTCTAATTCTTTTTT
Organism: Sarcoptes scabiei; assembly: GCA_020844145.1. Lineage (NCBI taxonomy): Eukaryota > Metazoa > Arthropoda > Arachnida > Sarcoptiformes > Sarcoptidae > Sarcoptes > Sarcoptes scabiei. The sequence continues at coordinate 6,171,670 of CP080487.1, forward strand.
TTTTTTTTTTTTGCATCACCAATCGTAATGATTATAATTGCTATCCGAATTTTTCTTGCGAAGATTTTTTTTTTTCGAACGATAAATACCCACCGAGAAAGTGAACCTAGTGAAGCGAACCTAGAGCGAAGAAGTTTCGAAGAAGCTTATCATCAATCTTTTTGGGTTTTTGTTTCAGATTTCAAATTGTTTCGATCATCATCATCATCATCATCTGTATCATCTCAAGCATCATCAACGAAACAGAGCTTAGCGATCGAAAGACAATCGAAAAATATCCGAAGAGTTACGAAACGAGAAAATAAATTCGCTCTGATTGAATAATCAGCAAGCTAGAGAGACAGGGAGAGAGAGAGAGAGAGAGAGAGAGAGAGAGAGAGAGATTTGTAGAAAATATTTTTCACAAACGTCTGGCATCCGTTCCCATTATTTTTGTCCTAAAATTTTCTCTTCACCGTCATCATTCAGTGATATTATTAACAAACTAAGGCCAGAGAGAAAAAAAAAAGAAAAGAAAATTATTAATAATAATTGAGAGAGAGAGAGAGAGAGAGAGAAAAGATGAGGAAAATAAATAGGAATGAAAACGCCCACCAACACACACCTCATAAATATTTAGATTTATTCCTTCTCTCTTTTCTAATTTACCTATCTCTCTCTCTCTCTCTCTCTCTCTCTCTCTCTCTCTCTCTCTCTCTATTCGAAGTTTTTTTTTTGTTAATTGAATTTTGGGAATCACATTTCTTCTAGGTTTCAATTCGTGCAAGTAGGTGTAGTAGGTTACGAAATTCTTAATTTATTATTTTCTCTTTTCGTTTCGCATTTCTGAACTCTTTGCCGTCTTTTTTTCCCTTTTGATTGTTTGTCTAATCTTCGTCGATGATTCGATTATTCGCAATCGAAATTGATTACTCATTCTTGGGTTACTAGTTACTAGGTCTCCTTTCTCTCTTTTTTTTTCTCGTTCGGTGTCATTCTTCTAACTCTTCCGAACCCGCATCTTTCAACTCTAGTCTTCATAGTCTTTTTTTTCTAATTTGATTTTTAAAAAATTAAATGATTGGTTTTCGGCACCGATAGAATTCTTCTTTTTTTTTTTTTTTAATTCTTCCTGAAAATAAAATGAAAAATATAGTTTAATTTTCTTAGACTCTGTCACCAACAGATGGCACAAGTTCTCACAGACAATAGTTCATTAGAATTATCCAAAACGAGAACATTTTGTTCCTGGAACGTTTCGCAATCTCTCTCTCTCTCTCTTCACATCTAGATAGATTCATCAATTTTCGGTAGTGGCATATGATTGATTTAGATTTCTCTCTCTCTCTTTCGATCCATCTTTTTGTTATATCTTCACTCGATAGCTAAGATCTTTAACCATTGAACCAGTGTGATATAAAATTGAACGTCTAGATCTGGATTCTTTTCTATCGTTAATTTTCACTACTACTTTTGCTCTCTCTTTTTGTCTTTCCCACTTGTTTCTAGCCCACCATAGTTAATGCAATGGATTTTTTTTTTTTGAAGAAATATGGAGGAGTAAGATGAGAGAAGAAGAAAAAAAGAGAGGCATCACAGCGAGAGCTAGAGAGAGAGAGAGATATTCAAAAACGATTGCTTCGTTATGTTCCAGAATCATTGTGCAATGTTCTAATGCAGCAGTTGTTATCTAGTGATTCAGTGTAGTGCCATCAACATTACTGCACATCCGAGAGAATCCATAGAATTCGAATGATTCATTCAACTCTCTCTCTCTCTCTCTCTCTCTCTCTCTCTATGTCCTTCTCTTTCTTCACTCTCTCACACACACTCACTCTCTCTCTCTCTCTCTCTCTCTCTCTTCTAGTGTCAGTCCCTATTCTAGATTTTTATCTAATTTGAGATTTTGAATTTTGAAATCGCGCTTTTTTTTTCGTCGTTTAAAAAAAAGAGACGATTTTAAAGGTGAAGAATTCTATAAAGAATTGTTGCAAGATTTTAGTTTCTTTTCCGGAATTTATTCGGAAATTTATCAGATTTTGTCCCTCTCTCTCTCTCTCTCTCTCTCTCTCTCTTTTTCGTTTTAGTACTTGATTGTGAAATATGTTTGGAATCGAAAAAAAAAATCCTCTTGGAACCAAATTGTTTCGATGACATTGAACTGATCAGCAATCTGAGTGGGGAGAAAAATCTAAAAAAAAAAAGGAAAAATTCTCCGACAAATTCTTCTCTACATTGTTTGGAACAATTCTGGAACTATTCGATTCCATTTTGATTTGATTACAATCTATTTGTTTTTCTTAAATCGTTTCTTGAACAATTTTCATTGTCTATCAGCTAATTTATCATTATTGTTGTGTTGGTACCCATCATCCATAATCTGATATGATCTCCACAATCGTTTCGAATTAAAAATTTCCGAAAGTAACAAAGTGCCTTATTTAAATCGCAAACTACATCAAAAAATTTGACATAGACCAATGACATAGTGGTACCAATGAATTCTATGTGGGTGTGTGGTTTGTGACCGATGATCTCTTTGTCTTCATTCCATCAAACTTAATCTAGATTATTGAAATCGATCGATTTGTTTCGAATAGTATTCGAAAAAAATTAACCTAATTAATTGATAATCTTTGATCTCTGATGCTGAAAAGGTAAGTCAAAATCGGAAGATTAATCAATTTGAGATTGGACAATATTAGTCGAAATAAATTTATTTCAAAATCAATCTAAAATCAAATTCTCAATGTTTGTCTCTAACTGAGCTCTTAGATTTTCAAAATAAAGATTCTAAAAAAAAAAAAATTATGAATTATTTAACAACAAATCCAATTCGAATGATTCATTGCATCGTTAATTCATTTCATTCTTTTTTTATTTTAATTTTTTTTAATTTTTATCTTCTCTGATTGTGATGTGTTGTGATTTGTGATTGGATTTGATTATACCTAGTGGTAAACAAATGATTATCTTGTCGATGATGTCGATGTCGATGTCGATGTCGATGTCGATGTCGATGTTATATTTTTTTTGTTTCTCATTCCAATTTGGTTGTCAAGGTATTTCTAAATGGATAAAATTATATATATTACTTTTTTTCTCCCCTTCTCTCCATTCATTGACGAAAATAAAGTAAGCATCGAAATGTTGATGTTCTGATACATCGAAATCTTTTGATAAATTAGAGAGACGTTCTGATTCTAAGTTTAAAGAGTAGAAATGTTTATTAAATCAAATTTTTTTTTTTTTTTTTTTGATGATTGTTACGAACAAAACAAAACTGAAAAAAAAATTACAACCAGAAAAGACAAACTGAGAGAAGAAGAAGAAGAAGAAGAAGAAAAAAAAAACGAGAAACGACAACAAACAAATTGGTATTGGTTTGGTAATCACTACAAAGTTCACCGATTGCTGATGGTGACATCAAAACAAACATCATTGTAGAGATTCGATTCGAAACGGAAACAATTCAACAAAACTATCAACACAATTCTAGCTTAGCTAATTTTTTTTTTTTTTTGCTCGAACGATAACGAGACCGCATACGAATCGGTAGTGAATCGCTAAACTTATCTAAAATCCATTGGATATATTTTCGATACAAAAATTTTCTAAAAGTTTCAATAGATTCAATAGATTTTCAATCACATCACTATTTTTCATCAGAGTTTCTTAAACTAGGGGTAAATTACCCTCCTCCCCGTCGAGGAACAACAAAAAGAACATCTTTCTCGAATCAATGAATGGATTCAATCAATTTAATGAGAAAATCAAACAATTCTTTAGCGATTCATTGTATCGTTCTACGAAACTTGTTGTTGTTGTTGTTATTTGATAAAGAAAATTTGTTTTCTCAATTTCAAAAGAAATAATCCTAGAAAAAAGAAATAACAAAAACATCCAGTAATGGAATAGTGTTTAGTTGTGATACCTACGCTTGCTTCAATCTAGATCAAATTCCAAAACGCTTGAAAACATTTCAGATTTCAGAATATCTGATTGATTGATTTATTTTCGCTTCGGTCCATATGAAAATCTGATCGAGAGACCGATAGACCTTAGAATATCGCTTCATCGATTATAAATTTCTCTTCACTCTGGTGATCGATTTTTTTTCAAATCAATATTGATGTTTTGATTTCCTTTTCCTACTATCGCATCACTTCTATTGTTCATCAAATTCTAAACTCTTCTCCTATTTCATCGATATTGTTGTGATCTTTGCATTGATTATTTTTTTTTTTTTTTTGAGATTGTCTCCTACACTAATACCTATCAAATCGTTTCGATTCTTCAGCATTGAAGAACAGCTGAATTCTATCTCTCTCTCTCTCTCTCTCTCTCTCTCTCGATTTAAACATACAGGTAGATTGAGGAGTGGACACACACCCACCCAGCTAGCTTTAGAAAAACTTTGGAAAAATTTTGACGATTTTCGCAATCAAATTTCAGATACAAATCGAACATTTTGAAATAGAATTTTTTTTTTCGAAACAAAAAAAAAAAAAGAAAAAAAGAAATAGCTAATCTGCTTATGAACAACAAACAAGCTTGAAAAGTAAAATCTTTTTTTTTTTTTTTTGTTTTGGAATCAAAATTTGAAATAAACGAGCTGTTTAGTGAAAAAAAAAATCTAATAAATTTCCAATAAAAATTAGATCAAAATTTTTCACTTTGTTTAGATGAAGAATTCGGATTCCCGGAATTCGAAACACCAATCTGTTGGTAAAATTCGTTGGTGTTCTGATTCGAATTTTATTTTTCATTCTATTTCACTTGACAATCAAGCTTGGATCAATGAGATAGCAAAAAAGAGAGAGAGAGAGAGAGAGAGAGAGAGAGAGAGAGAGAGAGAAGGATGAGGACAATTAGATTTTGATTTTGATTTTGGAAAACAACAAACAGCCAATCATTACAAATAACACAGATATAGACAAAAACGACAACATCCTAGACAACATCGATTTTGTTGAGAGAATGAAACAAAACTATTTTTTTTTTTTCGATAATCAAAATAATATTGGCTATTCACAGCAACAGCACCAACAACAACAATAATAATTCTCTAATGCCATAGATATTTTTTTTTTTTTCATTTCTTTAGAGTACCAAAATCAAAAGCATAGAGAGAGAGAGAGAGAGAGAGAGAGAGAGAGAGAGAGAGAGAGAGAGAGAGAGAGAGAGAGAAAATATCGAACCGAAAACCTAGAAATGAGAGAGAGAGAGAAAGCAAAAAATGAAAAATCAAAACAACGAAGAGAAGGAGAAAAGAATTTTTCGCTTCTAAACCGAACAACAACAACAACAATAATACCAATACCGACAACAATCAGACCAGAATGAAACAACCTAACCCGATTGATTGGTTACAAATTACCAAGAAAAGAAAAACACCAGCAGCACCAAACCTAACAAGAATGGTTCCTTGTTTTCACATTTTTCCACTTTTTTTTTTATTTTTGACTCTTCTCCACTCATTGATCCTAGGATCTAACAAACACCCACACACAGAGAGAGAGAGAGAGAGAGAGCGAGAAGAAATGCAACAACCAAACAAGTGAAATCGAATCAAATCAAAAAAAAAAAAAAACAAAGCCCAAAGACTAACAATAAATCGAGAGGAAGTAAAAAGGGAAGAGAGAGAGAGAGAGAGAATATGGGAACGACAACAACAACAACAACAACAAAAACGACAAACAAAACGCAATGAAACAATAAATTATTTTTGCCAGTATTATTATTATTATTATTGTCGTTATTATTATTATTATTATTATTTTCTGGTTGTTTTTTTTTCGATTTTGTTTCTCAATATTGAGAATCATACCAAAACACATCAAATCAACAAAATCACAAAAAGAATTTGTTTGTATGTTTATGATTGAATCAATCAAACAAATGACGATAAGAGAAATAATAATAATAATAATAATAATAATAATAAAAGACAAAACAAATCATATTTGAAACAACAACATCGAAGAATGAAGAGGGGAAGAGGGGTGTCAGAGAGAAGAATTTGAAACAAACATTGAGTGAAAAAAAAACGACAACAAATCAAAACAACAGCAGCAACAACAACAACAACAACAACAACTGAACAACAATGAAAAATGGAGAAATCGAAATACCAAAAAAAAAAAAAAAAAAAAATGAAAAAAACAAAAATCAAAAGAAACAATTTCTCTTGATTCATTGAATTTGGTTAGATTGAGGGCAAGGTGGAGAGGAGGGAAGAGATTTGGGGGAAGAGAGATGGAATAGTAGAATATTCTTCACTCTCTCTCTCTCTCTCTCTCTCTCTCTCTCTCGTACTTTTCGATTTCCATTTCAATTCTAATTTTATTCACCGAGAATCATTATTGCTATTATTATTATTATTATTATCATTATTATTATTATTATCATCAAGAAATATGATTGCTTCCATATCCTCACTCTTTCACTCACACACTCTCTTCTTTTCTTCAATCACTAAAGCTATTGTCTTTTTTTTTTTTTTTTTTTTTTTTTTTTGAAGCTTAAAAAAAATCCTATGGTATTCTGTTTAAAAGAGCAAACAAACAATAAATTTGGAATGAAATAGAATTGAGTTTGGCTTTGGCAACGAAGAATTCGTTGATGACAACAAGCGATGCTTATTTGGTTTAGAGATGAAAAAAAAATAAAAAAAAAAAATCTCCAATCTCAAACGATAGAGAGAAAGAAAGAAAGAAAAAAAAAAATAGAATTAAATTTTGTTTTTTTTTTCATTTTTTTTTTTTTTTGGTTGGTTTCCTTCTCTCCTTCTATCGTTTTTTTCCACCCCTTTTTGTTTTGATTCGATTGGATTTTTTTTTTTTTTTTTGGTAATTCTGAAGCATTCCAATCTTGTTCAATATCTCTTCTTTAAATTCTCACTATTGTTGTTGTTGTTGTTGTTTGAATCATTTCAGTCAAAGTTCCTCTCTCTCTCTCTCTCTCTCTCTCTCTCTTTCTTTTTTTCCCCCACCCAATCATTGCAAACATTCTCGGTAAGAATAAAAGTAAACTTGCAAAGATGTTGTTGATATTTCATTTCCATCTTTTTTTTTTTTTTTTTTTTTTTTTTTTTTTTGCTATTTTGTTTTGTTTACGATGATGATGATGATGATGGTGAGGATGATGATAGAAATTGATTGAATTTATGATGTTTGCTGTGAAGGTTTGAATCATTGAATCATTTTCTTCACCAAAATAGTAATAATAATAATAATAATAATAATAATAATAGTTTGATTTGGTTCGATTCGATTCGATTCGATTGTTTAGTTTGATTGGTTCCTCTGCTATTTTGAAGAATATTTTTCTTTTCTTTTTTTTTCTTCGATTGAATGTTGTTGTTGTTGATCTAGAGACTAATGAAAGTTTTGCTTTCTAGGCCCCTTCTATCTTTATCTTTTTTTTTTTTTTTTTTTTTTTGATTGTTTTCATTTTGGGCCGATCTTCTTCATCTTCATCGTTGAGAAATAGAGGGGGGGGAATTCTATGTCTTTTGATTTTTGTCCAATAGTTTTTTCAGTTTTGTCTTGCTTGGTTTGTTTGTTTATTTGTTTGTTTGTTCGGTTGTTTGGTTTGCGTTCGAGGTTTGTTTGTTTATTTCCTTTTCTCTCTCTCTCTCTCTCTCTCTCTCTCTCTCTCTCTCTCTCTCTCTCTCTCTCTCTCTCTCTCTCTCTAGCTTTTTCTAAATGGATTGTTCCTTTAAGAAAAGAATATTTGCTTTCCAGTGCAAAACAAATTCTAATCTATTTTCGGCTATTTGTCGGTCGTTGTTGTTGTCGATGACGATGTCGATGCCGTCGCTTTCATTATTATTATTATTATTCTGGTTGTTGTTATTGTTATCGTTGTTGTTGTTGTTGTTGGTGGTGTTGCAACTCTACAAATTTCGTTCTCGATTAGAATCCATTCCACATGGATGATGCGCCTCTAGCATCATTATTATATCGAACAAATTTCGTTTTTTTTTTTTTCTTTTTCTTCTTCTTCTTCTTCTTCTTCACGTCTCTTCTCGACAAACAACAGAATTTGAAAGCTTTAGGTTCAATTCAAAAGCTTCTTTTCGACTACTAATATAACCATCACACACTTGGAAATAATACAAAAAAATGGCGAAATACGAATAAAAAAAAATAATAAAAATAAAAATAAAATTACGGATACGGAAATTGCAGCTAACCAAACAAACAAACAAATATTTCTCTCTTTCTCTCTCTCTCTCTCTCTCTCTCTCTCTCTCTCTGTGTAGCAACAATAATATTAGAAATGGAATTATAGCCACCATTTCATTTCCCCTCTCGATTCATTTCCCTTATTCGATTCTCTATTCTCTCTCTCTCTCTCTCTCTCTGTGTAGCAACAATAATATTAGAAATGGAATTATAGCCACCATTTCATTTCCCCTCTCGATTCATTTCCCTTATTCGATTCTCTATTCTCTCTCTCTCTCTCTCTCTCTGTGTTTCGTTTCTGTTTCGTTTCAATCTAAAGTTTTTCGTTTCCCAGTCTGGTTGTTTGTTTGTTTGTTTGTTTGTTTGTTTATCCTTCTCTCTTGTTTATTCTAGAGTTTTGTTTTATTTGTTTTCATTTCGAATCTCTCTCTCTCTCTCTTTCCATCCATCTTCAAAACTTTCTCTCCACTATCTCCCATTGATATCTCTGATCGCTAGTGTATTCCTTATTCCGGACAGAGAAAGAATGAAAAAGAAGAGAACAGAGAGAGAGAGAGAGAGAGAGAGAGAGAGAGAGAGAAAGACAGAGAAATTTTTAGGGCCCTGGAAAAAAAGACCAAACAGACAGACGAACAAACAAACAAACAAACAAACAAGACTGCATCGATATAAATAAATAAATAAATAAATAAAAAACTTTTCTAGCGAACGAAATCGAAATAATCAAAAAGAGTGGGGGGAAAGAGAGAGAGAAAGGGAGAGGGAAAGGAAAAAATGGATAGAAACAAACAAACAAGAATTTCCAAATTTTTTTTGGACTTTTTTTTTTTAATTCGAAATATGAGAATTTCTATCGAGAAAAAAAGAAAAATTGTGCAATCGTTCAAATTCTATTCGATAAATAGAACAAAAACAAGAAGATTTGATTGGGGTCGGTGGACGAAGAAAATGTTTGCTGAGAGTCACCAAAATGAGTCTCTAATTTTTTTTCCATATTTGATTTGTCTTCATCGTAGCAAGTAAACAAAACCCATGTTGATCCTAGCGAACAAATTTAGAATCAAATTAGGTTTCTATTTTAAAGTCTCGAATTCTTACGATCTTCTCGAATGCTTAGCTTTCTCTTGGCGTTTTTTAATTGTTGTCCGATTTCGCTACAATGACAACGAATGACTTTTCGAACCCAAATTCATCGAGATTCGATGTTTGATATTCGATTATGAATCATCGTGAAGTAAGCGAGAAAAAAAAAATCAAATCCATAAGGTCCATTTCTGTTACGGTCCTAGTTAGCTCATTTAAACCAGGCGATGTTTAGTTTCAAAATTGTTTCGAAACAAAATCCAAAAAAAAAATCTTTAAATAGGATTGAATAGAAATTTTAGAAATTTTCTATGGCTTCACACCAACCAGAATTGGCGATGGACGAAAATGGCGAAATTGGAAAAAGTCTGAAAGAAAATAATTTTCACAGAATCAAACGACAAACAACTAGTAGATAAACAAACAAATCAAACACAAATAGCAAAAAAAAAATGAAAAGAGAATAGAAGAGAAGAAAAAATTGCTGGGCGAATTGATTCAGAGAGGAGGAGGTGGAAAGAGAGGAAGTTGGAGAAAAAAATGACCAAACCCGAAGCGAATGATAATTTTTTTTTCTACTGTCCACGTTCCAGACAAACAAATACGAACACCGTGATCAAGATAGAGACCATTGAATGAGAGATAGAGATAAAAGAGAGAGAGAGAGAGGGGGCGAAGAGTTCCAAAGAGGGATCCAATTGTTTGTTGTTTAGAATCGGTTCCTTCTTTGTCGTTGTTTATCATTAGGACTCTCGATTTTTTTTTGTCTGTTTATTTTGGTCTGATCTATTCCATCTCTCTCTCTCTCTCTCTCTCTCTCTCTCTCTCTCTCTCTCTCTCTCTCTCTCTCTCTCTCTCTCTCTCTCTCTCTCTCTCTCTCTCTCTCTCTCTCTCTCTCTCTCTCTCTCTCTCTCTCTCTCTCTCTCTCTCTCTCTCTCTCTCTCTCTCTCTCTCTCTCTCTCTCTCTCTCTCTCTCTCTCTCTCTCTCTCTCTCTCTCTCTCTCTCTCTCTCTCTCTCTCTCTCTCTCTCTCTCTCTCTCTCTCTCTCTCTCTCTCTCTATCTCTAATGGAATGGCGAATGGAAAAATTTTAGTCCAAATTCTGCTCTCTCTCTCTCTCTCTCTCTCTCTATTTCGTTCTGTAAGGATGTTGTTTTTTGTCGCACATCTTTGGCCTTGGTTCTCTTGTTTTTTTTTTTTTTTTATTTTGTTTCTGTTTCATCAAATCATTCCTAGTTTTAGTTTTAGTTAGATTCTTGTTTGTTGGCCGTTTTTTTTTTCTTCTTCTTCTTCTTTGCTATTATTCATTACTGCTATTGTTATTGTTTTATTTTTTAGAACCCAAAAAAACAACCATTCTATTCTCTTTGTTTTCCTTTTTTTTTTAGTTTAGTAATTTTTGGTTCTAGTTTGAACTACAAAACATTAATTCTTTAATGTTTTTTAGTTTCGCATGCAATCTTTGTGTTTTGGAATATCTCATCAGCAACAAACAAACAAACAAACAAACAAATAAATAGACAAACAGCAATCTAATTTTTTTCATCTCTCTATCGCTGTTTGTTGATTCGATTCAATGTGACACACCTCTTTAACTTTAAAAAAAAAATCTATCATTTTTCTTTGCTCGTCGAAGAATTTCGAAATGCTTTTCCCTTTTGATTATTATTGTTATTATTATTATTATTTTTATTAGAAAAACGATTTTTTTATTTCACACTGATGTTAACTTTACAATCGATATTAACATAAAGAGACTATCAAAATCCAACCGTCAAATCGAAAGACAACTATTTTAACAAACATTGGTAAAACTATTTAAACACAATTATTGGTCAGGCCAGGCTAACTTTCAACACTTCCCCTTGGCCTGGCGCGATTAAGCCTAAACGATCTTGCAAAATATTAAATTTGACTTTAGGATTCGCCTTCGTTAGCACATCCGCAATTTGATCTTGTGTAGAAATATATCGTATAACAATTATATTCTTTTCGATTAGATCTTGCACAAAATGATATTTAACATCTATGTGTTTGACACGAGTTCCGGTTTCAGCCATGCTGATGCAAGGTTGATTATCTTCGTAAACATCTACAGGGAGATGGAAATTTTCCCCAATCTCTTTTAACAGATTTATTACACCCAACGTAGCAGACACACCACATGCCAAAGCAACATATTCAGCTTCGGCGCTGGATAGACTTATGGTTGGTTGTTTCTTGCTAGTCCACAAGACAGATGAACCCATAAATTTCAAGATAAAACCAGTCTGTGATTTTCTAGAACTGGTATCTGATGCGTAATCAGAGTCAACAAATAATTCGAGGTTCTTGCTCGATAGATTCCCGAGAACGAGTTTTCGATCGGCGGTCCATACAAGATAGCGCAAGATTTGACACAATAGTTTCCATAATAATTCGGATGGTTTTTCTACGAATCGGGATAAAAGTGAGACTGATGCCGCGATATCCGGTCTTGTTACATTTGAAATATATAGTAGAGCTCCCAGCAGGCTTCTGATAGGTTTTGTACAGTTATCTTCTTTCTCAACTTTTGATAGCTCGCCTATGCCGGATGGTAATGGCTCTGATGTTCTTCTACAATTAACTTGCCCAAATCTTTTCGCTAGTTCTAATATATATTTTTCTTGGTCGAGGAAGAATTTTCCATCTTTGCGAATGATGTTGATATTCAGAAAACTTCTTACTTCATCAAGATCATGAACTTTGAATTTATCAGCCAACAATAATTTGACATTCTTGATGATACTTTCTTCACTTCCGGCAATGAGGATATCATCGACGTAAACTAACAGCATACAATTTTTCTTGAAATAAAGACAGGGTTCCACCTTGGAAACCTTAAAATCATTTTCAATTAGAAGATCATTCAACAATTTGTTCCAATTTCTGGACGATTGTTTTAACCCATAAAGAGATTTTTTAAGCCGCCACACCTTCCCCTCTTTCCTCAATGGTTTTGGTGGTTTTACAAATACTTCTTCTTCGAGTTTACCATTGAGGAAAGCAGTTTTAACATCTAGATGATGTACTGACCAATTTTTAGAAGCCATCAACGTCAGAAAAATACGCAAAGAATTCTTATCGCACACCGGTGAATAAGTTTCATTAAAATCGATTCCATATTTCTGCGAATAGCCTTTTGCCACTAATCTCGCCTTTCTTCTGATAACAATATCATTGGCATCTTTCTTCTCTGTGAATATCCATTTCATACCGATGCAGCGTTGATTGTTATAATCTACTTCTTCGAAGGTATCATGTTCTTGTAACGATTCAAATTCTTCTAGGATAGCATTATTCCACTCCAATTTATGTTCGGAATTCATTGCCTCTTCGTAGGTTGTTGGCAGGGGAAATTCTTCGTCAATCGATGTGAAACTTGATGGTAAGTAATCATGATCTTTCAACTCGATCGGCCAACCTCTCTCATCATTCTCATTCATAACTTTGCTGAAATCGTATGTTTCGTTTTCAAAGAACTTAACATTTCTACTCTGGATTACTGACATAGATTGAGGATCGAATAGAAGATAGACTTTTTCTCTAACACCAATTAATACAGCAGGTTTAGCTCTTCTTGATAATTTATCTGAGATGTTATGTTCCATGACTGATACGAGACAACCGAATACTCTAATTCTATTCATGCTTGGTTTTCGCTGGAAAAATACTTCATACGGAGTTTTGCCTTGAATGGCATTCGATGGGATTCGATTTTGAAGATAAGTCGCATGAAACACTGCATAAGGCCACAACTTTCTAGGTAAATTCTTCTCATTTAATAAACATCTAGTCATAGCCATAATAGATTGATTTTTCCGTTCTGAAATCCCGTTTTGTTCAGGGCAATAGGCTGACGTTTCTATGATCTCTATTCCTCTTTGATTACAGAATCTTACAAAAGCCAATGAACGGTATTCTTTTGCGTTGTCTGATACAAAAGATTTGACTTTTCGATTAGTTTGGTTTTCGGCCCAGTTAACATAATTTTTGAATTCTTCAATTACTTCGGACCTGGACTTTATTGCCGCAGTCCTACACAATCTGGATGCTTCATCAATAAAAGTGACATAGTATCTAAAACCATTAAGACCCTCGTTGAATGGGCCACAAATGTCACTATATACACGGTCTAGTACTTTCGAGTTCGAATCGATTTTCACAAAATTGTTACGTTTTTGTTTATTGGTATTACATACATCACAGATTCCAACCTTTTCCGGTATGCCAAGTTGTCGAAGCTTGCTTTCACTACAGTGGCCCAATCGTCGGTGCCAACTGACATTCACCATCGTATTGAAAGTTGGTAACTCAATGAGACCATCAATGCCTCTTCTCAATTTGAAAACTTCTATCAAATTCCGTTTAATTGTAGTCGAATCTTTATTCATGAGTACTTCATATCCATCGTCTAATAATTTTGGCACGGATATGACATTACATTTGAATCTAGGCGCATATCGAACGTCATTAATGATCCAATCATCACCTTGTAAATCTTTTCCCAATTTTATTTGACCGATCGCCGTTGCAATTGTCTTGCCAGAACCAGTATTAATTATTCCATCATATTTTTTCATTGAAAGGAATTTGGATTCGTCGTTACAAACATGAATGTTGGCGCCGCTGTCAAGAATCCACCTTTGGCATTTTCGCTCTATCTTATTGGCACAAATAACGAAATATTCTTCTACAATTTTATTTTGATCAATTTCAGTTTGAGAAATAAAAGTTTTTTCACAATTTTTGGCCACGTGGCCAGGTTTTTTACAATTAAAACAAACTATCGAAGGCGCTGGTTTTCTTGTTGTCTGCATTCGGTTCTGTATCTCATGAAATTTATCCAATTCTTTGGCAACTTCGAGCGAATCTGTAAACAATCTATGAAAAGTTCTTTGCTGCTCAGTCAGAGCCATGAAAGAACTGATCATAGGTTGGAATTTAGTTCGCGGAAGTTTGCCAATAAATTGATAACATTTATGAGTTTCCGAAAACAGATTAACATCATTCATTAACATTTTATCGAGAATATCAGCAATTTTGGTTAGATGTTCCACTAGTTTGCCATCTTTTGGTATTCGATAATCCAAATATTCTCGAAATAAACCAACTCCACGACTTCCGTTTGAACTTGCATAAATTTTTCCGATTTCCGTCCACATTTGATACGCTGATCGGCACTCAAGGGTCCGCCGAGCGTCCTTAGGACTGATATTACAACTGATAATTTTCATCGCTAAAGAATCCATATTCAATTTGTTAACATCTCTAACTGCTCTGAGGTCGGAAGCGATAGCATCTTCGACTCTGCAGTTTCGAAATTCGCATAACATAAGGTCTCTCCAGACCAAATAATTGCTTTCGTCCAAGGTTATTCCAATTTTATTCACAAAAAATTGTTCCATTTTACAAAACTTCAGCTTTCGTGCTGATAACGTATTAGAAAAACGATTTTTTTATTTCACACTGATGTTAACTTTACAATCGATATTAACATAAAGAGACTATCAAAATCCAACCGTCAAATCGAAAGACAACTATTTTAACAAACATTGGTAAAACTATTTAAACACAATTATTGGTCAGGCCAGGCTAACTTTCAACAATTTTGATCTAGGCTTCTAGTATGATGATGGTCTTGTCTATTCTATCCTTTTTTTTTCTCTCTCTCTCTCTCTCTCTTTCTGGTGCTTGGCAATTATTTGGCATCGAAATTTGTTTTGTTTTCTACATTCATTCATTTTGTCTGTTTGTTTGTTTGTTTACCAAATAAAAACTCTACGATTCGATTCGATAGCGATGTTATTTCAATAGATCTGTTCTATTCGTTTTCCTCTCATCGATTGTCTCTACGTTTCCTTCAATGCTCTCAACCGAATAGAGCGTTTCATTTTGGTTGTTTTGGATTCACTGAGAGTTCAAAAAAAAAAAAAAATATCGAAACAAATTTCTATCTCTCTAGCTGTTGTGTAGAATCTTTTTTTTTTCTCCGTTATGTCAATTTACAATCGATGGCATAGCTTGTAGACATAGTTTGGTTGGTAATCCAAAAAAAAATAAAATAAAAATAAAAAAAGATTTGATTGGATAGAAATCAAATTGACAACACACAGACAAAATTCACAAACGAAACAACAACAAACAAAGACCATATTTGATTAGATAGTGAAAAAGATTCAAAAATCGGATAGAATTCTAGATCAAAATGTTTCGTTGATAACAGAGAGAGAGAGAGAGAGAGAGAGAGAGAGAGAGAGAAACAAAGAGAACTATTTTCCTGGGTCCCGGTCCTGTTTGGGAAAGCCGCCAAATTTTTGCTTTGAATTTTTTTCTATGCCCAATCTCCTCTCTGAACCATTGAGTCTAGAGTAAGTGTTATTTTAATGGCTATTCGATCCAAATTTACCGTCCTCTATCGACATAATCACTAAAAACATTCGATCAGTTCCTAGTGCCAGTCCTAGTGCTCTTTGTATCTCTTTATGCTTTGGTCTTGGATTTTTTAGATTCCAAATGAAATAAATTGAGATAACTAGAGAAGGATGAAGAGGAAAGTGAGCTTTAAATTTCAATCAAAGTCTTCAATCAAATGAAAATCTAGACCTAATGTGTCCAGATCTTCGAAGTGGGTTCGAGAGTCGTTTTGAATTTTTTGATTGAATCTTGATGAATCGATAATTAATTTCAAATTTGATCAATAATTACAAACAATCCATCAATAACCATATTCCATACAAAAATGGATCTTTAATTCACTTGTTTATTTTTGATTCGGATTATAGCATTCGTCATTATTGGTATCGAGTTTGTGTTTTTGTTTTCTGAGAGAACTCTATCCACACAAACCATTCTCATTGAATGATGAATCGAGCGACAAATGAGCTCTATGCTTCTGATCAAATTCAGGTAGAAAACCCATACGAAATTAATTTAGAAAATTTACTTAGCAAAAAAAAAGACTAAACTGAAAAATTGTCCATTTCTAAAGAATACTGGTTGACGGAATTTAATTCCCAAAATGTTGCCTGGATGATTTCGATCGCTAGATGGTATCACTGTTCAATCCGGAAATTCTAAAAGAATTTCGAAATTTTCGAAAATTATGCAATTGTATTCTTTCTAATTTCTTCGCAAAGGAAAATATCTCTTTTTTTTCTTAGCATCGTAAATCTTCTCATTCTATCGAAACTGAATGAGAATGCGATTGATTTAACTTTGCTGTTGTCAAAAAAAAAAGAAGAAGAGAGAGAGAGAGAGAGTGAAAACAACCGCTAATCTAGCGTCGATAATCAGACGCGCATAATTGAATTTCAAAAGAATTTTTTATTTTTTTTTACACTTTGTATATTTTAAGCGAAGAAGCAAAGATTAAGCTATTCAATCTTTGCTTCACAATATTCAGACTTTGTCGCAAACATTCGATGTTTTTCTGTCCTCGAATAGTTTATTTGTTTGTTTACGGTGAAGAGGAGCGGAAAAAACTGCACAAAAAAAACTAAATATCGCGAACAAAAAAAAACAAGAAAAAATCTCACAAAATCAAAAAAAAAAAAAAACAAACCGTTACAATGTTTCAATGTAACAGCTATTCAATCATTCGATGTCGAATTCGAGAAGAAGAAATAGAAAAAACAACAACAACAACAACAACACCGATTGATTGATTTGGAAAAAAAACTGGTTTTCGCTTTCCTGGTTTTTGCACATCTTTCGATTACCAGTGATAATAATAATAATAATAATAATACCACCAACGGCAGTTTTTTTTAACTCTGATAGGAGAAACGACGAAACAAAAAAAAATTATTGATTGGGAGGGAGGGAGGAAGGGTAAGAGATACGGAAGATGTGGATGGAGAGAAATTGATGCACCAAATCCGATCCACAAATGTGGTGAGGTGTTGTTTAGATGAAGGCGTATGTGTTTGATTCTCGAACCAGAAAAGCCTTACAAATTTGCAAGCGAGAAGAGAGAGAGATTATTTGCTAGAGATTTTTGGTTCTGGTTTTTTTTTGGTTATTGGTTTTTTCCATCACAAACAATATAGCAGTGGAGATGGAAAGAATTTAATAATCGAATGTAAAATACAAGAAAAAAACAAAACAAAACCAAACCAAACGAATCGATGAGAGTTTCGTTCCAGGTATTTGTTTGTTTAATTTTGAAACGAAATTTCCACCCCCATAATCTCTCTCTCTCTCTCTCTCTCTCTCTCTCTCTCTTTAGCTACATCGAAGAGAGCTAGTAATTAGAATTTGTTATTTTTTGTTGTTGTTGTTGTTGTTGTTGCTATACCTTTTCTAGGAGTAATCGGATGATTTTGATTTTTTTTTGTAATTTTTTTTTTTTTTTGATTAAATTTTGTTTTTTTTTCTTGTTTTTTTTTTGTTTGCCATTTTGAATTGAATTTTTTTTTATATTGCTATGCAAAGGTGTGTGTAGTACAGCCATAGGCCATTTTCTCTCTCTCTCTCTCTCTCTCTCTCTCTCTCTCTCTCTCTCTCTCTCTCTCTCTCTCTCTCTCTCTCTCTCTCTCTCTCTCTCTCTCTCTCTCTCTCTCTCTCCAAATAGATTGATTGATGGATCGAATGTTTGGAGCGAAATTTCGAAAAAGTTTCGATAATTTTGTGAGTTTTTTCTTTTTTTTTTTTTGAGACCCTTACAATCACAAAAAAGTGGTAGCGATGAATTCGATCGAATTTGATTTTCAATCAATTCAATTTGAATTTTTCTCTCTTCTCAACCCCTCTCCTTTCCTCTTCTCTTCTCTCTATTCGAATTGTTTTTTGTTCGATGGATTACGTCAACGAAAAAAAAAAAAAAAAATATCGATGCGATTGTTTTTTTCCCTAATTTTTGAAACACTGTGTTTTTTTCCATCATTGTTTTGTGTTAGGTATATAGATTTTTTTTTTTGCTTTTGATTGAATTTTTCTTCAATTCAATGTTATTTTATTTTTTTGATCAAAAATTAAAATTTCATAATTTCCGTCTGCTATAAGCAATCGAGAGAGCAAGTGAGAACCTTGGACCAAACCACAAATGTTCTCTCTCTCTCTCTCTCTCTCTCTTTCACTTTCTGTTTGATTGAAGATTTCATCCATTCGATGGTATTCATCGGAAAAAAAAGAAATTAAGAAAATTTTCCTTAGTTTTGCTAAAATTCTCTCTCTCTCTCTCTCTCTCTCTCTCTCTCTGTCTTACTTGTTTATTTATTGATCTTTAACGATCATTATTATTATTATTATTATTATTATTATTCGTGATGATTACCTGGCAGTTTTTTTTTTATTTTCTCATTTTCTACCTCCATCATCATCTTCATCACAATTATTTGTGTGATCGAGGGTGGGGGGAAAGAAGAGAAGTTTTTTTTCATTTTCAAATCGTTCAAAGAGAGAGAGAGAGAGAACTTTTGAATGAATAAACAACTTTTTTTTTTGAAGGCAAAGTTTTTTTTTGGTTTTGATTTATTTACCCCACATTGTGTTTGTTTTTCAGCTTCGTTTTTTTTTCTTTGGTTTGTCGATTCTTATATCGTCGAGCTGAACCAATCAAACTAATTACAATCTTCAAAATTGAAGACAATCAATTTTATGATGTTTAAGACGAAGACGTCAACGACGACTATAATAACGCGAATCGAGCGAAAAAAATAATCAAAGATGACGTTGAGCAGTGAAAAAGGAAAAGGAAGTGAAGCGAGATCAAAAAAAAAATCAATCTACGCACACAAACCCTAGGCTTCGAACGTTTTGATTATTATGGCCATTTTTTTTTCTTTTCTTTTTCTCTCTCAATTGCTTCTGTTGTTGGCATTAAACAAAAATAAATTGCATCTTTATTATTTTCGTTATTATGGTCGTTTTTTTTTTTCATTTGTTTGGCTATTGTTCCAAGAGAAAATGAGAAACTAAATCGATTACGTAGGCAATTTGGTAACAACTTAGAGAGAGAGAGAGAGAGGAGAAGAGAGTGCAAAGATAAAGAACCTAGCTGGCGCTGAAATTTTCAACTTTTCACTCTTATCAGTCATCTGGATAGAAGTCTTGAGCCATAATCATCATCCTCGTTTTGATTCTCTCAGTCTTTTTTTTTTTTTTAGTATTCAGCTTGCGTTGTTGAATTTTTTCTGCAAAAAAAAAAAAAAAATTCCCCATTTTTTTTCATCTTCGATAAATTTGAAAAAAAAGGTTAAGAGCAATTTGTTGCTTTTATTTACTTTTATTTTTTTTGAAAAGAAAAAAAAAGAATTTAATTTGAGTGATGAGAGAAATTAATCGCTCAATTTGTAATTCGCTTAATGAGCGAAAAAATAGAACCAGAGAATTAAGATTCGATTAAGATCTCTCATCACTGATCCATCATCAATCCATCTAAGAATTGCCCATTCAGTTTCAATCTAAATCGATGGAAAATTATGTAGGGGGATAGAGAGAGAGAAAGAGAGAGAGAGAGAGAGAGAGACAGACAGAACAAAACTAATTAGATTTGTTTTTTCTATTTTTCGTTTGAATTACGTTTTCTGTGCTTATGGTTTCAAATCAGAACAGGTAAATAACTGTTTGAAGAAAAACATAACATCGATTGTCTGTCTTTGATTTTGTTCCAACTAATCGTCTCTCTCTCTCTCTCTCTCTCTCTCTCTCTCTCTCTCTCTCTCTCTCTCTCTCTCTCTCTCTCTCTCTCTCTCGATGTTTTAGATGATCTGAATGATGTGAATGATAAAGATAAAGACCTGAGATAATTGTTTACTAAAGAAGAATGATGATGATTGGTTTTAATTGTTCTCGAAATGATATTCTCATATCATTGATGATTTGGTTCCAATTTTTTTTTTATTGTTGATTGCTGGTAGTGTTAGTTAAAGATAAAGAGATAATAAATGATTCCATCATCAACAAGAAAAAATCGAAACCAAATCCAACAAACATACACACAGACACAAACACACACAGATACACATACAAATCCTTTCAATGTCACACAGAATTTTCTTTTCCTCTAACTTTTTCTTCTTTTTCGATTTGGAATCGATTTAGTTTTCTCACACTTCTCTTCACACACTCATCAAAGAAAGTTTTCGCCTGCTCTTAACAGTTTTTTTTTTTCATTTTCAATCTTAACGAGAGATTCTCTCTCTCTCTCTCTCTCTCTCTCTCTCTCTCTCTCTCTCTCTCTCTCTCTCTCTCTCTCTCTCTCTCTCTAACTACATCTGATTATCATAACTGCTTTTGGATTAGGGATATACTTTTTTTTCTCCATCTTCTTCATTCATTCATTCATTCATTCAATAAGATTGTTGATAATTAATGTAGAAATGATTGCATTTAATTTATTCTACTTTATTTGGACAAA
The DNA here is from genome assembly GCA_020844145.1 of Sarcoptes scabiei. Taxonomy (NCBI): domain Eukaryota; kingdom Metazoa; phylum Arthropoda; class Arachnida; order Sarcoptiformes; family Sarcoptidae; genus Sarcoptes; species Sarcoptes scabiei. Next base: position 6,192,306 of record CP080487.1, read on the forward strand.
TAATATTAATATCTAAACAAAAAAAAGAGAGAGAGAGAGAGAGAGAGATAAAGAGAGAGGAAACAATTTGCTACAGTTATGAGATTACTTTTTGAATCAAAGAAGATGGAGATGGGAAGAAAAATTTTTGCGATAATTACCCTTTCGATCGTTGAAGGCAAAAAAAAAAAAATAGAAAAATTGATTGCGCTATCCGATCGAAAGAATCTATACGCTCTAGATTCTAACAAATTGATTGTTTCAGCATTGAAACGATTAAAATTCTAAAAAAAAAAAAAATAACTCAATTCAATCTCCTAACACCTACTTTCTTTGCTTGCAATGAAAAAAAAAAAACATTCAATTTTTTTCTTTTTGAATTTTTCTCATCTCGATCCAATATTCATCAATAGGTTCATCACAATTTTCGAAACGGCACCCCATATCCGATAGAATTCTAGTCTTGGCGAATGAGAGCGAAAAAAAAAACAACAATAATCTCAACAAATGTTACCAGAAAAAGCAAACAAAAAAAAAGAAAGACAAAACAAAAAAGAGTTGAAATCGAGAGGGAGAGAGAGAGAGAGAGAAAATGAAATTTTAGAATCGAAAATTTGTTACCAAAAAAAAAAATATACAAAAGATAGGAACGAAAAATAAAAACACGTGCCACATAATCCAAAAATTCAAAGATCTCTCAGTCGTTTCGGTATCGATCTCTCTGATACATTCTAAAGCTGTGCGGAAATAAAAAAAAGATCGATTAGAGATTGATGATTTCATCAAACCTTCTCCTTATCCACTCCCATCTTCCCTCCACCCCCCCCAGAAAAAACATCATCCATTAATTTCGAATAAAGAAGAGAAAAATTATTGAAAAAAAAAAATCTAAGTAGAACAAGGAGAAGAAGAAGAAGCCGAAAAAAATTAGTATTATTATTATTATTATTATCGCTAGTTTGTATTCCTCAAATCTTTCCCCGAATTATCTGGAATTCTTTCCCTTTTTTTTGTCGCTGGCATGGAAAAATATTTTTCAAAAGCTTGAATTTTTGAAAAAAAACTATTCGAATTTCGCCTAAAACTATTCAAATTCGAAGCGATTCAATTTGTTTATCTTTATGCTATCGAATGGAATGATCTTGTTCATCTCGATCATCATCATCATCATCATCATAATCATCATAGTCTCGAAGCTGTTGATGTCATCAGCCTTAATCGAACGTAAACAACAACCTCTTGGAACCGAATTTCAGTGTACGCATTTATATTTTACCAACGCTCGTCTCAACAATGTATCTCAATGATACATTGATTATTTTATTGGATTCATCGATCGATCCAACGATCCATGAATCTAATCATTTTGTTATAATCATTTCTCTTCCCTCTCATCGATTCAACTCTTTCGGTTCAGATTGAAGATTTTCTCTCTCTCTCTCTCTCTTTCTCTTCGCGAATCCATCGAATTGGACTGAAACCCGTTGGGCAAACATATCGGAAACTAAGAACCTAGAAAAAAAATTCCCTTGTTTATACACAACGAACGAACGAAAAAAAAATGGCTGATGAAGATGAATTCAAATTTGAATTCAAGTATGCATGTGTTTTTTCTTTTCTATACCAGTTCTCTTCCAGGGTCTTAGTCCTTGTGTGTGTGTGTGTGTGTTTGTGCCTCTCTCTGTATGTGAGCGTGTCAATGTACGTGGATCGCAAACGATGGATGCCTGAATGGATTTGTCTCGATGTATTCCATCATCTTGATGATGATGACGAAAAAAAATGTTTGACAAAAAATTCACATTAAACAAAAAATACAAATAATAATAATAATAATAATAATCGAGAAAAAAAACATTTCGGTAGTAAAGGATTTACTCGAAAACAAACTAATCGTTTCTCGATCCAAAGAGGCAGAGAGAGAGAGAGAGAGACACACACAGAGCAATCCTCCTTCTCCTCTTCCTTCATCTCTATCTAAGCTTACAGCTTCCAGGAATTAGAGAACGACGGAGAGAGAGAGAGAGGCATCCAATCATCTATCGCTTTCTTTTGTTTTTTTTTTTGATTCTCAGACTCGGGATTTAAGTCCTCTGACCCTCAGTCCCCTAAGTGTTTGTTCAACAAATGAAATCGAATGTTATTTTTTTTATTATTATTATTTCTTATCAGATCTAAAGCTCTAAGCTTCGAACCGATCGATTCGGTTCGACAGACACATGCTGTATTAGGTACAGTGGAGACAAATAAATCGTTCAGAGAGAGAGAGAGAGAGAGAGAGAGAGAGAGAGAGAGAGAGAGAGAGAGAGAATAAATAAAAGTATTTTCATTTCCCTTTTTTTCTCTATGAATTTACTCTTTGGTTACGAAAATGGAATGAAAGAATAAAAAATTCTTTTTTTTCTCCATTATATTTCTCCGATAGAAAGATTGAGAATATTCTTCCCAACCTCTCACTCTTCGGTTATTTTACCTCAACCAGAAAATAGAAAAAAAAAACAAAACAAAACTAAAATCTCAATGTAAATATTTGTTCCATACTTTAAGATAAAAAAAATTCTTTAAAATTCTAAGAGAGAGAGAGAGAGAGATTCTCTACGAAATTGGATCGATTGATTATTGTCTTTATTTGCATCGGTAAGGTTTTTTTTTCCAAACCGAACCTAACCAAAACTAGAGTTTGGATTGAAACTCTTTTTGTTTTCTGAATTTTTTTTTTTTAGAATTTCATTCTCGTAGTCTACACTTTCGCTTTCCTTCTTTCTGAGTAGATTCTCTTCTGATTCCTTAGATCTAGTGACTAGACTAGAACCGGCAACAGTTTCCCTACAATGAGCTATTAGAGATTCAGTAGTGAAGAAGTTTTTGTAAAGTTTTCGATAATTTTTCATCGCTTACTATCATTTATCTCTCTTTTTTTTCTTTTTGATTGCAAAACATTTTCTTCTTTACTTGATTTTGAATCGAATCTTATCGAATATTTAGATGAATGAAATTAAAATTAATTATTCTAGCTGTCCATCCTTTCTCATTATCTCTCTCTCTCTCTCTCTCTCTCTCTCTCTCTCTCTCTCTCTCTCTCCCTGTCTGTCTGTTTAGGTCTCTGAAATCTTTTTCGATGTTAATAATTTCATGAACAATAATAATTTAGGCTGAATTTTTAATTAATAATGAAAATAATCTGATTTTTAATGTCTCACAATCCTTTTAGGACCGAGAAACGATTATCGTTATCATATCTAAAGAATCATCATCATCACCAGCATCATTATTATTATTATTATTATTATTATTATTATTTTTATCATTATTATTATTCTCTTGATTCTAGTCTAAGTTTCTAGTCTAGATCGTTCATCGAAGGCTATCAGTTCGAAATGTTCGAACGAAGACAATCGATAATTGATGATTTTTTTATTGGAATTCTCTCTCTCACTCTCTCTCTCTCTCTCTCTCTCTCTCACTGAATCTTGGTCCACACACACACACACACACACACACACACACACACATACTTTATTTGCTTTTTACCAAATTATCATCTCATTCCTGGTATCTATGGTAATCTTTGCGGAAGAGTGAGAGAGTGAGAATGAAAAAAATTGATCACACACACACACATACTATAATATTAATCTTTGCAATCGCATTTGTGTTGTTGATGATGATGATGATGATGATGAGGATGATGAATTTCTTTTCTGCATTCGATTCTTCATCAAAAATCTTCTCTAAATAGAACAGAGAGAGAGAGAGAGAGAGAGAGAGAATGGAATGAAAGGGTTGATTGATTCTCAAAGTTTTTTTCTTCCTCCTCATCTCAGTCATCGATCTGAATTCCATATTCCATAAAGTCTACATCGGCGACAATCGCTCACACAATGGCTCCAAGCATTCATAATAATAATTCATATTCATATATGGGGGCCAGACAATGCAACGATGAAATCGATGCATCAGCGACGACTACGACAATCGCAATGACATAAAGAATTTAGATGGAAACGAAAAAAAAAAAAATTAAATGCAAAAAAAAAATAGACGATACAGTGATAGACGGTGTGAGATGAGAGATGAGGTTTACTTAAGCAAGCAAATACTTTCGAATGGAAATCGACCAAAAAAAAAAACTAAAAGATCGGTTCCCAATCTATTCTGGTTAGAGACAAAACAAAAAAAAAAGCCCTATACATTTCACCAAACGAAAATTCAATGTTCCTATGCTCATCACTATGAACAAATCAACGAGAATTCATTAGATTCATCCATCCATTTATTCATTTATTCATTCATATTAATAAATTAATAGTGAACGATGATGATGATGATGATCAACATGGACCTTATCGAATTGAGAAACGAAAAATTTAAACGAATAAACGAAAAATAAAGAAATAAGGGACCTAGAGAGAGAGAGAGAGAGAGAGAGAGAGCGAAAAAAAAAATAAAATAAAACTTTCCCAACTTTTCTTCTAGAATCATAGAATCCTAGAACCCAATCATTTCTATCCACAATATCATTTTTTCACTTTTCATTCTTCTTCCATAATAATAATAATAATAATAGAAATAAGAATAATAATATTGATATCAATGCAATTTTTTTTAATTTCGTTTGCATTGTATTAATTATCTTGAATCATTCTGGGTACACCAACACATCACACACACACACACACACACACACACACACACACAAAACAAGATCGAAAGGGGGAGGGCAAAGGGATTGGGGGAGGGAAGAAAATTGAATCAAACTATCCCAGAGTTTTAGCGTTACGATTCCAAGAATATTATACAAATAAAATTGTCAGATACGGATTCTATTTTTCTCTCTCTCTCACTCTCTTGGTACACAACCCTTGCATTACTAAATTCCCTACCCTCGGAGTTTTTTTTTGGTTTTCTATTCATTGCCTACGTTATGTTTTCTCTCTCTCTCTCTCTCTTATCGCGTCCATATTGAATTAAGGGGTAGCGATAGAGATCGTAAAAACAAAATCAAACATCACATTGAAGCTAATTTATTTTTTTTTTTTTTGCAAAGATATTTGGATTGGTTGACAATGTTTTTTTGCTAATGGGTAGAGTCGATCTCGATTCCAATCCGATCGTTTTTGGCTCATCTGGCTCTCCGATGCTATTGTTTGATGAGGATACAATTAAACAAAGTGAACAAAACAGAGATAGATATATAGAGAGAGAGAGAGAGAGAAAAAAAACATTATGTCCCTTGTCTTTTAAATTTTAATTTTTAATTTTTGCCCCCAATTTCAAAATTTCTATTTGTGTGTGTATGGGTGTGTATGTGTCACACTTTGCACGATCATAAACAATGCTGTAATAATCGAGAATAATAATAATACCGATAGCTATGTAAGATTCGATCTGGAATCGACTAAATTCTCCTCCCCCTTTCATTTTTCTAATCTAAACCGATTTACTTACCTTTCAAACGGAGAGTGGTTTGGTTTTTTTTTGTTTTGTTTTTCAGTTTTCTCAAAAACTTTAAATCCTCACCACTTCCGATGTGGAAAGAGAGAGAGAGAGAGAGAGAGAGAGAGAGAGTTAATTTAATCGATAAAATTTCGTTCAGCAAAAAACATTCGCTCACTTTCGGTATTGTTTTTTGTTTTCGAAATGAATTTTGATGGGACATAGCTTTTTTTCCTTTGTTCTTTGGAGTTTTTTTTCTCGGTCCCTCATTTCGAATCATCATCATCATCATCAAACGTTGGGTTTTTTTCATGAGGCCCAACTTTATGACAGCTATGTTCCGATTGTTTTTTTTTTCTCTTTCTCTCTTTCTCTCTCTCTCTCTCTCTTTTCTGATTGAGTTTATCACCGGACCTAAGATGATTGTCCCGTATCCTCGGGTAAGACCGATAGTCACCCGTCTCTTTTCATACATTTATATCATCATCTATTATGATTATTATTATTATTATCATCCATCGCTGTCGAATCATCATTTGAATCGGCCTTGAAATCGATTAGTTTAGATCCATTCATTCATTCATTGTTTTTTCTCTCTCTCTCTCTCTTTCTCTCTCTATGGCTCTCTTTTCATTTCGTTTGAATAATTCCTCAACCCTTTCAGCTCAAAAATTTTTTTTATCCCTCTGACTCTCTCTCTCTCTCTTTCTCTTTTTGCATCGAAATAGTTTTAATTTTAATTTCTTTGTTTGTTTCTAGATTTCTTCCGATTGTATTTTGATGATGCAAATGATGATGCTGGATGGGTGTGTGTAAGCACGTGTTATGTGATGCTTTGATCCGATGCTTGAATCTGATCGATTTTTTTTTCTTCTTCCAGGATTCAATGTAAGCCTCTGTGTGTGTGTGTCAGATCCTATGGGTCTCGGGAAAACTAGATCCCCAGGATACAAGGGGAATCGATAGGAAAAAATAATAGCTCTCACAAAATTGTATTGTTCTAGTTATTTTTTTTTTTTTTTGAAAATGAAAATGAAAATGAAATTTAACTCGATCATCATCATCATCATCATCATCGCACATCGTCATCAACAACATTCGACAACAATTAAGAGATTTTTTATTTTCTTTTAGTTTGAAGGAAGAGAGAGAGAGAGAGAAGAAAAATGCTAAATGAAAATGAGAAATCTAAATGAACTAAAACATCGTTCAGAATGGAACGCAATGTTTCGAGCTGCTAAAAAGTTCGGTGAACTTTCGGATCCGACCATTCTAGGGTCGGGATTGATTTTTTTTTCCTCTCGGTTTCCTTGTTTTTGAATTCTTTTTTTTTTTTTTTTTTTTGTTCTTCATTCGTCGATAATAACCAAAATGATAATGATGGAATTGCATCGTTTTTTTTTATTATTTTTGTTTTGTAATTTAGTATTAGTACCATTTTCTTCTCTCTCTCACTCGCTAGGATCCATTTCAATTTGGGATTAGAATTCAATTAAATATTTTCACAATCGAATGTGTTGGAAGTGTTTCATTGGAAATTGAAAAACAATTTTCAAATTCGATTCAGAAGAGAAAAAAACTAGAGAAGAAGATAGAAAAGAATTGTAATTGGCGAGAATTGAGAAATAATAATGTATCTCTCAATCATCATCACTGCCTAGCTGGCGTTTCCTCTTTCGGTTTGTCTCAATGTCACATATTGAATTTATTGCCTCTTCGATGAGATGAGAGGAGATCGTAATCGAGCTTGCAAACCAACTTGCAAACAATCGCAAGCTAGGAGGAGGAGGAAGAAGGAGGAAAAAGAAATAATTTCAAAATTTTCAAGATTTTCGAGAATAAAAATAGCCGAGCAAAAAAAAAAAAAAAAAAGATTGAATTATTTCAATTGTTCTGAATTGTTTCAATTGCTAAAATTCGCTCTCGAGCAATGATAATGGCGATTATTTCATTTAAGATTTTGTCAATTGTTTTTTTTTTTTTTTTTGGTTTTTTGATGAAAATTTTTCCCACCAATAAGAGAAACCAAAAGGATTTTCTCGGGGGGAGGGAGAGCAAAAAAATAATGGACAAAATAATCGCATTTATAATAACAATAACAATAATAATAATAATAATAATTATTTTTATTTTAATTTGATTTTAATTTTCAATCGCTTTTCATTGATTTCTTTTGTCCGACAATTTCAATCTTCTCTCAATTCAAATTCGATCAATTATGATCGTTGTGTTCCTCTTTCAAATTCTATCATTCAATTTCAAGGTGAATTCCGAATAGTAAAAAAAAAAAATGATCACTGCTTTTATTTGTTTGTTTCGAATTTCGATCGAAATAATTATGGTTAGAAATTGGGAAAGAAAAAAAAAATAAAAAATAAAAAAGAATTCTTCTATTCTTGAAACATTTTTGTTTAAGTGGCTCTATTTTGTCATCAAAAAAAAAAAAAAAAAAAAAAAAAAAAAAAAAAAAAAAAAAAAAAAAAAAAAAGATTGCCATCGATTGCACCAAAATCTCGAACCGAAATCGACACATTGTTTCATTTAGGTTTTGTTTTTGTATTTTTTTTTTTTTTTTGTTTTTTTATTATTTCTTCTCAAAATTTATTTTTCCTTTTTTTTTTCTCACTATTTGATTGTTGCGATCTTTTCGCCTTCGAATAGAAAGCTTAAAGCGAGATCATTAAGAAATGAAAAAATTGTTAATTCCCACATCAATGATCTGGGAAGCTATTTTGTTTGTTTGTTTGTTTGTTTGTTTGGTTGGTTGTTGTAGTACTTTCAACTCTTTCCATTCAACAATGAAGACGATTATGAAGCGATTATTTTATGCGATGATGATGATGATGATGATGATGATGATGATGATGGTAATAATAATAATGATGATGACCTTCATTTCAAAAAAAAAAAAAAAAAAACAAAATCAAATTTGTTTTTTTTTTGTTCTGTTTTGTTTTGTTTCCATTTCATCTCGGATGTTTACAATAGCAAAAAAAAGCAAAAAAAAAAAAACAGAAAAAAAAGAAGAAAGCTCGAGCGATTGAATTTTTTGGGGGGGGGGTGAGAGGGGAGAGTGAAAAAGTTTGAAAAATGTAATCTAAATCTTCAAATTCTTTTTGAAAATAATTGAATCTTTCTTTCGTTCTTTTTGTTCCGCTTTGAAGCTGCCTTTTTTTTTTTTTTTTGCTTTTTTTTTGAAGAAATCTTCATTTGAATCCATATTGCATCCGATAGTGTTGTGAAGACCTTGAAATTTATTAATTTTGTTTTTTTTTTGTTTATTTTCTCTCTCTCTCTCTCTCTCTCTCTCTTTCTCTCTCTCTAACTCTTTCTCATTTCGCTTATTTCTCATTCTGATTTAGAATTATTAGTGTTGAAAATATAAAACTAATTTTTGATAAAAATTATTATTATTATTATCATTTTTTTTTTTTTTGCATTTGATTTTTGATTTTCAAAACCAAAAAACAAACTCACTGAAACGATAAACTACGTGTTTTACTAATACTATAGTAATAAAAAGTGTACCGCCCACAAGCTTGCTAACTTTGAAATTTTGTGTGCAATAATTTTTACTTTAAAAAATCACACAAAAATTTGTACCTTTTCAGTGTATCACAATCGTAATCGAGGTTGAAAATCAATCAAAATAATTTTGTTGTTTTTGTTTTTTTTTTTTTTTGATAAAACTGAGCTTTAATTATGGTGCTAATTATCACACTATTATTAATTATTGTTGGTTTTTTAAAAGGTTGTCGAGAATAGTTTTTGTTGTTTTGATTTTTTTTTTTTTTTTTGGTAATTTTCCTACGACAGTTTTAATCTTGAAAGACGGTCTAATCTAGAAAAGTCTAATCTAAAAAGAAAGAGTTTGGTATAGTTTGTTTCTCTCTCTCTCTCTCTCTCTATCTCTCTCTATCTTTTGCTCTAATTCTGTGATATATGGATGGAGCCCAGAATTTTTGAAAGAGATCCAGAACTTAGTCTTTCTCGAGTCTAATTCTCTCTTCTCGCTTAATGATATAGAATTCTGATTGAATTCTCTTAATGCGAATGCGTCATTCCATTCATTTGTTGACCATCGAACATCTATTATCTAATTCATTTTTACTTGGACTATTTATTGTTGTTTGTTAGACAATATTGAATTCGAAAAGAAAGCTACGCTCTCTCCCATCTCTCTCTCTCTCTTTCATCATTTTCGTTACCATCAACATCACCATCAACATCACCATCACCATCTTTATCGAATGTGAATCGATCAACACCACACAGAAGAAACTGCCTTGAAATTCTTCGCCCAACATCGGTGTTCATTATAGGTTTATGGATGAATGTGAACGAAATGGGCCTGGATCTATCAAACAAAATCGAGCCCACAAACAACACTGAAAATGCACCAAAAAAAAATAGTAATAATAATAATAATAATAATAATAAAGTTAAAGCAACGAAAAAAAAAAATTTTTTTTCTTTGTTTTTTTTTTCACGCACACACACACACATCGAAACTGTTAGAAGGCACACGACAAAAAAAGGGGCAATATTGTTCGCCTAGTAGAACAATGCACACCAAACAACAGAAACACACACACACACAAACAATACCATCAGAGAAGAGTGAGAGAGAAAAAAAAGGGATCTAAGAACAACCCAATCTTCATATCGAACTAGACCACGCAACAATGATGACAATAATAAGAATAATAATAATAATAGTTATGTGAAATAGAACAAAAAAAAACACACACACACACACACACACACACACATCAACAATAATAACAACACCGACAACGATATCTAAAATAATAATAATAATAGCAATATCAACCCAAAGAATTCTTATCGCAATCTAGCAAAAAAAAAAACGTATTGAAAATGTTTGTAAGAGAAAGAGAGAGAGAGAGAGAGAGAGAGAGAGAGAGAGAGAAGAGCGATCAAAGTGTGAAAAGAGACCAGTATCGATGGAACAGTGCAATGTTTAATGCCATTCAGATGAGACAATTCAATGTGATCCAGAAAGAAGAAAATTTCGATTGAAAATATTTTTACCAGTTTTGCTGTCCTAGCATATTGTGAATTGAATAAAGTGAAAATCAATCGACGATATTTTGAATATCAATCAATCTTCTGGATTGAATATTTTTTTTTCTTTCTCTTTCGTTGATTAAATTCCAACATTCACTAGTGTTCGATGATCCAACGCTGATGATGATGATGACGATGATGATGCTGATGGATCAGAGATGATTTGTTCGAAAACCAAACGGTACGATTCATATTCGATTGTTTTGATTCGATTCGATTTCTTTCATTCGAAATCTCATTTCGATATTCAACAATCACTCTTGGATTTGAATCGAAATCTCGAAATCTTCAATCATCTGGTCTTGGTAATCTCTTATTCCAAATTAATTAGAGCTTCAAGAGAATGAATCTAAGCGATGTGAATAAAGCATAACAAAAAGAGAATAAGATTTGTATGATAAAAAAAACCAAAAAAAAAAAAAAACAGCTCTAAACCCTATTCACTAGTGAACCAAGTGAATCGTTGTGAAATTGAATCCGAAATTGATTTAGATTCAAAAATTTCATATTTTTGTTTTTGCCGAGCAAAGAGAAAGAGAGAGAGAGAGAGAGAACGAACGCTGCATTCATCTTAATGCTGAGATGTGAACGGAAAGCGAAGAAAAAAAAATCTAAATAATCTGACTAACAAACTGATCTTCGTTGTCTTTGTTTTTATTATTATTATTATTATTATTATTATCTTTTTTTGCTTCTTTTTTCGCTCTCAGTCTCTACTCTTCTCTTTGCCACAAACTTCACTTGAATTTTTTTTTTTTTTTTTTGTTAATTAGATTTACAATCATCTCATCTCAATTGGATTCAACAAGATTCTTCCATCTCTCTCTCGTTCTCTCTCTCTCTCTCTCTCTCTCTCTCTCTCTCTCTCTCTCTCTTTCTCTCTCTCTCTCTCTCTCTCTAAGCAAACGAAACACAATCGAACGAGAAGAAAATACCAAATTCTTTTTTTTTTCGAAAAAAAATTGAAAATTTTGGCATCGTGCGATGAGACCTAGAACCAAAAAAAAAAAAAAAAAAAGGATTTATCAACGAATACAGTGGCAGATTTTTTTCATCGCTAGTTTCAATGTTATTTCTAACTCTCTCTCTCTCTCTCTCTCTCTCTCTCTCTCTCTCTCTCTCTCTCTCATTCTCGATCCCGTTGAATGTTTACTTATTTGAACGAATTTTATGAAAAAGAAAAAATTCCAAAGATCAAAATTTTGTTTTTCTTTATAGATTTCTTACTCTCTCTCTCTCTCTCTCTCTCTCTTTATCTGAATGTTTTTTGTGGAGGGGGGGAGGCTAGAGATGGATCTCTTTGTCTCTGTGAAAATGCAAATGATTATGGTTCATTTTATTTTTATTTATTTTATTTTTTTTTTTTTCGTTTTCACTGTTTGTTGATTTTTGGTTTTGGGAAAAGCATTTTTTTCTTTTCTATTTCGAAAAAAAAAAATTCTTTCAATCACACAGGAAAGAGAGTTGGATTATGATCCAAAAAAGATAATTGTCAAGATTATTATGTAAATATTCTTAAAGGTCAAATATTGAAACTCTTATTAGTTTTTTTTTCTTCTCCCCATCCAGTGTTCCAAACTTTTCGAATCAATGCAGCATCACACTAGAAAATTAATTTAGAAATAATAAGATTCATTCGATTCTCATCGATTTAATTTCACAGAGAGTTTGAGTTTGAAAATCTTTTATTAGCGCATGTATCATCTTTCGATGATATTTATGCAATTCTTTGAAAGCGTTTAGATGAGAATTATTACATGGTTTTCTTTAAAAATGACTAAATACAATATGGTAAGAGTTTTGTTAAATATTATATAATACAATTTTCATATATAAAGAAATGAAAAATTTAACTAGAGAATGAAAATTGTTAGAGCAAAATATCGGAAAAATATATTTACATGAATAATTGAAAATATCAAAATATAGACAAAAAACTGATAATGAAATGAATAAATATATCAGAAAAAGTCTAAAAATACAAAGATGAAGACCAAGATGATGATTACAATGATGCGCTGTTTGATGATTCAATGGATCTTAGATGGTCATAAATATATTTACATAATTTCTTGAATTTTTTAAAATTCTCCTTCTCATTGACGAATGATGGTAAGTCAGAAGCGATGAGGTTAATATTCGTCTTGAATGCATGGTAGTGATGACAATCAATTAAAAGATGAGAGACATTTTGGATCGAGTTATTATCGCATGTGCACGTCAAATTATTTGATAGTCTCATTCTGCTGAGATAATCTCCAAATGGCCCATGTCCAGTCAAAAATTGAGTCGTGTAAAAATCAGTTCGGACATGCTTTGGGATGATGTTATTTACAAAGAATGATTTGAAATTTTGATTCGTATTTTCAAAGTTTTCCGATATTTTGGCTCTGATTAATTCTTTAATATACATGTCAAAGTTTTCGGTGTCGATTCTTTGTAAATGATTTTTATGAAAGAATTTGATTTTCTTAATTTCAATGAATGTCTCTAATGAAGTGATTTTTGTCAATGATAATGCACATGCTTTAGAGACAGTTCTGAATGCCATAATGGAGTTTCTCAGCAGTTGATGTTGCATTGACTCTAGTTGACTCTTTTGTTTTTTATTTATTTGGTCGATCCATATTTCAGATGCATAGGTCAAGACTGGTCTTATAAGACCTTTATAAAGATTGATGCGCTTTCTGCTGTCGATTCCGAATGTATTTTTACAATAATTAAAAACTAAATTTTTGATTTTAATGGATTTATTTACAACACTTTTGATATGACTGGTGAAGTTAATTCTGGATTTGATGTGATGATTTTCGAAGATGACACCTAAAACTTTGACATTATTTACAACTTCAATGATGTTGGAATCGATGCTTATTGGATGAGGAAATGAAAGCTTATGGAAATTTAAAATCTTGGTCTTCGAAAAGTTAATTTTCAATTGATTGTCATTAGAGAAGGAGTTAATGAAATTCAAAGAGTCAGTCAATGCAACATGTAGATCCTCGATATTTGTCGCTGAACAAATCACTGTTAGGTCATCAGCATACGCATATATTGAAGCGTTAGGTGAGCTAAAAGTGTCTAGGAGTTTGTTGATTAGAATATTCCAGAGTAAAGGTGACAAAGGACTGCCTTGCGGACAGCCTTTGGACAGATTTTTGGAATATTCAATCGTGTTGTGTCTCATGGTGATTGTTCTGCGTTGGAAGTAACTATGCATCATTTGTATAAGGTGTTGTGGTATTTGTAGTTGATGCATGTTATTCAAAATGATATTCCAGTCAGCACTGTCGAAAGCACCGGTAAAATCAATCGCTATAAGCGAAGTCAATTTATTTCTTTTCTCTGTCAAAATTTTCGCCTTGATCGAGTGAAGAGCCGTTATAGTCGATTTATTAGGAATAAACCCATGTTGCTGAGGGTTTATTTTATTATTAGAAATCAGAAAATTCTGAATTTCTGATTGAACTATTTTTTCTAATAGTTTCCCAATGCTGGGTAATAGGCTAATAGGTCGATAATTTTGACAGAGGTGATAGTCGGATTTGTTTGCTTTCGGAAAAATTATAAGCGAGGCTTTCTTCCATTGCTTCGGGAAGTAGCCTATGTTCAAGCATTTGCTGAAAATTTTAGCTAATGATTCGCTTATCTTTCCTTTTGATGCTTTGAGCATATTGTAAGTTATATTATCGTCTCCAGGTGCTTTCCGGCTGCTGGTTTTAGAGATCAATGATTCAATGTATTCTTTAGAGATGTTATATTCATGTTCTGGTGTTGTCAGTGAAGTGTCGTGTCCTATGTATTCTTGAGAGCTTCTATGCGTGGGGAACATTGAATTGACAATATTCTCAATAATTTTCGGATGATCCTCGTAAGGAAAATCTTCAATTATTGGAAGTGTGTGTGATTGCGGGTTGAGTTTTTGTCTGATGAGTTTATGAGTATTTCCCCACGTGTTGTTTGTGTCAATCTCTTCGATAAATTCTCTCCATTTCTTTAATCTTTTCTTTCGAATCATTCTAATATATTTATTTCTAAAACTTTTAAAATCATCATAAAGATGTTGTCGGGCTTCTGGATTTCTTTCTTTCGAAAAAAGATATCTTTTGCTATTAAAAACAATCTGCATCATTTTTAATTCTGTGTCCCACCAATTTGATCTTTTATGATAAGTCGATCTTTTGATTGTGGGCATCGAATTAAAAGCAGCTTTTTGAATGATTCTAGTCAATTCTAAGATATTATGGTCAATCGTATTCGTGTTATTAGTGTGTTCGATGTTCTGTGTGATTCTAGCAACTGATTCTTGGTCAATAAGCTCATTAAACTTAGTCCAATCAGCCTTCCTCTCATTGAATCTTCGAGTCGTATTAGAGATTCTTTGAGGGATTCTTTCATTTGAAGCGTATTCGAACTCTATAAGAGCGTGGTCGAATATGCTGTGCTGATGGACAGTAGAAGCCCAGTTTCTAATGAAAGACCTCGCTTTATAATTGCTTAAAGTCAAATCAATAATGCTGTTACCGTTAATGGTCAAGCAGGTCGGGCTTTCGTCATTATGAATATGTAGATCGAAATCATTTATCAGTTCACAGATTGATTCGCCGTGTCTGTTGATGATTCGATCATGCCATAACGTATGTCTGGCATTAAGATCTCCCGACAAGATTAAAGGATGATTAGCGAAGGTTTTCATTAGGTCTTTAAGTAGGTCAATATGGCTAGATGAAATTGTGTTTGGTTCGATATATACGTTGCTGATGATTAGCAGTGATTTGGACAGTTGGACCTGAACAGTCGTCATCCAGCAGTTCGTATATTTGTCTAATTTCTTCGCCATAAGATTTTTATTATTAATGAAGATTCCAGTCTTTGGGAGGATGTTTTCGTCAGTTTGAAACAAATTTGATCGAGATGGAAATCCTAGTATGCGATGAGAATTATGAGTATGAGGTTCTTGAATGAGAATTATGTCAATTTTTTTATTTTCCAATTCGCTCAATAATTCTTGAGTCGCGGTTGCGCTTTTTCTAAGATTCTGATGAGCAAATTTGATTGAGTCAAACATCATGAAAAATAGGTGAAGAAATAAATAAATAATTTGGATGACATTATGTGCAAGATGAGAACTAATAAATTATTAGTCCGGATGAAATTGAGTGCGTTCCAGTACGCGCTTCATTTGCGAAATGTAGATCGGACATAATTCGGAATTAGATGAGTGGTTCGTTTCATTTTGATGATGAATGTGATTTTTACAATTGATGCAACATTTAAGATTAGGATTTTCGCATTGATGATTTTTATTCCATGAACCACCACAGTTTCGGCATACTGCCGTATTTTTGCAGTCTCCTTTTTTGTGGCCGTATTGGTAGCAATTTTGGCATTGTTTCACCAAAACTTGGTGCTCAATTCGACAATATTGAAAATCTATATATATGTTATTACGCAATTGTTGATTGATGGTTTGGAAAATTCTCGGACTCACTCTGAGAATTAGGTCCATTAATCGAGGATTTCTGTTTTTTCTTTTGAATAAGAATTTAATTTCATTAGTAGCATTTTCTATATTAGCTAATTGCGGATTATTTTCTATCATTTGCGATATGATGGTGGTGATGTTGTTATCGATAGATACACCTTTTATCACAATTGTTGGATCGAGCTTTCTTGGTGTATAGGCTTTGAAGGAGTTATTGTTCATGGAATGATTGTTGATGCTTTTAATTAGATTTTCGATGTTTTCGTTGTTCTCATCGGCCGAATTTATTATAACTGACGATTTGGTTGTTTTGATATTCACAATTTTCGCTTTTATCTTCGACTCGCTTATGATTTTTTTGACCTTGTTATCCATGATGGTAGGATTGACTGGGTTTGCGTCCGATGTCGATCTTATAACAATGGTTTTAGTTTGACTCGGTAGTTTGGCTTCATTTTTAGCTGTCGGAGCCAGTGATGCGGCCTGAGCGTATGTTGCTGGATGACTTTGGATTTTGAAAGAGGCTGTTGGCGATATAGCCTTTGATATTTTACTGAGTTCATTTTTCATCACATCAATATTTCCTCCCAATTTATTAAGATTTGATTCGATGTTCGATAGTTCGCAAGATTTTTCTTCTGAGTTAGCCGACTGGATTTTGTTAATGAGCAATTTTGATTGTTTCGATGCGAATTCGAAAACTGGTAAATATCTAGGAATTAACTTTTTATCTTTAAATCGAAACAATAGATCGTTAATGTCTAGATATTCATTCAGTGAAAGGCCGGATAACGAATCTTCTGGATCATCTAGGTAGGGCTCCAGTAGCTCTTCGGCGTAAGATTCAGTCTTTTTACTTTTGGATTTCGGGAATTCGTTGTCGCTGTCGCTTGGCAGAGACGCTGAACGTTTATTTTTCGTTCTCGTCATTTTGGAATGACGAGAATAACTTACCGATTTAGATGCAACTTCCAGAAGATGACAGTTGTGACCGGAAGAAACAAGAATAGATGACAAAGATTGAAAGAGATGATAATTTACAGATTTTGATGTTCACTGATTGACTTTTGATGATTGGTGAGATAGCACTAAAGTAAGATTAATAGGCACAGAGATAAGATGGCTGGTGATGTAGTGACGATTAGATCTTATGACCAGGCTGGTGTTGATGATGGCTGCAATGATGCTTGATTTTCGATGCGGTGAGGTAGTGGTATGGCTAGGAAAGAATGAAAAGTTTGATGGCGTTCAAAATGGCGTTGTGATTGATGAGAAATGAGAGAGATGATTTTGATGATTTTTGATGGATTTTGATGATTTTTGATGGTTTCTGGATCGATTTGATCACGATGGGATTAGTGGTGGATGATTAGATGAACAATTGATGGTTATTGATGGTTTTGAATGAGTTCAGATGGTTTTATAATCACAAATTTAAAATTTTAAAGTTTTAGTTTTTGCTGCTTAATTAGAACGATGTGTTCAGTTTGGCTGCTAAAACAAAACTAATTTCACAGAGAGAGAGAGAGAGAGAGAGAGAGAGAGAGAGAAAACAAAATATAATCAATTGCGATTCGAAAGGACTGGGAACAATAGAAAAAAAGCTAAAATTTTTTAAATTTCCGGTTTTAAAAATTAAACTTTTTCTAAATGTCGAAAAACTGAAAAAATTGAATCAAACAATCAATAACTTTTTGAACACTTAAGAGGTTCTTAGTAATCAAAGAGTTATTCTAAACGATAATTTTAAATAATTAAATTTAAAATTGTTGATTTATTGATTCGAAATCGATTCGATTGATGAATGAAAATTTAACATTTTACACCCCACTGCTGATCAATCACATTTCATTCATTGATGAGGATAATAATAATTTGATAATTATTTTTTTTTCTTCACTCTCGTTTGCCTTAGGCGAAATAGGTTCGCCATCAACCAACAAAATCTAGATACCTATTGAATTTTTTTTTTTGTTGATCCGATACTTTTGATTCAAGAAGAGATCTCGATCGAGAAATGATCCAAAATGCTAGGGCTTTTTTTTGGGGGGGTTTAGCTGCGACTTCTTTTCTTTCTTTCATAATTCTTTCGAATTGCATCGTTCAATCAAATGGATTATTTAGGTATTTTTTTTTTTTTTTTGCCAGAAAAATCAACAAAATCAAAGCGATTCAAATTCTTTGAAAGAATTGTTTGTTTGTTTTTTTTTTTTTTTTGAAAAATTTTTTCTTCCAAACTAGAATGAAATTTTTAGATTTCACTCCCCTTTCCTCCCTTTCTCTCTTTTGTCCTGTCTGTCTTATTTTTTTTTTTTTTTTGAATCTTCTGTTTGATTTCGATTGATTGATTATGAAATGATTTGTTATTATTATTATTATTATTTTAACTCTAACGATTTTTCTATCGTTTTGTTATTTACTTTGAAAAAAGTTTATTTACTAATAAACGAAACAAAGACAGAGAGAGAGAGAGAGAGAGAGAGAGAGAGAGAGAGAGAGAGAGACAAAAATAGAGAAAGGAGAGAGAGGATAAAATATTTTGTCCAGGTAAATAGAACTTTATTGAGAGTGAGAGAGAGAGAAGGGTCAGGTGACAGGTTTCTTCTTTTGATTTTTCTTCTTCTGATTTTCGATGCAAAACAAATCACATAAAATTGTTTGTTCGATGTTTGTTTAGGCGAAGATAGAGGAAAAATTTGGAGAAAAAGAAAAAAGAAAACAGCGAAAGAAGTTTCCATTCAAATCAATTAATCTTGGAGTGAAAAAAAAAAAAAATAAAAAATAAATAAATTTGAAAAAAATAAACAAATTTTTTTCTTCCATCTCAATTCGTTTTTGAGTTTACTTTTCTTCTCTTTTCTTTTTATCCAAGGACCTTATTCTTCTTCTTCTATTCTCTGCTATGTTTATCTTTGACCTCTCTCTCTCTCTCTCTCTCTCTCTTCGTGTCAATCGATTAGGTTAGGTTAGGTTAGGTTTGTTTGTTTGTTTGTTCTAGATTGCTAGTTTCCCAAAGATCTATCTTTGCTAAACTTTTTTTTTTCTTAACTATTTTTGTTTGTTGATTATGGTTTAAAATCGAGAAATTTCAAAATTTCCTTGTCAAGATTTTTGATCAAATTTTAGGTTTCAATTCGTTTTGGATTCTGTTTCTATTCGTTTAAAAAAAAGAAAATCAAAAGTTTTGAATTGAATTTAAATTGAATTTTTTTTTCTATTTTCCATCTCATTTAGATCGTCTTCATCGCGATATCTAGATTGATCATGAAATAGAATCGACATTTTTTTTTGAGACAACGATCCGTTTCAAGATCTAGCGCGGTGATTTCATCTCAATCATGGCTCATCATCATCTCAATCATCAGAATCATTTGAAATCGTTGAGTAAACATCAACAACAACAACAACTTTCAACGCCTTTTTTAACCAAACAATTCGAAATGCATTTGAGACAATTACAAATGGAACAGCAACAACAGCTTTTGCAACAATTACAACTCAACTCTCAACGCCATTATCTTCTAAGTAAGTTTGATATATTCGATAAGATTTTTTTGAAAACAAATTCTTTTATTTTTAAATTTTAATTCAATGCTTTTAATTTAATCTATCGATCTTTTTACGTCCAGATTCATTCCAACCAATTCTATCGGAATTTCTCAAATCGATACCGAATGCATCGAGCCTAAGTCAAGAGGAATTGTTAGAATTGTTGTTGACAAATCTAAACGATCAATCTTCTTCTTCGATTCAATCTTCTGGAAAATTAAATCTGGTCAATGGTCTCACTAGTCTAAACAATTCACTTGCTGCTGTAGCTGCAGCTGCGGTCGCTGCTGTCTCCTCAACAAACGCCAACAATTTGTCTCCCTCGACTAACGGTCGTAACAATAATCCACTTAATAATAGTTCCATTCTATCTGGTTTGAATATCAATCCAGAATCTCTTCTGTTACAACATCATCAATCCAATAATAATAATATTTGTCATCTAAATCAATCGAATGTGAATCAATCCACTGGTAGACAGAATAATTCCAAACAAAATTCAATGATCTCCGCTAGCAACGATTCTTTCGATCAACTAAATCAAGAGCTAGCGAATCTATTGACTAGTAATGGTATTGATATGGCTTCGTTAACTGCCGCAGCGATAGCAGCAATCGATGGCGTAAATCATCAGCTCAATTCAAGCTGCATCGGAACCACTAACGATCTCTCTACCGATTGTCCTCTCTATCAGAATAGTGTTTGTAAATGGCCCGGATGTGAAACATATTGTGATGATCTTGGTTCGTTTATGAAACATTTACAAATCGAACACGGCCTTGATGATCGCAATACAGCACAGGCACGTATCCAAATGCAATTAGTACAACAATTGGAAACGCAATATCTTCGAGAGAAAGAGATTTTAAACTCGATGCTTCAACATCTTTTCGGAAAACAACGGGCTGCATTGGCAGCTGTTACCAATCTCAACCACAATCATAGCTTGGATACTATCAAAAATAATCTGCCAAATAATAATAATAATAATAATAATAACATTAATAATTGTTCCAATACTAATACTATAACTAATAATAATAATAATAATAATAATCAAAACAGTAACCACCAAAACAATGCCAATAATCAAAACAATGGTAGAATGAATGAGAGCTACAAGGAAGGGAATAATGCAAAATCATCACCATCATCGATATCTGCAACGATGTCATCTCTATTGAACGATCATCAAGGTGGTTCTAGGTCATCGAGCGGTTTAATATCGTTGCCGATTTTGAGCTCCACTCCATTGATAACCTCATCGACAGCGATCGGATCGGCTAGTCCTGTGGTATCGACAACCAAATCGCCACCAATCAATCTCAACGGTGGTGGTGGTGGTAGTAATAATAGTAGTAGCGGCAACAACTGTCCTGGTTCGTTACAAGTTTCGACAAATTTTCAAACAGTTTTGAAAATTCTTCAAGAACACGAACAAGGTATTCTGAGTGATGTATTGAATGTTCACAATGGTTTCGAGCATCATCTCAATCAAACTGCACATAATCAATCTACAATCAATGGCAATCTCTGTTCACTATCGCCATCGAATTCATCTCGATCATCTAATCTTCATTCATCATCGTCGCCACAAAATCATTTCCAAAATAATTCTAGTCATCGTAGATCACCATCTTCATTGTGTTTGACGGCGGAAAGAAATCCTATTAAACCATCATCATCATCATCATCAGCATCATCGCCGCCGCTACCGTTGCCGCCATTGTCTGAATCGCCCTGTGCCAATGAATCGATATCATTGATCAGTGGTCTCGAATCAAGCCTAATGAGATCGACATCGATTCTTAATCATTCACAACGTCGAACTACAATAGCCAATGATAAACATTCTAATCAAACCTCTGGAGATCTCCTATCGCTTCTGAATATTCATTCATCTAGTATTGAGCCAGAAAATCTTAAACTATCCCCATTGATCATCAACACATCATTATCGTCTTCGATGAAACAAGTTGATTCCTTGATAAATACCTCATCGAATAAATCCAATTCCAAAATGACATTCCCACAATCAACATCATCATCATCATTATCGCCATCATCAACATCACCGTTATCGTTGAAAATAAATGGCCAAACAGATCCGAATGTTTCGATGATTAGCTCGGCAACAAAATCATCGATCACCACAGCCAATTCTATTGGTGGTAAGAGTAGAAAATCTTCGAATAAATCCCATAATCATCATCATAATCATAATCACGATCATCATCATCATCATCATCAATCGAATACCCCCAATGACATCACAAAAAAAAGGATAGCTGATCGTAACAATATCGATATCTCAGAAGGTAACCTAAACTAATCCAACCTTAACCCCTCTCAATCTCTTATCTCATCGCTTTTGAATTTCAAAATTGATTGATTTGTATTGTTTGTTCGATAGAAATCTTCCGAAATCGTCAATTCTATCGAAGTAATGAAGTGAGACCACCATTCACCTACGCATCTCTTATCCGACAGGTATGGTAGCTTTGTTAAAGTATCTTGTTGTTTTGAGCTTTTTAAAAATAATTGGACAATAATCAATCGAAGAGATTATCACACATCAAAGAAATAATCATTACCGAAATCGATTCAGTGAAACGGGAATAGAGAAAGAAAAGCAATCGATTTCGAATAAAAGTTTTAGCTAAACCATCAAAGAATGAATTTTTAGATAGTAGATGCGATGGGTGGGGGGAGGCAATCGGAAAGATTAGATTCAAAATTAATTGCATTCTCTTCTTCCTCTTTCTCTCTCTCTCTCTCTCTCTGTATCGATTCGCAATTCTATTTCGCCATTTGATTTTATTCAATTCGAAACAATTCGGTGTTTTTTTTTTGGCTCAGCTACCAGCATCATTACGAGAAGGAGATATAGTTAATGACTAAACCGAAATTTTTTTTTTCTCCATTTCTTTTTTTTTCTTATTCTCATATAAATAAAAAAGAAACGTTAGGAGTGTGGGGGGAGGGAGAGAAAAAAAAATTTTTTAATAAATACTTTGTGAAAAAATCCAGACATCTCTCTCTCTCTCTCTTTTTCGTTTTCATTATGTCAAATCTTTTGAATGATGGGAATAAGAAATGTGAAAAAATGGGTAGGAGGGTCTGGAGAATCGATAGAGAGCTAAAGAATCAGAGGGGGCAACTGAAGACCCAATCTATTTTTTTTTTTTTTTTTTTTTGTTCTTTCAGAATAATTTTGTTCTCCTTCCGATATATTTAGAGAATATCTCTCTTCTTCGATCAATTCATTATTCCATTGCAGAGAGAGAGAGAGAGAGAGAAGAACAATGAATTTTTTTTTCACTGAGTTTTTCTTTCATTTCGATTTCTCTCTCTCTCTCTCTCTCTGCACTTTCTTCATTCCTATCTGGTTATTGTTCTTTTTTTTTTTTTTTTTATTTCGATTTTGTTCTGATTTCTTTTTTTTTCTCGATTTTGTTTCTTTTCCATGGTAATGATTTCAATTAAAATGACAGATTCTCGAAAAAAATCTAAGCTGTGAAGAAAGTTTTGTTTCATTTTAGTTGCCACCCTCTCTCTCTCTCTCTCTCTCTCTCTCTCTCTCTCTCTCTCTCTCTCTCTCTCTCTCTCTCTCTCTCTCTCTTTCGTTTTGTCTTTCACAATTCTTATAGAATTTAGAATTTTGTGAATTCTTAAATGATTCATTTTGTTTTCGTTTCACTATTACTCTTTGTATCGAAAAATAGTATTTTTTTTTCATTTTGTTTAGATTGTTTGGGTGGGGAATAAAAAGTGCAATTTTTTTTTTTTGAGATCTTCGAATCGAATCTTAGGTCGCAATTAAAAGTGTTGAGAGAGAGAGAGAGAGAGAGAGTCGAAAAAAAAGAACTAAATTAATCCAAATGAATCCATCTTTTTTGAATTTTATTCTATTTTTTTTTAAATACCCAAACACCTCTTTCTCTCTCTCTTTCGTTGTACTAGGCCTCAGTAACCAATTTTTTTTCCTCACCCCCAATTCTTTACTTCTCGTCAAACTCATCGAATAATTCTAGTGATTATTTGTTTCCCGTACAAAGCCGAATCAATCGAACTGCAATCTGACTGTGTTTTTTTCCAGAATCCCAGAATGATTAGATTGCATCATAAACGCTCTAGAACTCTAGGTTTGAAGTGGTGGAGGGGAAAACAAAGGATTGATTTGCAATGAATTCGGGCCCGTGTATGTGAGTGTGAGTGTGTGTGTGTGTATGTGTCGATTTCAATAGAAAGGGTTGAAAAAAACTTTTCGAAAATTAAAAAAAAAAAAAGATTTTTTTCTCAAACTTTTTTTTCCGATTTCCGAAAGATCTCAGAATAAAAATCGAGATTGAAAGAAAGGAATCCGTTCCATCGAATCGATTGAAATATCTCAGATCATTCCAAATTTGATTACATTCATTGGATTTTAATACTAGAAAAGCGAAAAAAAAAAGAAGGAAGCAAATTTAGGCTCTAGGATTCTGGTTTCTAGAATCTAGGGCCCTAGATTCTCGAAAGGAATAAAATTGTCATGAAATTTTTTTGACAACAAAATTTTTCGAGAAAAGAGAGAGAGAGAGAGAGAGAGAGAGAGAGAGAAAACGAAGAGTTTGGAATTGAAATTAAATTCGGATTCGCTGTGTTATAATCTCTTTCCCCCCCCCTAAAATTTTTTTCTCTCAAATCTTTTCGTTATTTTAGTCTCAATTTTTAACCCTTTTTTTCTTTTCCATTCTCTACTTTCGAAATTTTATGTTGAAATTTTGAGACAATTTTGTTTTTTCTTTTTTTTTTTTTTTTGTAATTAAAAAAAATTAGAATAAAGCTTATATTATTAATAAGGTTTCAACGTTAAGATCTATTCGGTTGCGACCCCTTCGAATTCTTTTCTCTTAAATTTTTTCCCAGTTTCAAAAGTTTCTTTTCTTTCAAACTTAGCGTTCTGAATTTTTAATTTCGAAACAAACTAAGCGGAAGAATCATTCTGAAAATCATAAACGGAAACAATCGTCGCTCTTTTGCTCTTTCTCTTTCTCTCTCTCTCTCTCTCTCTCTCTCTCTCTCTCTCTCTGGTTTTATCTATCGATTCTTTGCTCTAACAATGCGATTTTTTCTCCGAGACAGTTTCTAACATTTCTTGATCTTCGTTGATTTTTTTTTGTTTTGCTCCGAAACCGTTTGTCAATCGCTTCGGTGAGCCAATCAAATTTTTTTTTGAATCTAGTGGGAACAATTGGATGAAAAAAAGATTCGAATTTTTTTCTCTCCCCTTCTTTCTCTCTCTCTCTCTCTCTCTCTCTCTGTCCCATCACCATTTGTTATCATCTTGAAACGATCTAAATTAATTATGCTCCGTTTTATTGATATGGGAGGAGGAGGAGGACGAGGAAAGAAGAATGAACGAGATGTAACGATATTGATTAATTTCATTGATCAATTTCGTTCACCTTCTTAATTGAATCAATGTGATTAGAGAGAAAGCGAGAGAGAGAAAGAGAGAGATTTCTGGAGCCTAGCTAGCTGACAAATTTTCTCGTCCATCATCAAATCATCGCCATCAACGAACGAACAGAATGATTATTAACACTTTCACATTCAGATCAGAGAAATGAGAAAGCCCAAACTATCAAACTGATCTATCGGGCTTGCTAGATCTTTGGATCGCTGTTGGATGAAATAATTATAATTTTCAATCAAATTATTACATGGGAAGTGAGAAAGAGAAATAATTTTATCAAATTTTCTTTCATTTTGAAATTTTTTTTCCCTAGAATTAATTCTTCCATCTAAGTTCCTCTTTTTTTTACTGTCTCTCTCCCCCCTCTGTATCAGTTAGTTAAGATCTAGAGATAGATCTAGAGATTTTGGAAATTTCTTCAGACTAATAATTCATTTGTTCTGAAATTAAAATTTTTCATTTTTCTCTAAAAGAATAGTTAGTCTCTCTCTCTCTCTCTCTCTCTCTCATTTTGAATCGTTCTCTAGGCTCAACGCTAGATAGGCTTTGTCTCTCAGAGATTCTAATCTCTGATTCTGTTTGTTTCTCTTGCATCTGAAGAAAAGGATCCATTTTTTTTCTCGTTGAATAAATAGGAGGTTATTTTTCTTGATTATTATCAAAGTTATGAAGAAAAAAAAAACAAAACAAAATATGAACTCTGCCTGGTTTCGGCTCTAGATAGAGTTCCATTTTTTTTTCTCTCCTCTTCCAATTAGTTTTCACTAAGAGATTTTGACTTGCTAGAATTCATTCTCGTATTCTCGTATTATGTTGACAAGCAAAACGAATGAAAAGATAACCTTCTAAATAATTACAAGCTTATCAATGAGATTTAGCTATGTTTATCTGATGAGGTACTTTATGGATTAGAGAAAACAAAAAACAGTCGAAACAAAAAAAAAATAAAATAACTAAATTAGATCGATAGGAATCTAGAAATGTCTTTATTTGTTTCGAAACTTTTTTTATTCACTTATCCTTCATCATCAAACGGATTGTTGGAACATTAAGAAGTAACAAGAGAGGAATGTAACAAAAGAAACAGTGTAGAAGAATAGACAGTGTGTCTGTGATGAGGTTGTTTCTAATTAATTTTAATTAACAAATCAAGTCTTCTTACTCTCTCTCTTTTTTCTGGTGCCAAGATTTGAATTCTGGAATTTTTTTTTTCTCTCAATTTTTCTCAATCTATTGATTGAAATTGTTAAATTTTAGCCAACTTTTTTCTAATTAACAATAAATGAAAATTTCATTCTGAAAATTTCGTTATGCTAATTTTCGTTTTTTTTGTGTCTCATCAATTCATTTCTAGGCCATAATCGAATCACCAGATAAACAATTAACATTGAATGAAATCTACAATTGGTTTCAAAATACTTTCGTTTATTTTCGAAGAAATGCTGCAACTTGGAAGGTAAACAAAAAAAAAAAAAGAAAGAAATTTAAATCTTTCAATTCAATCAAGATCAATATTAATTGATGAATTGATTTACAATCCATAGAATGCTGTCAGACATAATCTTAGTCTACATAAATGTTTCATGCGTGTCGAAAATGTTAAGGGAGCTGTTTGGACCGTTGATGAGATGGAATTCTACAAGAGAAGACCACCGAAATCCGAAGGAAAAACATCGATGAGGTTTGTAATTAATGTTTGAAATTTGTTAAATTCTCAAAAATGGATCATCTTATTTTTTTTTTTTGACAGTCACGATGATGAACTTGGAATGTTGTGGAGCAACGGATCGAACGATCTTGTCTCATCGCCCGTTTCGTTACCAAAGAAATCTGTCGGTCGTGGCCGACCAAAACGATCGACATTAATAGCTAAATGTGAACAATCAAATAAGTTAGTATCTTTTTTTTTTCTCTCTCTCTCTCTCTCTCTCTCTCTCTCTCTCTCATCTTTAATATCTTTTCCAATTTTAAGAAATTTAATTGATTCGTATTTGCAAGGATTGAAGGTGGACATTCGAAAGATTAAGATTAGATAATTAGAACCAAAAATTCCATCCAAAAGAATTGTCGCCTATCGATTATTGGGAAATTGTTTGCGAAAATAATCGTTTCTTGATTGTGGCAAACTAAATTCGATTCGGTTTCGATTTTGATCCATTTTCAAAACGTTTACATAGAGAATCGCTCCTCTTTCTCTTCTCAATCGTTAAATCTCTCTCTCTCTTGAGGCATTTCGAAACCTTATTTATCAATTTGGGCGTCGAAAGAATTTTGTTTTGTTGACGCCTTCGAATCGCTCCTTCTCTCTCTCTCATTTTCTCTTTCCGTTCAGAAAACAAACCCTTCTCTATAGCCCTTAGTTTTGACGATAGAATTGAAAAAACAACGACAACAACAAACAACAACCAGACCGATAGCACAGAGAACGGAGAGAAAAAACAACAACGACAACGACAACAACAACCAAAAGAGCTATCTATGCATTAAATGAATGTGTGTCTTCCGAAAAAAATAATCAAAATCTAGGTTGAATTTTTGATGCAAAAAACCACCCATTCCGGGTATTTTTTCCTACTCTCTCTCTCTCTCTCTCTCTCTCTCTCTTTTACAATCTTTTTTCTTCTTTGCAATCAAGGAAACCTTGAGCACTCTGAGCAAGTGCCCGAATAATGATGACGATGATGAGCACATCACATCTCATCACGAAGATGCTCACTCCAGAGCGGATCAATTCATTAGGATCGAAAAAAAAAAATATTTTGTTTTAGTATCGAAGAATTTCTTGCAAGAAATTTTGCAAGAGGACAATTAGAAGTCATTGTGGAACGACGACGAATCGAAATCATACAATACCAAATATAAAGTTCCAACACACAAATCGTTGAAAGTTTCGTCTCTTTCTCTCTCTCTCAGAAAGAGTTGAGGAATGAGAAAAAAAAAATTTTAGGGTCGGAATGATGTTTTGTTTGCAATTGCGAGTGTTTTATTTTTTATTTTATTTTATTTTTTTTTAATTTTCATTCAGACGAATCCAATCGAATTTTGTTTGTTGGCGCGTTTCAATTCTATACATTTCTCCTCTCTTCTCTCTCTCTCTCTCTCTCTCGCTTTCTCGAGCTAAATTTAGCTATATATTAAACAAGAGAATTGAATACCGAGAAAAAAAACCTACACAAACATTTCAAACCTAACCATATTGTGTTGTGGGATGTACCAAACGGTTCTGTTTTTTTCTTCGGTTTCGATTGGTTTGATGAGAATTCTGTATTTCATATCAAACTTATTATTCTATTGAATGCAAATAATGAAAAGATTTCGAATTTCGAAGAAAAAATTGAAGAAAAACAATAAAATGAAGAAAATGATTGCGAAAAATTCTAAGCCCTAGAATCTCTTTTGGTCTAGGATCGAGTTAATTGTATAATTTTTTTTTCATTTTTTATTTTTCTCAAAAACTTAATAGAATTCTATAATTGAGAAGTTCTATTAGTTTGGCGACTAACGACACAAAACTATCATAGCTTCAAGCAATCGAAATTAATATCAAAAATTCTCTACATTCTCGATTCGTATCGAATCAAATCAAATTTGATTCAAAGAACTATTCGATTAAAATTATCTCTCGGAAAGATGAACCTCGAGAGAGGTTCAAACCTCAAAACAAAATACACCTTGATCTTAGTTTTGGATTAGTTTCCAAAAAAAAAAAAAAAAAAAAATCCCCTCCCTCCCAAAAAGATCAAAACTTTTACATTCGAAATCTTGAAACTAATGTTCTTCACTAGCTTAGATTATGATTTAGATTAATCTACTCACATTATTCTTCCATCGTTAGATTATCAACTAACATCATCTAACTCTATTAGTATTAATTATGAGTTTTATAAAACATTATGATTATGATTGGGTTTGGTTTGGTTTGGTTTGGTTTTTTTTTTTGATTGAAAAATCAAATTCAAGAATCATTTGAAAAAGAAAAAAAAAGAAAAAAGAAATCTCAAATTCGTGAAAAATATTCGCTTGTTGTTTCGTTTCGTTTCGTTCCGTTCTAACTACTGATAATAATTAATAATAATTATGTAATAATAATAACAATATTGATAAAATCTACACAATTCATTTCCATATCTCTCTCTCTCTCTCTCTCTCTCTCTCGCTCGCAATTATCCTCGGCTAATGCATTCGAAATGTATTTTTTTTTCGCTTGTTTTATAGTTTGTTCCTCTTTCTCTCTCTCTCTCTCTCTCTCTCTATCGCATTTCGATTTATGATCGAATCGCTAAATGATCCAAAATAATTGGTGGATCAAAATTGGTGTTACAATATTCGCTTTCAAAATTCATAGAGCCCATTATCGAGTTGTGAATATCAATCTATTATTGATATGCCAAAAAGAAGAGAGAGAAAGAGAGAGAGAGAGGGGGGGGGTGAGAGATGATTGATCCAAATGAGATGCGATAGAATAGAGGGGCAAACAAAAATCGAAACATAACTCTCTCCGGGAAAAGTGAGAAGAATTTTTTTTTTTCATAAAGTTTTAGAAACAAAAATGACAATCGACAAAATCAATCGATAATTGAAATCAGAGTTTGCAATTATCTTGCAGATCAGAGTCATTTTTTTTCCTCTTTTTTTTTTTTTTTTTTGGTCTAATTTAATGAACTAGAAATGATTGTCATTTGTATAAAATGACAGTTCCGAAGAGCAAGAAAAATGTCTTAATTTCTCTTTTGCTCTCCACTTTACTTAAGAATTTGAGAGTAAATTTTCTTTTCTTTTTTTTTTTTTCTTTCTTTGGTCCCAAGTTTCTTAAGTGAATGAATTTTTTTGTGATGTTTTGATGAAGCATTCAATGAAATTGAATTCATTTTTTTTTTTTTGAGATCCATTTGATTGTGAAATTTGGAATCCATAGAATCGATGGATCTAGGATTAGATGGATGGAAGAAGAAATCAATATTTTATTGCGAATCGGAATTGGAATTTAACAATCGAATTTTTTTTTCTCTGCCAATATTTTGATTGATAATTTATCTAATCTCTTCTTGAACAGATCGAAACAAAACGAGATCGATGATGAGAATCGAATCAAGAAAGATGTATCGGGCAAGAATTGCAAACAAAACGAAGAGCTAAACAATCGTGATCGTGATGGTTTGAATGGAATGATCTCATCTGGTTCGTTGATTGCAGAATCAATCCATCGTAATAGCTCTTCAATTGTGAACGATTTGAATGATGCAAAGCTATCATTGAATGCATCACTTCAGGTGAGTGAAATCGATATTGAATGAAATCAATTTGATTGTGAAAATTTTCTCTATCAAATTGTTAAGGCTCTCACCGAATCTGGTCTCTCACCGTTTCTAAGAAATTTTCCCTTCTCAACACCACTCAATGAATTGATAGGACAGCAGCAAGCATCGAAATCGATCTCATTGGATAAATCTGATGAGATCTCTAGCGATCGATGTCTATCCGATCCGATATCCGATCAAAAAGTACAGAATTTAAAAAAGAGACGTCGAAAATCCGAACGGCCATCGATTTCGCTCTCGAATGAATCTTCTTCATATTTAGATCTGAACGATATGGACCGTGATGATGATGATGATGATGTTGAATATGATCGTGAAAAATTTAACAATCAAATCTATAGAACCGGAATCGAAAATGAAAATGCAACAAATGGAAAGGAATATGGACGGAAGAGAGCGAAATACTTAACGGAAGACAATTTTATCGATGAATACAATCTGAATGGTGATGAAAATTATAATGAAGATGATGACCTAATGAATCTTCACGAATCCAAACCGATCGATGATGACGATGAAGATGATGAGCACGATGAAACAATCGAAAACGAACAAATGGTTAGCAATACAAATGAATCGATCCAAGATCTCTCCATATCGAAACATCAATCAAATAAAGCTCAAAACAGCGATCTCAATGATGATTTAGAGAAACAATTAGAAAAAACTAATCAAAATGATAGCGATTTGAGTGATGATATAAATCGTAGTGAAGAATTCGATCCCATAGAAGAGTTCGGATCGAATGGAATAAAATCGAATGATTTTTGTAATGAAAAAGATCAAATTGATCTCAATTCATTGGAAACGAATTTGATAACAAACGAAGCTTCTGTGAAGCTAGATAAAAACGATAATGATCAATAGAGAAATGCAATTGGATTCGACGATTAAAAAAAAAAAAAAAAGAAACCCTTCGAATTTCGAAATTTTCAATTTCCTTCTTCCACTCATCGTTCCATTTTAATATAGTTTGATTCGAAAATTTTGTGTAATAAATATTTAACGCAACAGCAAATTGAAGAAGTTAGATTTCTTTGTTCAAAATTCTCTATCGATCTCTTCATCGGGGGATGAAAATTTCAAAATTTAAAAACTTTGTCTCTTTTGTTCCCCCCTTTTTCAAAATTAATTTGTTTCATATTCTTTAAAAAAAATTGATCTGTTTGTTTTTTTTTTTTCGTTCTCTATTTTTTTTCTACTTTATTTCGTTGCAAAAAGTTTTCAATTTTTTTTTCGACAATTCGATACCCGAAATTGTCTATGTTTTTTTCCAACCTGTCATCTCATTCTCAATTTCCCATTCATACCTCATTTGTCACATTCCTAAATCGATTGATTCTAATTTAATTGTAATTTAATCTCAACGAATTAGATTTGATTGAAAATCTCTCTCTCTCTCTCTCTCTCTCTCTTTATCTCTGGGTTAACGATTGAGATTTTCATATTATCACACAAATGATAATAAAAATTTTAAACTTGAAAATTTTCATTTTAAAAAAATTCGTTTTATTAAAAATCTTTGAGATTCTCACTGTACTTCCGGAATGGATATCAATTTTTTTGATTTGTTAAAAATTAAATGCGCCATCTATCGTTCTTAAGTTTAAATATTCTATTGAATATTTGCGAAAAACATTTTCAATTCACCTAAATAGATGACACTGTGGTTCGCGAATTCATTTAGACTCTTCCGGCCAACTAAGAGATTCGGAAATACGAAGGTGAAAAGAAAAAACCTCGATAGATTTGATTGGATTAGTAGAGAAATTTAGAGCTAGAGAACGAGAAAAAAGTAAAATGGAGAATTCTTCAAAAAAATAAATAAATAAACAGAATCAGTAGTATCTTTTCGTTGGAGAGTTAATGATGGTGTGAATTCAATTACACTAATTGAAAGAATTAATTGATTAATTCCATTACTAAGATGTAATTTTCTTTGCAATTTTCTCGATTCTGATTCTGATTTTGATTCGATCTGATTATTACTTCGATTCGATTAATGAAACATTCAATATATTTTCTCTCTCACACACACACACACACACACTCTCACATCTAGATTCCAATCTTTTCAATGAAAAGGTGAGAGTGAGAATAGTTACGAAAAGAAATGGCTGGAACAATGGTCAATTTCAATTTTGTTGATGGCTTTCTTTATTCTTCGATTCAAGCTCTAAGTTCAATGCGATTCACTGAGAATCTTTTTTTTTTTTCGTTCACAATCTAGACAATTCTTTTGATTATCTAATAGAATCTAAGCAAAGCGAAATCATTTCGTTGCATAGAGAAAGAAAAAATATGTCTTCAGTCTAGACAGAGAATCTAGCGACTATATTAGAAGCGAACGAATGAAATAAAAAAAAAAAAAAGAAAACTCTTAGAGCTAATTTATGAAATTGGTATTGATTTGCTTTTTTTTTCTTTTGTCGATTCTTATTTCTCTCTCTCTCTCTCTCTCTCTCTCTCTCTCTCTCTCTCTCTCTCTCTCTCTCTCTCTCTCTCTCTCTCTCTCTCTCTTCGGGTTCCAATCTAATGTAAATTGATTTCCGAAGAAATGAAGAGTGCGAGAGAGTGAGAGAGAGATATTATTTTGGTTTCTCTATGTAATATCTTCACATTATTATCTCACCACACAAACACAGACATAGACACATAGACTTGCACTCATATAATCTTCATCGGAGACGATGAAGTGAAATCATAACGATCCTTATCATCATCACATCATCATCATCTTATTCGCATAAAAACTATCAATAATCTATTAACACAAGCCTATTTTCTATTTCAAAAATAAAATAAGAAATACTAGAGAGATGTCAAATAATTTCGAAGTAACGAAGAGATAGAGAGAGAGAGAGAGAGAGAGAGAGAGAGAGAGAGAGAGAGACCTTAGAGACCATAAAGACCATACCGAAATCTAATCTTGGCGTTCTCTAATACATCTCTTATTCCACTTCTCTCTTACCGAATTCTTTCACTTTTTTCTTTCCGAAAGAGACCAGAGATAGAGAAAAAGAAAGAGAGAGAGAGAGAGGAAAGAACTTTTCTCTAGGTTTTCGATTAGAAGCTAAACGGAAGACGACCCTAGATTTTTGAATTCAGAATATTCCAATGATCTATTGAATAGTCATAGTCTTTTTCCTTCCATTTAGTTTTGTTCGTTTATTTGTTCGTTTTTCGTTTCCTCTTCACAACTCTTCGGTCTTTCTCGTTTGCTCTAACACATACACACACACACACACACACTCTTTCTCTCTTCCTCTCTCTCTCTCTCTCTCTCTCTAGTTTCCTGCTAGCTTTTCCTAGCGCTTTTCTTTTTCTCGGTTTGTTTGTTTCGGTTGATTTTTTTTCGCTCTAATCGTAAAACTTCTATGACTAGATGTTGGAAACTTTGATTCGGAAAATTTTTTCCAATAGAAAATGAAAGTTCCAAGAGAGAGAGAGAGAGAGAGAGAGAGAGAGAGAGAGAGAGAGAATATTCTTCGAATCAAAAATGGTTACGATCGAGAAATAGAGAATGCGCTTGCGTTTTTTTTTTTTTTTTTGTTCATCCAACTAAACGATCCGAATCGAGCGAATCCATTCGAAGATATTCGCTAAAAGAGAGAAAGAGTGAGAGTGAGAAGGGGAAAATGAATAGCGCGTACTAGGCGCCAAACCAAAGATGAAAAAATAACCGCCATCCGCGATCAATGTAGAGAGAGAGAGAGAGAGAGAGAGAGAGAGCGAGAGAGATAGAGAGGGACCGAGAAAGAGGAGAATTAAAGCAAAAAAAAAAAATCGTCTGTCTTCTCGTAACTCTCATTCCGAGTCTCTATCTCTTTCATGTGGCTGTTTCATTCAAACATTCTGAACGATTGGTACACTTGTACATCCGTTCCATTTCATTCCATTTCTTGTGCCCAATGATTGTTTGGTTTCTCTTCTCTGATTCGAAAAAAAAAAAAAATATTTTTCTTTTTTTTATTTTTGATTGCCTCTTCTCGTTTCCGAACGAAATATCAGTGTTATATTTTTTTTTGTTTTTGTTTTTCTACTCTTTGATCTCTCTCTCTCTTCTTACTTTGCTCTGTCTATCTTTAGTGCTCTGATTTTTTTTTTCACTCGAACCTTAAACATTCGGGTTCGGGTTTGTTTTTTGGATTGATATTTGCGATTCCGACTATCGAATCAGTTCTGGTGCCAAAAAAAAAAAAAACAATAAGATAGACTGGTGATGTGATTCAAGTGATTCAATTCCACAATTCAAAAACAATCACTGCAAATGTTTTTGTCTCATTTGGATGTGAATCTCGCTTTCTGGTTCATAATTTTTTTTTTCGAATCCACATTTTGATTGTTGATTTCATATCGAAGAAGAAAGAAACGATTGTTTTGCAATCCAATCGCAATCGAAATCGTAATTTTATCTCCATTTCCAAAATTATAACGCCTTGCTTCTCTCTATCTCTCTCTCTCTCCCCCTCTCACACAACATTCCAGCTTTTTGATTGAGACCAAAGAAAAAAAAAACTCAGAAGATCTAGAGAGTTAGGGATGAAGAGAGAGAGAGAGAGAGAGAGAGAGAGAGAGAGAGAGAGAGAGAGAGAGAGAGAGAGAATCAACGAAAGAATTTCATTCCAGAATCAAATCAATCCTTTCGTTACCCTATTATTGTTTATGTTTTTTTTTTTGCAAAACATTTTTAATTATCCAGATTCATAATTTTCATTACGATTGTCGTTCATTCTTCCCAATCACAATCTCTCATCGTTTGTGATTATCGTACGCTTCGAATCAAACAATACCGATCCACATAGAATTGGCCAACATAAATTATCTCTCTCCATCGCAATATCTCACCTTAACAGAATGAAATGAAAAGCTAGCTAAATGACTAGCTCGGAAATTCTTTCGGTTATTTGATTCTTTTTTCTTTTTTCTTTTTATTTCGTTCACCAAGATTCTCTCTTCGAATTTTGTTCCAAATAAGCGTTTCAAACGAATTTCGAATGTAATTTCAGCAACAAATTTCTATTTATAAATAGTTTTGAAAGTGTTGGGTGTGTTTGTGAACGATTCTGTTTCTGTTCTCGGTGTTTGGTGATTGAATTCTCCCACAATGATCCAAATGAAACAATCAAAATAAAAACCTAATTTTATTTTTGTTTTTTTTTTCTTCATTGCTTCGATTGTTTCGTTACGGTGTTCCAAACTCTCTCTCTCTCTCTCTCTTTCTCTCTCTGGTTCCGATTCGATCTCAAACATCTGCTATCGCTCTTTCTCTCTAGTCTCTGGTCTCCCTCTCTTTGGTCTACTAGATGTTAATGTAATCTTTCTATTTTATTTTTTTTTTAATTTCGTTTCATCTCGTTAAACTTCAATTTGATTTAAAACAGAGAATTATTTCAATTCTTTCAATTCAATTAAGAAGTTGAAGAAAGAAAAAAAAATTTTTTTCCCTCAGCATTCCACAATCCTTTCATTACAACGAGACCGAGAATTTTGTCTTCTCTCTCTCTCTCTCTCTCTCTCTCTCCAAACACAAGGTTCGGTTAGATTTGTTAGGTATAGAGATGTATTGCATTGCTGTTTTTTTTTGGTAATTAGAATTTTTTTTTGTCTTTTGGTAAGAAGTTTTTTTTTTCTCGCCTCAATGATTCTTAATAGATTCGATGTCTATGTGTTAATGTTCATTTAGCCTAACATCAGAATTTTTTTTTCTTTTTTTTTTTTTTTTTTGCGAATTTAATTTCCTATTGGAGAAAAAAAATCGAACAAGAGAGTGTCATAATTATGTTTGATATACTAATCGAATCGAATTAATTCCATACCACAGCATTCGATTCGATTAGAGTTTCCGTAAAGGGAACCTAAAACGTTTTACTATTGACACCTTGAACGTTATCATTCTAGGATCTAAAATCTAGATTCTTTGAAATTTGTTGAAGAAAATATTTTCAATATTCTAGACACTAATCAATTGATTGATTATGAATTAGTTCATAGAAGATAATAATCTCTATCGGCATATCATAAGAGATTCTAAGCGGAAACAAAGGTGAGAGCTTTAGGAACCACCATCACATGGATATCTTGTTTATTTTGCATCTGAGAAAAAAAAAACACCAGCATCAATTTTAGTTCTAGGAATGTATTGATGAATTATGACAGTATAGAATAATTTTGACACTAAGTATGTTAAAAATCTAATTATTAGAATTTCTCACTTTCTCGGAATATTTTTGATTTTCTTTTTGATTTTTTTTTTTCAAAGCTTTCTATACGACATCAAACTCTGTGATCGATTTTCTATTCTCCTTTCTTCTCTCTTTCTTCCCACTAATATCCGGTTGATCGGAGAACCGAACGATTGATAACCCTATCTTGAGAGTAAAAATCAATGCACTTTTGTTTGATGCGTTCCGATGCAATCTCCGAAAAGAATTCATCTAGGTCTGATGCTCTCTATCGATCCATAACCAAAAAAATATTCGTTGCTGTTCTCGTTGCTGTTCTCGTTGCTGTTGATGTGGCTGCCTCTTCTTTTCATTTTTTTTTTTTTTTTTGCATTCTGCATTCTTCAACGAAACTTTTGACTTTGAATCTCGTTTTAAATCTCTATGAAAATGAAGCCAGATCAAAAGCAAAAAAAAAAAAATGAGAATGAAAGATGAAAATATTTCATAGCTCTCAATTTTCTTTCTCGCCTAATCACATTCATCTCTCTGGTTCAATCATTTGATCGTCTCTCTCTCTCTCTCTCTCTCTCTCTCTCTCTCTCTCTCTCTCTCTCTCGATCGGTCTCGTTTCTTCTTTTTTTTGCTTGCTTTTGTTCCCAATACAAGCTTTTGAATAAATTTGAATAAATTTCAAAGATTCACTTGATTTTTTCCCCTCCCAATATTCTACGTTTACTTTTCGGAAGAGAGAGAGAGAGAGAGAGAGAGAGAGAGAGAGAGAGAGAGAGAGAGAGAGAAAATGCAAACATTTTTCTTTCATTTACTATTACATTTCTCTCTCTCTCTCTCTCTGTGTCTATTACTTTTATTTGATTCGAAATCAATCCAATTTAGAGAGGCTGGATTTTTTTTTTTTTTTGACAGTTCAATGATTGAAATTTGGTTTTCGGTGGTTAGCTCTATCTACAAGCAAGATTGAAGCTCAATATTGAACTCTCGAAATCTTGATTTTAGTTGGAAAGGGATGGGGGGGAGAATTCATCTAGAATTTAGACTAGTTTCTTTGTATAGATAGATTCTCTAAGAAAATTATTCGATCAAATTAATTAATTTGAATTTTTATTAATTTATTTATTCATTTTTTCGATTTCAGAATGCTAACTATGTGCGGAGAAATCTCTTGAAACAATCTTCATCAACAAGATTCATTCTATCAAACATTTCGATCATTCACTCCTATTAATTGATCGATGATTAAATTCACTTGGAAATTTTTTTTTCTCGATCAATCAAATCAAATGTATATCAATGTATCAATGTAATGTATCAATCAATGTATTGGAATTGGCGAAAAAAAACCACGAAAATAATTTGCAATTTTGTTCTTGATAATATGTAGCTGTGCCTAGGCTCAATATTCTAGGCAAAAAATTATATTTTCATTCAAAAGCAATGATTGTATTCTCAAGAAATCGAACTCGAAGAGCCTAGAATCATCTCGAGATTTTTTTTTTTTTTTTGATCAACAATTCAACAATCGAATGTAATTTTGTTTTTTTTTTTTTTTGTATTTCTCGATCGATTAATGATTTCATCTACTCATCATGTTCGATTCGATACGATCGTCAACGAAACGATCGTCAAAATCATCGAGATCATCGAACACAATGATTGAGATTCGAAGTCCTAATTGTAAATTCAAAACTAAATATCATCACTTCGAACAAATCAATTCGATTGATTTGAAGCATTTCAAATCGATTCTCTTTCTTTTCGAAAGATTTGAAAAGTTTGTGATGATTTTATTGCTCTTCATTATACGCGAACAAAATCAAATAAATTCAATATTTAAATTGAAATCAAAATTAACCAAACGATCAAAATCATCGAGAAAATTATCATCATCATCATCATCATCATCGATATCATCAACATCAACATCGACATCGACATTTTTATCGATAAATTTTTCATTTTGGATTTTAATAACAATCTCAACAATCGGTAAGTGAAAAAATTCATAAAATCACTAAATTTTTTCTATTCTCCTCTAAAGGTTGGAATAGTAGAAAAGAAAAAAAATAGAAAAAAAGAAAAATTTCCTCTGTCTTTCGATTTGAAATTCCAATTCCAATTATTATCTAGTCGGTGAAGAAAATCAGCAAGCTAAGATTTCTTGATCTAAAGATTCTTGAAGCTGAAGTGATTGGAATCAAATTCTGTTAGAGATTGTTTCGAGAATCGTTTGCGAATTTTTTGTTCGTTCTCTCGATTGTGAAGTGTTTGTGTGTGTGTGTGTGTGTGTGTGGAAGAATTTTTTTTTTTTTTGAAAATTCAATTTCATTCACTCAAACTCTAGTGTCGTTTGTGTTCATTTCCTGTAGGAGAACACAGAGAACAAAAACAAAATTCATAATAGTTATAATCATAGCAATAATAATGATGCTCATAATAGAAGAGATTGAAATTAGAGAGAGAGAGAGAGAGAGAAAACAAACGGAAAATGGAAATAATTCTCCATTTTCGATGCAAAGGAATAAGAGAGAGAGAGAGAGAGAGAGAGAGAGAGAGAGAGAGAGAGAGAGAGACTGGAAAAAAAAATTCCAATCTTTCACTCTCTCGATAGATAGAAATTCCAAACTATTTCAATCGTAATTTAATCTAATAGAATGAAGAATTGATGATAAACTTGTCACAACTATTATAGTACAGAGACAAGAAAATAGAGAGAGAGAGAGAGAGTGAAAAAAAAAGGAAATGGAAATGGAACGCTACAAGCTAGAACAAAGCAAAGGAATGAGCAAAAGTAATGATCGCTTTTGAATGAATTGATAGCAAAGGCAACAACGACAGCAACGGCAACAGCAACGGCAACAACCAAAAAGCAAGATAGGATTGTAAAAGGATTAAAATACTTTGTCGAATTCGAAATCGAGAAAGATTTCAAATCTGAATCTAAAAAAAAAAGAATGAAAAACAATTTAAGAAAAAGATTCTGAAGAAACCAATCGAAAATCTCCATCAATTTAATAAATGTGAATCTCTCATCTCATCTCTCATGGAAAAGTTAAATTTGGGCCCAAATTGCGCGATTCTTTTCCACTCTCTCTCTCTCTCTCTCTCTCTCTCTATTCTAGTGTTGATTCGATTCAATTTAAATATCGTTGAATAAAAAAAATCCAACAAAACAAAATCGCAACGAAAAGATTTAGAAGTCTGGTTTGATTCCATGGGGTTTCTTCTCTATTTTTTTTTTTTTTTGTTGTTGTGTTGAAACACAGTCGAATCTTATTTGTTTCCAACCATCATTCATCACACATTCATCGTTTTTCATTACAAACACACACACACACACACACACACACACACATACAAGCACTCTCAATTATGGTCTCTTGTTTCTGGGGGGCTATTCGTTGGCAAAAAAAAAGAAAATAATTTTTCAAAACTATTTTGGTCTCCAAATAAAATCTTTTTTTTTTTTTTTTTTTTTAGCAAATCTTTTTGCAAATTTTCTCGCAAACGCTAACATTTCGAAGATTCTGGGCTCATTTTTTTTTCTCTCTCTTCATTTTCGATAAAATTTGATTGAAATTTTAATTCGATTCAATTCAATTTACTTTGATTCAATTCTTTTCTTCCCATTCATTCGCTATTCTCTTTCAACTCTCCTCTTCTCTAAATGAATGATCTAAGATTTAAATCTTCTTAAAAAAAAAAAAAAATAGTTTATAGAATTTAAAAGTTTTCGACTTTTCATTTTTCATCGCAACCTTCTGGATACATTCATTTTGTTTTGTTTTGTGAATGCGAAAAAAAAATGTTCTCTTTAAATCCTTTTTTTTTTGATGGTGGTAAAACTGGTAAAAAAAAACTGCAAATGCAAAATGAAATATAAAAAAAGAGAGAATATGACAATTGTTTCATTTTTTTTTTGGATCAACGAAAAAAAAAAAAATAAAATAAAATAAACAACAAAACTTTTCAACGAACTAGTCTCACAAAGAAAGCTCAAAAGCTATTAAAAAAAAAAGGAGATCTTAGCTTACGAGATCCAATTAGTATCGAATCTATTCTATCTGAAACAAAAAATGAAAATGAAACTAAAATGAAAAAAAAAAAATATTCTAAGCTTTCTCCGTTTTCTTCGTTTTGTTTGTTTTTACTTTCTTTTTTTTTGCTAGTGCTATCAATGTTTTTTTTTCTCTAGTCTACTTTTTGACTCTTTGTCTCTTCTAGGATCTCCACAACGAATGTTTCATCATTTAATGAATAAAACAGGAAAAAAAAGGATTATAATCAGCATCATTTTGAGGCGGAGGGCGGAGGGTGACTGGAATGGTTTGGATCAAAAGGAAGAAACCTTCTTTCACAAACCTAGATGATGTTCCATTCTTTTCTTTTTTTTTTTTTTTGGTTCCGATGTGTTTTTGGTCTGTTTTTGTCGGTTTGCTATTTGTTTGTTTGTTTGTTTGTTGCTGTTTTTTCTTTCCATAGCATCGAAACTAATTTATATGGAAATATCGAAATTATATCGTTCGATCCAAATCGAGATGATTTTAATCAATATCTCGCTACAATTCCATTAACTAAGTGATATCTTTCATAAAGAATTTAGGGATTCAAAAAAAAACAGCAAAACAGAACAAAACAAAAAAAAATCCATAATTCTATGAGTTCCAACAATAGAAGCAAGAAAGAGACAAAAATTAAATCTTATGAAGATATTCGAAAATTAAGAAAAAAAAAACTAATAATAAAAAAATAAACAATAAAAGTTTTATCAAGGGCCTAGAGTTGTTGAATTTTTCTCCTCTCTGGTTCTCTCTCTCTCTCTCTTTTTTTTTGCTTTTCTTTGCTTTCTTTCTTTGCCAAGATGTTGGAATAGAGATCTCAAAGAAATGTTTCTGTCATCTCGTATAAAATGATGCTGATAGCGTAATGAATTCTTCTTTCTAAACTCTTCCATTTCGAATAGAGACAATTTCTTGATACATTCCAACACACAATGAAGAGAGAGAGAGAGAGTAGGGCTCCGAAATCTCACAAAAAAATATTAAAAAAAAAAATTCCCAAAAATCGAAAAGAATCTCGATTCCGATAGAAAGAAGTCCGATCGAAGATTATGTAATTATTTCTTCAATGAGTTCAAACAAGAAAAGATCAGATCAGTTAACTAAATGAGCAGAAATTTTTCAAAGTAGCGAATCAAATTAGGATGGGGCAAAAAAAAAAATTTCGAGATATTTGAAACCGAATCTAAATGATTAAATCGAGAGATGATCGCATTAACAAAAAAAAAAAAAAATGAAAAAATGAAAATTGCGAATGAAAATGAAAATTGCGATTGATTTCTTCTCGTCCCTTTGCTCGCTTCTTCGCTCATTGTTCTCTTCTAAAAAAAAAAAAGATCGAGAATCTTGTTTGTTGTTGTTGTTGTTGTTGCTGCTGTTGTTGTTGTTGTTGTTTTCGTTTTGGAATATAATACCGGATCGGTGCGAACAGTGATGGAATGAAAAATGATGACCATTATTCAATCATTATTACATTGGATCTCGATTTCCATTATCTAATACGATTATCATCATCATCATCATCATCATCATTAGTGCTATTATCGAAAAGAATTCGATATTTTTTTTTTTTACTATAACATCGAATTCAATTTCCTTTGCTATTGCTGTTGTGGGATAAAGATGTAGGAAAAAAAATAATAATATATTTATTTATTTGTTTGTTTTGTTTCGTTTTTTTTTTTTTTTGGAATTACTTATTTAACACTGGTATTGATTACGGATGTAATTATGAAGCTTTTGTTATAAAGTCAATTCATTCGCTCTCTCTCACACACTCTTTCTCTCTCTCTCTCTCTCTCTCTCTCTCTCTCTCTCTCTCTCTCTGTTTGATTCTAAAAGTTTGATTTTGGTTTCGTTTCAAAGTTAATTTACTTCAACGAATTTGGGTTCGTTTTTTCTTTCGGATTTCGCTTCAAGATCAAGCCAAAAGATGTGCGTGTCTAGGCTTCTTTTGTTTCTGATTTTATTTCGTCAGAGAGAGAGAGAGAATGAAAGTTAGATTCTACGACCTAATTCCTTTGGCTTTGTGGTGGAATAGGGGGGCGCAAATTTCTATAGACCATAGATCTGGCCACACTTTTCTTCTCTCCCTCTCACATTTTTTTTAATGATTTGCTATGTTATTTGCTAGAATTATTATCAAAATCGAACATTAATTTAATTAACTTCAATCTCTATCTTTTCTCTCTCTCTCTCTCTCTCTCTTTCTTTCTTTCTTTCTCCATCTTGCTGTCGTTTTCGATCTGATTTGATGCATTCGTCGATCGATCGAAATTAGCTTGAACAACAACAACATCAACAAAAAAAAACGAACGTCAACTAAGCCGAGTGAGAGAGAGAGAGCTAGGGACCGAACCAAATTCGTTGACCAATCGAACAAGGACAGAGAATGTGAAAGAAAAATATTCGATAGAAAAACTAATTTTTTTTCTCCTCTGTCCGTCTATTTCAAAAAAAAAAAAAAAAAATGAAATAAAATTTATAAATTATTGATATGAAATCGATTCGATAGAGATCAGAAAAAAAATTAGAGAGACGACATAGTTTTTGGTCCAAAAAAAAATAAAAGATCTAGAGAAACGATCTGATGCAATCATCAAGCTAGTAGTCGTTTTTTTTCCCAATCAAACCATATCGATCTAATCATAAATGAGGACCATAGATATTGAGAAAGTGAAAGAAACGAATTATTGTCTCCGTGTCGATTTCGGACCATATTGTTCTCGATCGAGATTAGCAAATGATTGTCTTAGATTGCAATACATTTATTCGATTACTATGATTATTATTTTTCTTTTCCGCCAACTATTCGAATCAAAAGAATAAAAAATGGATGATAGATAATAGAATCGATAGTCGAATGGTCTAAATGTTCAACATCGTTGTCAAAATGAAATTTCATCGGATCCGACCAGGGGGGAAAAAACTGACCGAAATCCAATCGAAATTTCATTAGCTAATTTTAAATCTAAAACCTAAAGCTTTTCTCTCTCTCTCTCTCTCTCTCTCTCTCTTTAGCTTTTAGATTAGATTTTAAATTTCTCTAGTCGAATTCGAATTCGAATTCTTCAAATTCTATACGATTCTGATTGTCGATTTTGGATCGAATTCAATCTAGATCGATAACAATACACCTCTTTAGGGAAAGAAAAACGCTTGGCTTTCGAGAATCCTTTCTATATGGCTTTTATTGTTTAGCTTAGATTTTGAAAAAAAATCTTAGAATGCTTTTTTTCTTTCACTTCAACGAAAGCTTCAAATAGTGAAATCGCATTGCTAGTGTGAGAGGCAAAAAAAAAAAAAATAGTCCCATTGTTTTTTGTTTTCGCCTATGTAATTGATGAGATCTCTTCTTCTTTTTTTTCTTCTTCTTTTTTTTCTTCCTATTCAATTCTTGTTGTCAATTACAAACAAAACATCGAAATAATCATCTAAATGATATGATTATGATTGCTAGAGAAGAAGAGATCGGTCTCGATCTCGATCATTTGAATGGAAAAGAATTCCAAAATTAAGGAAGAGAAAAATAAAATTTTCAGAATTTTTTTTTCTCTCTTTCTATACCAAGCAGACATCGAAATGAAGATGAGGAAAAGAGGGTGTGTGAGAGAGAGAGAGAGAGAGAGAGACCGAATCATTTGCATTCGACCATCGGTTTGAATGATGGAGATGATGAAGATGATGATCTGGTCCCAACATCATCCAACTAGATTTGAATAATTTGTTTACTTTCACTGCAAGTTCCTTTTTCTTTCTCAATGTTCATTTGTCTGTCTGTGTGTGTGTGTGTGTGTGTGTGTTGGGAACATCAAAAATTGCGAACGAATAAACCAAACGAATCGAATTCTGTTCGATTTTGAACGGATGGATTTGAAATGAAATGTAGAAAAAAAAACAAAAAACAAAAAACGAAAAACAAAAACAAAAAATTCTATCGTATCGTTCGAGACAGAGAGAAATTTATGATGAAGAGATTAAATTTATTCTTGCCTCATTCCATAGCTCTTTGTCTCGGTATTTTTTTTTCCGTCGTTCATCGTTGTCTGTCTAATTCGGTACGGATATGCGTGTGAATTTTGAATCCATCTCGAACAATCTTCAATGGATTTTTCTTCTTCTTCTCAGTGAAGAACTGGTAAATCAAGATTTCTTGTTGAAGAGAGAGAGAGAGAGAGTTGAGAGTTGAATATTCTTTATTAAGGCGTGTATCATCTTTCGATGATATTATACGCATTAAAAAAAATTCAAAAATATACAAAAAAGCTTGGAATCATATTAGTAA
This sequence comes from Sarcoptes scabiei, assembly GCA_020844145.1. Lineage (NCBI taxonomy): Eukaryota > Metazoa > Arthropoda > Arachnida > Sarcoptiformes > Sarcoptidae > Sarcoptes > Sarcoptes scabiei. The sequence goes on from CP080487.1 coordinate 6,237,147, forward strand.
CTATGTGATGTTGAGATGATAGAAAGTTTTGTGTCGCATAATGATAAATAAATAAATACAATTAAAAAAATGAGAAATAAATAATTGTGATAGAATGAGGAAAAAAAAAACAAAAAAGAGAGAGAGAGAGAGAGATGTGAGAGAGAGATTTTGATTCACCAATCGTGTCTGTTTCGTTCGAATTAGTCTAGACTCTAGATTCTTTTGATCTTCACAATGATCGAAATCATTCCGAGCTTATAGATGAGCTATGCTTCTTTCTATTAATTTCAGCTTTAGCTTGATTGGTTCAATCTAATTTGGTTGGACATTGTTCGAAACGATGAAGATAGTGTCATCGAATTCAATCCCTTCACAAATGCCATAGTGCCATGTTTTTTTATTTTTGTTTTCGGTGATTGGTGACAAAAAAAAAGAGAATAGATAACGGAAAGCTAATTGATTTTGAAACGATAGCTCCAGAAAGAGAGAGAGAGCTTAATGATTCAAGTCTTGATGAAAATGAGCATCGCTTGTTTGTTTCATATCACAATGACTAGTGAGGATTATTTCGTTCTCTGGATCTCGATTCTTTCAATGGAACATTTCTATCTTTTATTGGAGAAAAAAAAATTATAAAAACACTGTGACGTGTGAATTTGACGTGTAGGATGGAAAGGGAGAACAAATTTGATTTGATCAAGATTCTAGTCGTTGAAAATTTGTTTCAAATTCTTTTGAAACAAAATGGTCTCTTTTTTTTTTTTTTTTTTTTAGTTATGTCAGCCCCTTTTTCGAACCTTTTTCATTTTAGTTTGTCGTTTCCAGTTTGATTGGAATCTGAGATGCGAGATACAATTTTTCAAATCCAAAAAATATCTCTACTATTATTTTGGAGCACAAAAAAAAAAAGAAAACAAAATTTAAAATTGTTTTCCCAATGATTCACAATTACATCACCTTTCAAAATTAATTTTGAAATCTAAATTTTTTTTTTTCGTTTCAAATTTGATTCAATACAATCAATCGGTGGTGGGCTAGTCGATTCCATTGAAAATCTCGAAACGATCTGTTTGAAAAGTTTTTTTTTTTCAATCTTACAAAGTAGCAAATTTTTCTCTTTCTCCTTGTCTCTGGTTCGATTTGTTTGTAAAGAGATTTCAACCATTTCATCATTTGAGCTCAAAGAGAGGAAGATGTGATTGTGAATCTATCCGCAAAAGAGATCTAGATTCTTCTAATTTCTCTCTAACAGTACAATCGATCATTAAATTTGATTCAATTTCTTGAACATTGATTTTATTTCAAAACTATCCCTATGGCTCTTCTTCGTAGATTTGAACTAATTTTTTTTTCGATTTGATTTGATTCAATTTCCCTGTCTCCCTCTCTCTCTCTCTTTTATCGAATCGGAATCTTAGCAAATTAATTCGTTTCTAGGTTTTCTAGTTTTTTTTTATTTTGGCTACTTTAAGGAAAGTTTTTTTTATTCCGATTTCAAATTGAATTTCAGTAATTGAATCTTTGGTATCAAGGGTAAAATCTAGAAAGATCCCTAGAATTGGTGAAAATTCTTTAGAATCTATCGCATCCATCAAGATAACTTTGAGAGAATTTAAAATTTTCCAACAAAGATATCTCAATATCGTTAGATCGTATTTAAGTGGATTTAAACGAAAAAAAAAAATTGATACGTTTTGTTTTCGTTATGGTAAGATTAGGAATCAAAATCGAAGATGAATGAGAATGGAGAGAACCGAAAATCCAGAATCGATGAGAAAACACGTTCCAATTAAGCCGATTATTGATAGCTATTGGTAGCTAAGCGATTGATAGTTGAAGAAGATAGATTCATCAAAATTTGAAACTGAGAACGAAGGAAAAAACAAAAACAACAGCCAATCGTTTTTGTTTCGCCATCCGTTTAAGACCTAGCTCTGCATCTTATTTTTTTTTCGGAAATTTATGCAATTCTTCGATGCAATTTGAAAGCTTTCGCACAATCCAATTGATTCCATTCTTGACGAAACAATTTTCACCAAAAAAAAAAAAAAAAAACTCTATTCAAATTTCTTCTAACCGTGCGAACTTTCGGGCGATGGAATCTGAAATTTTTTTTTTTATAAAATTATAATAATTTCACCATTTCTCTCAGGAAAAATTCCAAAAACTTTTTTTTTCTTTCTTTTCCATTCTGAATGCTGAGAGTTTTGTAGAGAATTTCGAATCTTTTCCAACCGCCTTCTGAAATTCACCTCTCACTCTCTTCTCTCTATCATCGGGATTGTTTTTTTTTTCTTTGAACTATTTCGATCTCATTCCATACTTACGGTTCTTTTTTTTTTGCACTTACGATTCTTACAATTAACTTCCGGTGCGATACTGTGCTGTTTCCGATGTGTTTTTTTTTTTTTTTTTTTTTTTCCTGGAGAGAAGTGAGAGAAAAGTGAGAAAAAAAAACTTTGCCTCTTGAAATTTTTCAACTTGATTGTTATTTTCTTTTAGATTTTTTTTTTTTTTTCGCTAAGGCCCATTCTAAACAATCATTTGGTTCTTTTTTTGTAATGTTATTGTTGCTGTTGTATTTGAAGCAAAAACAATCCTCATCACCATCATCATCACCATCATCATCGCCACCAACACCACCATCCGCACCATCATCGAGGATAATGATGGTGTGATGTTTTCTCAACACTCTCTCTCTCTCTCCCTCTCTCTCACTCTTCACGATCATCTAATCTTTATTTAATAACAAAGTTTTCTCTTACCGTTCGGTATCCATTGATGGATTTCCTACTCGATCCATTCTTGTTTGAAACTTTCAAAAAAAAAAAAAAAAAAATAAAAACATTTGTAATCCTGGAACAGAGATAGAGAGAGAGAGAGGTGAGGTTACGAGTTACGAGTTTATTAGTAGCGCGTAGCAAAAGCTGCTGCTATTTGCGCAATATAAGAGTTCAAAAGAAAATTACAAAATATTTCAAGTCAATATTAGATTAAAATAATTACAGTTGGTAGAGTTTTGTCTCGAACCAGATATCGATATTTAAAATTTTAGTCACCGAAGTTTGTCTGATCCATAATCCTTTTGACATGGGAGTAATAGATTGGACAGGCTTCGGTGTTTGGAGCATGATTTGTATTGTTATTATAAATTTTGCTATTTTTGCAATTTATGCAAACTTTGTTATAATTGTTTAGGCAGCTATGATTTGTAGTTTTTTCTTCGCTACAGTCTCTGCATATCTTCAGCGATTCACATTCCGATGTTCTATGATCGAATAAATAACATCTCTGACATTGTTTAACGAAAGCCTTATATTCGATTCTACACATTTGAAAGTCGATGTATATGTGGTTTTTCATTTGACTAGTTATTATTTTGAATATTTCCGGATCTACTCGGAGTACTAGGTCCATGAGCCGTGGATTCCTAGTGTTCATTTTGAAAAGAAATTTTATTTTTTCGGTTACATTTTCAATATTTTGAAGTTCTACATTATTATCGATGATTTGAGAGACGAGTTCAGTGATATTATTATCTATGAAAACTCCTTTTAGAACGATCGTTGGATCTCGTTTTTTTGGGATATAGGCTTGGAAAGTTTTGTTGTTAAATTTCGAATCGTTGTTGATTTTTTTGACCAGATTTTCGATATTTTCATTGTTTTCATCAGCTGATTTAATCACAACAGAGGATTTATTGGTTTTAATGTTAATTATTTTGGCTTTAATTTTGGATTCGTTGATGATTTTTTTCACTTTAGTGTCCATGATTACTCCACTGATTTGGCTCGATTTAGATGTTGGTTTGATTATGATTGTTTTAGTCTGGTCTGTTTGACTGGGTTCATTATTATTCGGGATCGATCTAGCTGCTTCTGCAAAAGTACTTGGCTTTGTTGATGCTTGGATTGAGAATCTTGGTACGGTATTTTTAGATATTTTCGTTATTTCGGTACTCATAGATTTGAAGTTTTGCTGTAGACCATCTAATTTAGCATTGATTCTAACTCCTTGTTTATTTTCCTCGGTCAATTTTCCGACTCCATTTTTGATCTGCGTTGCAATGAATTGGAATATGTGTAGGTATTTTGGAATATTTTTTTTATCGCTAAATTGGTAAAGAAGATCGTTAAAATCTAGGTACTTTTCAAGAGACAAGCCTGAAAGTGTTTTAGATGGATCTTCAAAATGTGGTTCTAGAATTTTCTCAGCTGACAATTCCAGTTTTTTAGATCTAGTTGTTATATTTTCTTCCACGTTTTCGCTAGAAGAAATTAAGATTTTTGCTTCATTTCTTCTTCTCGCCATTTCGATAATGACGAGAGGTAAGAAGATGAGATGAAAAATTGATGAGATTTAATTCAGAAAATTTAGGATGAGAGATGATTCGATATTTTTAAATACAATTGGAAGAAAAAATAAACGAATTAAAAAAAAAAAAGAAAAAAAGAAAAATGAAAATGAGAAAATTTATTAAATGTTGCGATGTTGACAGATTGAAGGCTGAAACAAAACTAGAGAGGTGAGGTGGAGAGAACCAAATTGAATATTCTGTTCGCAATGAAACGCTTCGATGTTTTTTTTTCTTTTTTTTTTTTGCTCAAAGAATTTCCTTTTCTTCGGTCAGATTTGAAAAAAATCCAAGATGGAATTTGAAATTGAAGTTTTTTTTTAAATGACAATCTATCACTACACTTCATTGAGCTCTCTAATTTTAAATTTAGAACTTTTTTTTGTTTTCTTGTGCTTCATTTTGTTTCTTCGTTTTCTCTCTCTCTCTCTCTCTCTCTCTCTCTCTCTCTCTCTCTGTTTTGGTACTGGAAATGAAAAATAAAAACTTAAATCTAATCATCCGTATCTCTAGTCGAGGTAGAGTTTGATAATATTTTCTATTTTTGATTTCGAATCTCCAGTGATTTAAATCATTTTAGGATTTGCTTGATTTCGCTAGGCTTCATAAGCTTCCTATGGAAGCTAGCGTAATATCAATCGCTCTATTATCGATGATGATGATGCTTTTGATTGTAACAAATGGATTCATTCGAAACCATTAAGAAGTGGAATGAGAGAATAAAAAAGTGAAAAAGATTGTTAGACCCCTAATAGTTATAGGGGCTGATAATGATGATGATTTGATAAAAAATTGTACGCTGCTGTTGATGCTGGTCGAAACCAAGATTGAATCAATGTTTGATTCAATCTGATTACATTCTTACGATATCTATTCATTTGTATCGTATGTTTCGATAGATGGGAGAGAGAGAAGTGTTCCAAAATGGCTAAAAATGATGATGGACTAAGAGATTTATGAAAATAGAGACCGTAAAGATTCTTGGCTAAGATAAGAGTTCTGTTGGATTTCACCAGAGAAAAAACATCAACAACTAAAATAGATTAAAAGAAGAAGAAGAAGAAGAAGAATGACGGATCAAGTTGAATGTTGGATAGAAACATACAAAATCCGAAAAAAAATATACCAACAGCATGGAAGCGTGAATGACAAATGAATTTGACATCCAACGAAAAAAAAACGAAGAGGGAGAGAGAGAGAGAGAGAGAGAGAGAGAGAGAGAGAGAGAGAGAGCGAGAGAGAAAAATCATCGAAACGGAAAAGCCAGACGAAAGAAATCAGGGACAAAAAAGAACCAGAGAGTTGAAAGAGAGAGAGAGCGAGAGAGAACGAGCAGATTAGAAAACCTAGCAAACATTAAAGTAAATCAATGAATGAATGAATGAGAGATTGCAATGAGACCAAATCAAACCAGCGGAAACAAAGACCGAGAGTGATTCGTTCTCTCTCTCTCTCTCGCTCTCTCTCACTCTTTTGAGGCCTAATGCATACTAGATTAGAATCAAGAATAGATTAGATTTATTTCTTACTCTCAACATTTTTTTTTTCTCTCTCAAAGGTCCAAAAGAGTGAAATGAATTGAATGGATTGAAACAAAGCCAAAAGAAACGATGATGACAACAAAGACGATGATGATGATGATGATGATGTTGGTGTTGGAGTTCTCTATTCTGCTCTCTCTCTCTCTCTCTCTATGGATCGCTTCGAAATGCTCTATGAATGTTTTTTTGGGCGCTGACTTTTACACCTAATCTCTTTCGGATCTAGTGTTACTGTTGCCATTATTATTATTATTATTATTATTATTACAATCAAAAAGAAAATAATAAAAAAATAGCGATGTAATAGTTAGAGGGAATTGAGATGTTTGAAGATTTTTGGGTGAAGATCAAGACAGATCAGATCTCGATTGATGGATTTTCTCAATCTTGATATCTTCTCAATTGTCGGCAAATCGTATGAGTAAAAACGTTCTGATTCGAACCATTTCCCCCTCTCTTTTCGATCCAGAGATGTAATTTGTTTGTTTTTTTTTTCTTTGTTTAATTTTAAACTTTGTTGAAATTTTTACCCCACAGAATTGGTTCTTCAAAACTGATTTTTTCTGAAAGAGATTGTTGAGAAATATTCCCAAAAACTAAATCTTTCTGAAAATTCCTAGGGCCTAGAACCGGGACTCTTTGCATTCGTTGTTTTGTTTGCGTTAGAAAAATTCTTTTTTTTTCATCGAAATATTCGTTGATATTCGAGAGAGAGAGAGAGAGAGATCTAAGCAACCGGTCTGAGATTGAATATCAACAAATCAGAAATAGGATGAGGAAGTGATTGATTCAAAATGATATTGTTTGTTTATTTTTTATCTCTGACAATAAAATTTTTTTCATCGAAATCCTAACACGAACAATTTCATTTTTCTAGTGTGAAGAAATTAGTGTGCAAAATTCTCATTTTAGATCATTCAATATTTTTTTTCGAAATTAGTGCTATAGTGAAATTGAGTGCATTGGTTTTGAAATGTGAAGGAAAAAAGAAAATCTCTTAATTTTTTTTTTCAATTTTTTTTTCTATAACTTTTTTCTTTCCACGTTTATGTTTTATAAAATTTTAGCTTCAACAACAAAAAAAAAATCTCCACACTGCTTAACATTTTGCTTTCGTTTTTCGAAGCAAAGCGGATTCTTTTAGCGAGAATTCCGAAACGATTGTTCCGATTTCATCATCTCCATTTTACTTCCGAGAGAATAATTCTGATTGATTTGAAATAATTAATCAAATTTCAATAGAATTCGATTTCACTTTGAAAAAGTATTCAATGGAAAGATCTGATCCAAAAAAAAAAAAACCAAAAGATCTAAGAGAATTTCATTTCGAATCAAAAACTATAAAGGATTATCGATTCGAGCAACATCGATCAAAGCATCGAAAGTTTTAGGATTGAAATGTTTCGAACAAAAAAGAGCTCACAACGAAACCGGACACAAATTACCAGTCGATAATTAATCGAAGAGTATTAGCAACAAAAAAAAATTATCAAATAAATCAAACAAAATGAATCGCTAGTTTCAATGAATCGAATCAATGAATGAATAGAATGAATTGGATCATTAAAAAAACACAGAAAAATTACAAAGTTCAATCATTACAGAGAAGAATATCGATTAATCATCAAACCTAGCGATTGAGCGAGATAATTTTGCAAACGCTGCAAACAATTTTTATTTATTTATTTATTATTATTATTATTTTTTTTTTTTTTTGGAACACTATCGATTGATACTTTGAGTAAAGCGGAGTAAGTTTATCAATTTTTTTTTTTCGTTCTCAAACTATTCTCAAAATTCTAACACACCATCTTCATAGAACAACAACTGATAAATGTGATCAATACGCCCTCTCTCTCTCTCTCTCTCTCTCTGGATCGATTTTTTTTTCTTGGATCAAGATGGGTGTGATTGTTGATTATCTTCTATTAGCTTCGAGATTTTCGAAATTCTCTTCCCCTCTCCTCCCGAAAAAAAAACTTTCTCCTATTTGAAGCTTCTATCTAATGAATTTATTTTAGGTTTTTTTTTGCGGTGATTTATTTTATTTTATTTTTTTTTCTGATCGATCTTATTTTCCAATCGCTTTGTTTCGTATGAAATCAAATTTTTTTTTCTTTTTTTTAGTACCAAATGCATCGAATGCGTTCGCTATTGATTCACTTTGACCGAAAAAAAATCGAATTACTCTCTAAGAGTTTTTTCAACTCAAAACAAAACCCAACGGAGATTAAGTTTGGAGCAAAGTTTAAAAAAAAAAATTTGCTCCAATCAAATGGATCGTAAAAAAGCAATCCAACTAGAACTAGATTTTCTTTAATTTCGAAATCTATGAGACAAATATATCGAAAATTCTTCACCAAGTGAAATTTTAGTGATAATGAAAAGTAAGAGTTACCAAAAAAAAAAAGCTCCAAAGGCTTTAAGATCGAATCAGTGTTTGTTGGTGTTCCAAAATGATTTCAACGATATATCTTTCCGATTTTCGACAACAACAACAACACCAACGACAATTCTCGATGATGAAAGCCGAAAAAGCAAACGAACCATAGCATTCATTTTTAAACCATCAACCAATCTCCACCACCACCACCACCAACACTATTCACCCAATCATGGCGGGAGGGGAAGGTGAAAAGAAAACTACAAATATAATTTCCAAAACCGAATCATTTCACTTTAATAGCTTCACTTTTGATTCTCTCATCTCACTTTGATTTAGTTTTGATATGGCATTGAATCTAGAAAATTGCATCCAACAAACAACCAACAACAACACATCTCACAACTCGTTCGATTGCAAATTTTATGGTCTTACTCGTTCACCTACTCGTTCTCGGTCCCTTTGGTCCAACAGACATTGTCGGGAGTTTTTTTTTTCGTCATTCGAATAATGTTTTTGCTGTTGTTGTTGTTGTTTTAGGTTTCGATGATGATGTTGGTGTGTAATGGGAGTAGAGTTTGTTTGTCATTCAAGTTTGAATCTATATCCGAATATACAGAAGAATATTTCCAATTGGATTCGGAATTTTTTTTTTTTGATCGATGTCTATATTCTTCATTTTTTTTACTCCAAATAGTCTTTTCAAACTACAAGATTCAAACTAGTCTTGTTTCTGTTTGCCTTGTTCCAACATTTTTTTTTTGCGATCTCTCCGATCTTGTTGGATTGGTTTTTTTTTTGAGAATCCAATAATCAAATTTACTGACTCGAACAACCAATTCGATGATGATGATGATGATGTATTGGATCTTTTAATCGATTCAAACATATTAGTATTAGGATATTTTGGAACAAGATTCCAGCCAAACCATCTCATTATCTTTTGTTCGCTCTTTGATTTGATATACAACTCAAAATTTCGTAGAAATACTTTGCAACCAATATTTTTTTTTGGCACCATTTTTGTTCTTTATGTTAGCTACGATCTCGATCAGAACAAATAATTTACCAGAGAAAAGAGATGAACAAAATCGCCACAAGCTATAGCTTGAAAATTACTAAACATTCATTCATTATTATTATTATTATTATTAGTATTATTATTTTGGTTTATTTTAGAGAATACAGCATCTTAGAACTTAGTGATAACATCGAGAAGCAATAAATTTACCTGGAAATTTGTTGAGAAGAAAAAAATATCTCTCTCTCTCTCTCTCTCTCTCTTTCTCTTTCTTTCTTTTTTAATTTAAACATTAATCATTGATGTATCAAGTCTAGTGTTTTGGACCGAATCGAAACGATTCTCTATTCCTTCCTCCTAACAATACCCTATCTTTTTAACTCTCTGATCTGTTTTGTTCTCGTTCTCTCGATTCTATCGTTTGAAACAAGAAGCAAAGCAAAGAAAAGAGAAGAAGAAAGACAACAAAGACCCAGATGATGATAATTTAATTCGTAATTTTAATTTGAACCAATTGCCGGACAGTAATTATTGTTGGATTCGAACCGATCATCACCATCACCATCACCACCACCACCACCATCACCACCATTGCCACCATCATCACGTTTCACTCGATATTTTTATTTGAAACAAACTGGGTCCGTGTCTGTGTGTATGTTTGCATTGCACAGACATCACATCACATCACAGATCATTCATTATATTTCCCTCTCTCTCTCTCTCTCTCTCTTTCTCTCTCTATTTCATCTTGATTTTTGTTGTTGGCTAGTGTTCGTTCTCTATTTGGCCCGAATTTTGATCAAAAAAAAAAAAAAAAGTTTCCATACCAATGGACTATGATCGAAATAGTTTTTAGAGTCTGAAACTTCATTGCCGATGATGTAGAACACTTCGATGATGATGTTGTTGTTGTTGTTGTTGTTGTTGGGGAAGAATGAAAAAAAATTTCATTAGACTCGCTAGCTAGATCTAGGCTAAGCTCTTTCTTTCTTTCTTTCCATTCTTCTTTTTTGCTTAGCAAAACATCAATTCTAGTTCATAAACTATCTCTACCGTTATGTTTGGTTTTATTTTTCATTTCAAATTTCTATTCCCTCTCTCTCTCTCTCTCTCTATCTCTGGCTATGTTTCTAGCTTGCGAAAGATGTTCCAGAAATGTGTTCCAGAGATGTGTTGTTTTTTTTATGTCTAGTTCGCTTTCGTTGTATCACTAAAGCCAAGGACCACAATCAATGTGCTATATATGTAGTTTCTATTTATATATAAAGTTCTAGGTCAGCATTTTTTCAACTAGCTAAAATCACCGACGCTAATTTACCTCTCCTCTCTCCTTTGATAATACATCGATCACTAGAGATCACTGGGTTTCAATCGACACACAAAAAAAACTCAAATGAACCGAGTTTGAGAAACACTTTCTCCAGGTTCTTTTCTATGGCAATCATAGAACATAGCGAAACGAAGGATTCTTGTTTGTTTTCGAATGAATTCATGAATTTTTGATTTCATTTGAAAGCTTTTTCTATAGAATCCATAGTTCTGGATTAAACAATACCACTATTACCGAAAGCAAGTGTGGAGAGAGAGAGAGAGAGAGAGAGAGAGAGATAGAATTGTACAAATTTAATCCATTCACTTCGAGACCGATGTTTTCTTGGGTCCAAAGAGAATGGGAACGCATTTTTTTTCCTCCATTCGATTCTTAGATGAGTTTTTATTTTTTATTTTTTTCGCTACTCTCTCTTTCTATCTCTCTCTCTCTCTCTCTCTCTATTCGAAAGATGCCTAGAATTTATTTTTTATTAGGGAGTTTTTGTTGTTTTCTTTTCTCATTGAATGTTTTCCCTTTCTTTTTGGACGCCACTGTCAAACACTTCGGGCTGGTCTCTTTCTCTCTCTCTCTCTCTCTCTCTCTCTCTCTCTCTCTCTCTTCTTTGATTGACTGTGTGTTGGTAAATATCGCATCATTTGAGTGAATTTTTTTGGCTGCTGTTTTGACAATAATGTTGAACTCCAGAACTAGCATCAACTACGAGAATATTTTGATTCTGGAATGAAAATTTTTGGTTTTTTTTCTCATTTCTCGAATATAAAATATTTAAGCTTAGGGTCTCATCTAGCTAGTTTTGATTGAAAAGATGGCAATAAAAATAAATTCACTACTATAATGGCCATAAATAATTACAATTGTAGCAAGTAAATATTGAAATTATTTTTGGAATTTCACATCACTAAGAACATTAATTTGGGAACAAGTTTGTTACGAGAAAAAAATTGAAACAATTGAAAACAACTCAAAAAAGAACAAAAAGCGCAAAAATCGACCATAGACCGATCGTTGATTTAGACAGCCCTGAAAAATTCGAATCGTTTGGGATCGTAGCTCTCAGTTGACGCGTCTCGTCGACAACTTGGTCCATTACATTGAATGATTGAAACACTTTTCTTTTTCCCTTGTAATCTTATTGATTTAAAAAAAAAAAATTTTATTTCTTTTCTTTTTCATTTTTTTTCTAAATTTCAATCTCTATTTTTTTTTTTTTTGAAAATCTAACTAATTTATTCTGTTTCTCGATGTGATTTCACATTTCTTGTCTCTTTTTTTTTTCTCTCTTTGTTCTCATTGTTTTTCGAGTTTCTAAACAAGATCGAGGCGTTTGATATTCTTTTTTTTTTTCTTTTCTTTGTGGTAGAATTTCCAAATTTGAATTTTGAATTCAATCACAAGAATGGTCTCGCTGAATCGAGACCTTTGTATTTTGCCTACACTGAGACCAGAGAACAAATGGATGCTTCTCTCTCTCTCTCTCTCTTTCTCTCTCTCTCTCTCTCTCTTTTCATTACATCATAATGTCATAGACAATTATCGATTGCAAATTGTTTCGCTTATTCAATCAACGAGATCGAGAAATCTATCAATCTTTTCAAGTGTTGAGATTGAGCAAAGCATCTCTCTCTCTCTCTCTCTCTCTCTCTCTCTCTCTCTCTCTTTTTTTTTTGAGTATTTGAAATTCTTTTGTGAAGCAAAGTGAATCGTTTCAAAAGAATGGAACGAAATAAATTGAAGAATAAAACCTACAAAGCAGACAATGATGGGCTCGAGAAGAAATGTTGGGGGGGGGGAAAAAAGGTCAATGTGATCATTAAAATGATTATTTCTCGCCTCAAACTATTCAAATTCGATGCTTGAAGTAAATTTAATTAAAAATCAAGATTCAAATCATTCGATGTTCGAAGAGATAGAGAGAGAGAGAGACTACATTTGTTTCTCATACATAGCACATCAAAATCAATCAATCATTGAGTGAGAACAAAACCAAGGGTATTGTTTGTCTCCAAGAATCGATTAGAAAATCAAAAGATTTCGAAAAATTTCTGATTGTTTATTAATCAATGAAGAATTTATTTCCAATCGATAAGTTATCGATAAGTTTTCGATAATTTCCTATAACCTAGACTATTTCGTTTCGATTTATCGATGTGTTTGTATTCAAATCTAATCAAATTTTGGCTCTTTTTATCATATTTAAATAATAATAATTAAAAATTCCATATTATTTCTCTCAAATCTTTTTTCATCACAAATCATTTCGATTGCAATAATTTCACCAAAAATCTTTTGATTCTGTTGATGTTCTAATTTTTCCATTCAAAGTCGTTTCACAAAAAAAAATAACGCCAAAGTAGCGATATTGATAGGTTTCTAGGGCCAAAATAATTCAAAGTTTTTTTTTGTTCCTACTCTAACATTTTATTTGCTCATTTTTGACAAAAGAATTCTCAGAATTGTCTCTTAGAATTTTTTCCCCAACTCCAACACAATCACTATCATTTCTTTTGCCCTTCTATCGCTGATTTTGTTCATTCTTCGCTCGAAGTTTAATCAATATCAAATCAGTGTCTAATCAACATCGACATTCTTGAATTTTCAAGATGCTTCAAGAACATCGTAAATCTTAGATCAAAAATGAACGATCAAAAACAAAAACAAAAAAAAAACGAGCCCATCACAATCAACGAAATGAAAACAAAGCCACCGACCAAAAAAAAAAAAAAATCCTAGAAAAAACAAAACACAAAAATATCGAAGAGAGACGAGGGGCTAGGAAATGGATAAAGATTGGAATTGTCTCGAAAGAATTTTGTCTAGGTTCGCAAAATGAAAATTTGACATCGCGACCAATCTTGGTCTGTACGATCTCGGTCTTGGATAGGCCTAGATAGATTTTTTTTTCTTTCTCTCTCTCTCTCTCTCTCTCACATCATCTTGATCATCATCGAAACAGTGACACACCATTAAAACATTAACAAATTGAAAAAGATGGAGAACAAAAATGATTATTATGATGATGTGAACATAGTGAATGGAGTGTCGAAAGGCTCAAGAATTTTTTTGAGACATTGCAATTGTTTTTTTTTTTTCATTCTCTCCTCATTGTCCAACAAAACATTATTGTTTTTTTTTTCATTCTCGATTAATAGAGAGAGAGAGAGAGAGAGACAGAGAGAGAGAGAGAAAAAAGAAGTTGATAAGAAAGAAGATGAATTTCCAAAGTACAGAGAATGAAAAATCCGATGAAGTAGCTCTTGGGATTCGATGAGATTCGAATGATTACCAGAACTTTTAAAAAAAAATTTTTAGATCTCTAAACTTTCAACATAGCTGTTATTGCTCAACATTGCTTTTTCTCGATATATTCACAGATCTTTGTTAATCGCTGCTACAGATATTTTTTTTCTGCATAAAATAGAGAAAAATTCATCCATTCTAAGTGAGGTGTTCCAGAGAATCACTAGAGTGCCATTCATCAACGCCTCAATTGTCTGCTTAGGAACGGATTTACTAGGGACCCTAATCTTTGTGTTTTGATGTGTAGGCGTAGTGGATCACAATGAGAAAAACATTTCATAGGAGAAACTAAAATAATAACAGTTTTATCTCTCTCTCTCTCTCTCTCTCTCTCTCTCTCTCTCTCTCTCAGAGATTAATAGTTCCAAAGTTCAAAAGTTTATTTGGATGAATTTTTTTTCTCGTTTTTTTTTCCATCTCAATATCCAAAATCATTGAATTATTCAAAATTCTATGATATTATAAAGCATCATAATTATTATTATTTCAAAAATTTTGTTTATCCGGAAAAAATATTTGTTTGTTTTGAATCTTACGTAATTGAATTGAACCAAACTGAACAGAATTGAACCAAACCAAACTGTCTAGGTTCTGGAGCTAATTTTGAATGTCAAATGCTACTCGAATTTTTTTTTTCTCTCTCTCTCTCTCTCTCTCTCTTCTTTGACAACATATCTAGAGAGAAAAAGATCAAAGTTTTTTTATTCTGTGTATATTTAATTGATTTAATATTCATTGACTCTTCCTCCCCTCCGCCGCTAGCTCTCTTCATATTTAAAAACGGAAATTTGATCCCAAACAAAGGTTAATCCATTCTCGTTTGGTTCGATGTTGTTATTGCTGTTGTTGTTGTTGTTGTATCATGTTCGGATTCACTCTTTATCGTTTCATTTTTCATTCCAAAAGTAAACATCGATTGTTTGTGTTAATCATAATCGAAAATATTGAATTTCATTCGATTGATTCGATCGCAAACATTCGTTCTGCTGCTGTTTCTTCTTGATCTATTCGTTCGTTACGTTTTAATAATTTGTTGTTGTTGTTGGCTGCTTTTTTCGTAAACTTTTCTCAATCTCTGATTAATCTTTTTTTTTTTTTTGGAAACGGAACGCAAATTTTTTTTTTCGTAAAGAAAACCCTTCCCTTCTCGCAAGTTTTATTCAAACTTAAAATTTTGACTATTTTCGAAACATTTCGTTTCTGGATCGAAAACTTTCGATTTTTGTTTTCTTTTTTTTATTCGCTTCATCGTTCAACGTTCGGTGTCTAAGAATCATCATGAAACAAATACATCATTTTGAACAAATCCTTGTGGGGTCCATTCCGATGGACGATGTGCGTGCGAAAAACGAATGAAAAAAAAAACCTTCCACCGAGAGAATTCCTATTTCCTAGTTGTTTTGGATTTCAAAAACTTCTCTATTTTTGGTGGTTAGTCTGTTAGCTTAGTCTAGATTCTCTCCATCCTCAATCCATCATAGATTATTATTGTTATTATTACTATCATCGATTCACCACAAAAAGTATTTCGGAGATGGAGGATGGGGTGAGAGAATTCTGGTCCAAACTGATCATTGTTTTTTTTTCATACTATTTTTAGAACGCTCTTCATTTCGCATCAAGAACTTTGTTTTTTTTTATAGTTGGCGAAATTGAGTAAGAAGAAGAAAAAAAATCTTAGAATATCTCTCTCTCCCTCTCCCTCTCTCCCCAATCTCCTTCTTCTTCTTCTTCTTCTTTGTCTCTCGAACGAATTATTTTTTTTTTTTTCGAAGAGAATCTTTGCAAATGTCAAACGAACTAAACTAATCAATCATTCGAAAGTATTACTGTTTCGTTTTTCGATCAGATCTTCGAAAAAAATTTTTTTTTCTTTTTTCTTTTTTGCCAAAGCAATAGAGAAGCAAAAATATAGTGTTTGATGATGCTTGTGTGGTGATGTTGAGAAACGAATTCGTTCAGAAGTATTGCGAATGATTTGAAAGAGAGGGACCAGAGAGAGAGAGAGAGAGAGAGGGCCAAAGTGAGACAAAAGAGAACAATAGCGTTCGAATGAAGTGGTTGTATTCGAAGTGAATTTCCGATTGTTGGGAACAATTTCGAATCGATCAGTTCTATTTCTTTGTTATTCTGGATGATATGAGTTGTCTTTCATCATCATCATCATCATCATCATCATCATCATCGGCATTGTTGGTGCATTCAATCTATGTCATTGTTGATTCAAATCGATTTTTAAAAGAATTCTAAATAATTCTAAATAAACGAAAAAGAATCGCATCCGTATTCTAATACTTTTATATTCTCATTGTGGGCGTGTGGGAGTTTTTTTCGATATTAAAACAGATCTTATATTGATCACATCAAATCATTTCAAATAAATGACTGACTTACCATATCTGATGATTGTTGTATCGGTTCTCGAAAGTTCTACTTTCGGTATCGATCTCTGTACACATCATAAACCTCGACCACAAGACCACAAACATAAACTCTAAAACAATCGCGAACATTGATGTCCTTTCTCGTATGAATTCGCGAATGTATTTGATTTCGTATCGATTCAGTTTGATTTCTTTCAATATGTTTGCCTCTCGATGCATCGAGATTCGGTCTGTCTGTATGAAAGGCGAACCACCAAATTTGATTTTAATCAAGACAAATAGACCGAAACAAACCGATCCGTTTAGGGAATGGTTGCGAAGGAAGGAAAAATACATATTATATATTGATCGATCATTTGATGATAGCTCAAAATCATGGACCTAGATCGAGGAAGAAAAAAAAACTGAAACTTTTTTTTTTTTTTTGTTTTTTACCTCTCAAATATCGATGTAGAATGTAAGATTTAGGATATCGATGATTGGAGATCAGCAAACAATTAAATCGAAAGCGCAAAAAATTTCAAGAGTCCATTTGAGATTTTTTTTTTTTTGCTCAAATTTTTTTCCGCTTCAAATTTAGTGTAAGAAATATTCTATGGCTTTTTCTTGGGGAATTTGATAGATCTTTAATCAATCGATCAATTAATCAATCAATTCTAGGCGATATGAATGGTTTATTTTGGAACCGATTCCATCCCTCATCATGATCTCTTTCAATCTTACCGCGGATCTTTTTCAATCCCGAAATCGATCATGGTGAGCTTCGAAGCGATCCAAAGAAATTTTCAGATGATGGAATATTTCTTTTTCTGGTTTTTCTGGTCTCGAATCTTTTTCCATAGATTAGAATAGCAATGTGAATTTGAGCTCCAAATTAAACTAGAATAGATACACGAACGAAACCCTTCGATTTAGATCGAAACAAACGGGGGAGAGAAACCAACCGTAACCTTTATGTGCCTGTTTGCTTCGAACAAATCTCATCGATTGGAAATTATTTAATGAACTAATTTCTTCAAAAAAAAAAAAAAAAAAAAAAAAAAGAATTCAATACTGGAACAGAAAAAGCAATGGAAACTGGTACTTGAAACAAAACAAAAAAAACACTCGAAACACTCTCAATAACACTTTTGTTCCTCAAAAAAAAAAAAAATAATCTCATCCAAACATCTATACTCTAGATTGTAGAGAGAAAGAGAGAGAGAGAGAGAGAGAGAGAGAAACGATAAACCTAGAAGTTTTCATCTCCGAAATCTCTTCGTTTGAAATGTGTTGAAAAGCTTCAACATCAAAGTGGTTTTTTTTCTAGATTCCAAAAGAAGAGAACCAAAACTAAACCGGAAAAAAACTGGAAAAAAGAATGGATTCTTTTCATTAAAGTTGATTGTTTTCAAAAAAAAAAAAAAAAACTAGCTTCCAAATAATCTATAAGCTATATTCGCTACTGACTATTGATGCTCTTCATTACTCCCCTTACTCCTCTCCTCACAATGACCATTTTTTTTTTTTTTGCTTCTAATGTTCTCAATATTTTTTTTCCTGTCTTTAGCCCATTTATTCATTCATTAGTTCTCAAGATTGATAGATTATTTTTTTTGTTTTTTTTTTTAGAAATGAGTCCTTGTTTTTGTTTTGAGGAAGGGGGGCTTCAGTTTATCACTTTGATGATGGTGATGAGAATGCTGTTTTTTTTTCGCCTTGTTTGTTGTTGCTTTTCTTCAACACACACACACACACACCTATAATCTTAACGATTCTGTTTTGTTTCTCTCTATTTTCCATATTCAATCAATTTGATATTTGTGTTCGCTCTTTTTTTTTTTTGGCTTTCTTTTGTAAAAATCGCTTCTTCAGTCTCTCGATCGCTAGTTATTTTATTCATCTCAAACACAACGATCGATCTATCCATCCATTCCTTCTATACACCCATCCACCGAGCTATCTATTCATCTATGTTTATCTATCATACGATTTATCTAAATGAATTTTCAATGTTTAGATACAAAATTAATGAGCCATTTCGTTTTCTCATTCTAGAAACCAAGAAAGAGAGAGAGAGAGAGAGAGAGAGGGAGATGGAAACCAGTCGGGAGTTATTTCTTTCTCTCTCTCTCTCCCATTCGATCCATCTCCGGTTCCATTCTCTCTCTCTCCATTAGTTTGGTTGTTTTTTTTTTTTTTCATATATATTTTCTTCTGAAAATTATGGATGTTTTTTCTTTCTTTTCTCGTCAAGAATCACTCTTCCCTTTTTTTTCTTCTTCCTTTCCCTCCCCTCCTCTCTATATCTATCTTTCTCTGTTTCCGTTTTGCTTGCTATTAATCTATGTTCTAATCTAACCCTATTCTAAGCTATCATTATTTCAATCTCAATCATTTTTTTTTTTTTTGTTTTCTTTCTGAGTGTTTTGAGTTTTTTTTAGCGAGAGTAAAAAGAGAGAGAGAGAGAGAAAAAAAAAATTAAGAAAACTATTCTATTTTTTTTTTTTTTTTTTGTTTTCGAGGATGTGGGGATGCAAAATATTCTGTGCAAAATTGATAGCGCTCCAATTTTGCGAAACGAAGACATTTTATTAATAGCGAGAGTAATTGAGTGAGAAACATCAGAGAGAGAGAGAGAGAGAGAGAAAGAGAGAGAGTCGAAGAGTAAGAGAATCATAAAAGAGCTCTCGATGATGGTCGATGATGATTGTATTGATGATTCTAGACTTTTTTTTTTTTTTTTTGTTTCGATAATCTCTAAAATCTCTAAATCTAAATGGTACAAATTTTCAACATATAAAATTCAATAGAATTCGATGAGAACGTAACGTTTGCCCCACTAAACCGTCCACAAGAATGGCATCTTATTGCTATTCTTTTGAAATTAAAACTCTAAAAAAAATAAAAAAAAAAATTCATTCACAAAAGAGAATTGAACAATCGAATTACAAAAAAAAAAAAAAAAAAAAAAAAAAATTTAGAATAGAAAATTTGTTTCAAAATTTAATTTTTTTTTGAATTCTATAACACACAAGCGAATTTCAAATTCTAAACAAGATTCTAACAAAGATCCGATCTTGAAAACAAGATTGATCAAAAAAAAAAAAAAAAAAAAAGATTGACATCTTTAGATAAGAGAAAAGAATATTCAAAATCGATGTTCTATTCTCTTATCTTTTTCGGTTTTGAATTCTTTCAAAAAAAAAAAAAAAAAAAAAAAAAGAAATCGATTCTCTCTCGTAACAAGATAACCTTTCTTCTTGTTATTCTTTGTGAATCTCTTTCTTTTTCTCTTCGCTTTTCCAAAAGAAGAAGAAGAAGAAGAAGAAGAGGAAGAAGAAAAAAATTTTCTATTCAAATTTTTTATTCCAATTCAAAAAAAAAAAAAAAGTCCTATAATTTTTGATTTCTTTTTTTTTTTTTTTTTTTTTTTGTTTTGTTTTGTTCAAGCTCAACGACCGCAATCGATCAACGCCACATCTCAACGTATCTCGGCGAACATCGGCGACAATGTGATATTAAAATGTGCCTTAGAATATCCGGAACGTTTCGCATCTATTAGCTCTGGAGCAAGTGATAAATCTTCACCATCATCATCATCATCATCAGCATCGTCATCATCGTCGTTATCGTTGATAGCATCGAAACATAAATCGAAATCTTCGGATAATTTAAATCAAGGTATTCTAAGTGAGAAACATCATTATCGTCAAGTTTTATCATCATCTTCATCTTCATCATCATCATCTGGATCAGCATCACCATTAACATCGGAACCATTCATGATACAATGGTATAAAGATGGATCAAAAAATCCAATCTTCATCTATTATGAGAATTTTGATCCAACATTCGGCGAAGGATTCGAGGAACGAGTCTCTCTTGTCGATAAGAACACTCAAGCATCATTGAATCTATCCAATATCAAAGATAGCGATCAAGGATGGTATGAATGTAAAGTGTTCTATTTGATGCGAGAGAACACCAACGATGAGGAGAGAAATCGAACCAGAATTTTGCTCGAAGTTAATTGTAAGTTGCTATCGTTTCAATTAGAGAACGTTGTTTTTTTTTATTTTTTTTTTTCGTCTGTCCAGTTTTGGAACAGTTTAGATGAAGCTTTTGAAATTGAATTTCCTATTTTTCTTTCCCCTTCTCGAAAAACAAAAATCAAATTCTTTTTCAACTTTTTGCGACCACCGCAGAGTGACCACGAAGAAGCAAATTTCTATTTCTTTCGCCAGCCAAGTTAAGCCTCATTAAATTATCTCCAAAAACGAGAGAAATGAGAGCGAGAGAGAGAGAGAGAGAGAGAGAGAAGCAATTGTGAGAGAAAATTCTTTTCTTACTGATAGCTAGAGTCTAGTTTGAAATGAAGACAAATCAGAAAGACCCAAGAAAATCACCTCTTACCAAATGAGTAAGCCTTATCGGATCCTATTTGTTTCATCTTTACTTTTTAATTCATTCCAATTTATAACTCTTAACTATTTCTAACGTAAATCGAAACTTTTTTTCTATGATCAAACCATCCTCCTTCTCCTCCTCATCATCATCATTAAACTTTCGCTCATTAAGTTGCATCTCACTGGTTTTAGATTGCTGTCTCTATTCGAATTGCGAAGGTTAGGTTTCTAGGTTGATAGTACAAATTCCATCGAAGAAAAAGATGAAAGAAAAAGAATGAGAAGAATGTTATCGATTGATCAGATCAATCTACACCATCGTGAAACAATAATTTGGACCGAATTTTTTTTTACATCAATTTTTTTCGAACAAATTTTTTCTCTCTCTCTCTCTCTCTCTCTCTTTCTCTACGAACTTTCCAAAATTCTGATTGTTACAAAAAGATAGGCTTGATTTTCTTTTCTTTTTTTTTCGATTTCGAAATTCGAAATAATCATCACCTAAGGGCTTGGTAGAGATAGAGTTTGTAAGCAAGAGAAGTGTAAAAAAAAAATTCTTTTTTTTTCTCTTGTTCATTATTTTTATCATTTGAAACATTGAAGAAAATTCCAATGAAATAAAAAATATTTAAACATCTTTCGAGATGAGCCTTTTAGATGTGAGGATCGATTCGAATCGCCAATCAAATTGCGATCGACGAATAAGCCAACGTAATCATTTGGAACATAATCATCGCATTCAATAACGTTCCTACGTTCCAAACATTTTGATTTGATCCAATCGATCCATGTGCAAATCAATTTCTATTTCGTTGATTTTCATTCACCATCTATTTTTTTTTCGTTATTTTTTTTTTACAAATCTAGCACCACCACATTTCAAAGAGAAACCGCCGGAAGCTGTTTTCGTCAAACAAGGTGATCAACTCACTGTTCACTGTAGAGCTCATGGTACTCCAACACCGACGGTTATTTGGCAAAAAGTTTGTTCAATCACCGAACACACATCATTAAACACACCTACAGAAATTGGAGACAAAAAAAAAGAAAAAGAAAAAAAGACATTGATTGAGTCTCAAATTCTCATTTTTCCCCTCTTCTCTTTCCTTCCTTTCTTCTTCTTCTTCTTCTTCTTCTTTTTTTCTGTCTCTTTCCTTCTCGGAAATCCTAGGATAATTCTATGATCGAAAACAATGCCAATGTTAGAGTGCATGGCGGTGAATTGATTCTAAAATCGATCCAAAAAGAAGACACTGGAATCTATGTTTGTTTGGCGAAAAATCGTCAAGGATCAATCCAGACCACCACACAGATTATGATCTCAAGTGCTGCCGAAATTATCAATCCACCTCGTAACACCACAGTGTTAGAGAATAATCGTCTCGAGATGAGCTGTGGTGCTCGAGGAATGCCTTCGAATATCACCTACCGATGGTATCATAAAGGGATTCTTATTAGTCAATTACCTAAATTAGCTCATCGGACCAAAATCAAGCCCGATGGATCGTTAGTGATATTTTCGGCCGAGCCTGATGATAGCGGCCAATTGACCTGTGATGCAACCAACGGTATCGGTGAACCAGACACTGCCTATGCGTATTTGAGTGTTGAATGTAAGCTAAAGTGTTCCATAAGGAATTTTTGTCATTTTTTTCTTCTCACTAAACCGAAAACGTTTATTATTATTTATTTTTTTTTCTGCTTCAAAATCATTTTCGACAATTGACAGTTCCTGCTCGTGTCACATATTCACCCGCCCGACAATATCTTCCACTTGGTATGTCCGGTATTGTTCGATGCTATATTCAAGCATCACCACAATTACAATTCGCTACCTGGACCAAAGATCATCGAATGTTCGATCCGGCAACAATACCGAATGTTGAGCTTCTAGCTAATGGTAGCCTCTATTTTCATAAAGTCTCACAAGAACATCATGGATTCTATCGATGTACGCCTTACAATCTACAAGGAACTGGACAAAGCTCGAACTCGATGGAAGTGATCGTTAGAGGTAGAGGCGATTGAAGATTCTTTTACTAAATGAAAACCTTAGATGTAATGATTTTTTTTTCACCAAAAAGAATCTTACTTTACGGTCGAGTGATTGTTTCGCTGTTTTTTTTTCTGTTTCTTCTAAACGAAAGTAATAAATAATCTAAGAAGAGCTTCTTTAGCATTCAAAAAACTTGAGAATCACACACAGTACACCTTTCTTTGCTCGATAATCGGTCTCGATGATCAAATCGATCAGTGATCGTTCGTTCTTAGAACTAGAGATGATTGATTTCTTTACCCTAGTCTTTTGCTAGAAAAAAAAGCCTAGAGAGAGAGAGAGTGGGGGGGGGGAGGAGAAAACAAACTCTTCTTGAATTCATATGATCCTTGAGAATTTTCTTGGTCCACGTTCCAATCGATTGTATGGACTGTGTAGTTAGGATTCTGATTTTGATTTTTTTAGATTTCTATCTGAGAGTCTTCAACTTAAAACCTAGAAAATTTTTACCGATTTTTTTTCCTCGCTCCAAAAAAAAAGACATCAATAAAATTTTGGTGAGATTTTTTGAGTTTTTCGTAAAATTTTTTTTCTTTTTACATTTCGAAATGTTTATGTTCCAGATATTGTTGTTGTTGTTGTTGGTGATGTTGATGATTGCAAGCCAATGAATGGATTAATTTCTTTCTAAGGCTATTTCCAAGTAATATATCAACGTGTGTGTGTGTTGGTGTTGGTGTTTACGTCCCTAGAAGCCGATAGCCGTTTTTTTTAATGTATGTGTGAAAAGAATAAAATTTTGCCGACTCAATCAAAAAGGCAAAAGTAATCATCATCATCATCATCATCATCATCATCATCATCATCACCATCGAAAGGATATTATAAAGTGAAAGCTTTTATGGTTCCTCTTTCTTTTTCTTTCCTTTTTTTTTTTTTTTTTTGGTTTGTTTTTGTTCTCTCCAATGCTACCAAATTTTCATCCACCATTTCTAGTCGAGGATCGTGTTCCGATTACCAAATGAATCATTAGCGAGAGAGATAGAGAGAGAGAGAGAGAGAGAGAGAGAGAGAGAGAATAGACCCAAGTAAACTTGCGAACAAACTGTTATTATTATTATTATTTATTGTTATTATTTTCTATCCATTAGTATTGAAAGTTTGAGTTTACCTTCCCCAAACGATAACGTCGTCTTCGTTTGTCGTCGTCGATATTTCATTTCATTTCATTTCATTCATTGCAAACTGCATTTGGTTTGCAAACTGAGAACGGTCAATATCGTTCCGTAGAGACAAGAAGAACAGTGAAACAAAGAATAAGTATAAGAAGCGGAAGCAGAAAAAGAAGAAGAAGAAGAAATAATCATTGAGAATATGAATCATTGCCAAAATTCGAAAGACAATCCGACAATCGAGAATGGAAGCGAGAAAACAAATCAACAACAACAAAAAAAAATCTCCAATTGATTCGATTGTTTCTTAGTTTTTAGTTTTTAGGCCTATCAATTTACGCATTCAAACAAAACAGAACTATCGATTTCGAAGAGAAAAGATGTTTTTTTTTTCTTCTCTTTCTTTCTTTCTTTTTCGTTCGGTATCTCTGTTCTCTGTTCTCTTGCATGCAAAATTCATTGTCCAGGTATCTATCTATCTTACAATTTGCTTTCTAGCTAATTTAGCAAAATAAAATCAAATTCAAATGAATGTAATCCATAATGTTGATGATGATGATAATGATGATGATACAAAACACCCTATTCATTACAGAATTTTCCGTTTTCTTCTTCTCGTCGAGATTAACAATTAGGATCAGAGAACAAAGAGAGAGAGAGAGAGAGACTAGATCTGCAATAAATGATAGTAGCTGTGATGATTGTGCAATAAAAAAAATGGCTAAAGAAACCAAAAGGAATGTAGGATCGGAATGACCAGATCAACAACAACAAAACCAAACTCTAAACAACGTAGAAAACAAATAAAACCAAATCAATCGAAAAAAACATCGACAAAACCTAGTGTGCGATATTATTTTCTGACGAAACCAAATCGAACCAAAACATAGCCAAAAAAAATAAAAATCGTTCGAATTAATAGACCGAGAATTAGTGCCAAAGTTTTCTTTCTTTTTTTTTTTTTTTTTTGCTTTCATTTCTTCTTCTTTCTATGCTGATAGATTGCCGATTCTTTGTTTGATCCATTTTCTCTCTTTCTTTCTTTCTTGGGTCTCTTTTCGTTTGTTCCGATTCTCTCATTATTAGCCTACTTTGATCGTATGGAGGGGCGTTTGGGAGTACTTTTTTTTCTTAGGGATTTTCTCTTTCTCTCTCTCTTTCTCTCATCTATCTGCTGGCTACTAGGTCCCTTGTTTTTTTTGTTCTCCACTAAATTTAGGTTTCGATTTTCTCTCTCTCTCTCTCTCTCGGTCTATCGCTATCTCCCATTCTGATCGAATCGCTCTAGCTCTTGAATTTATTTAGATTTATCCTGGTTGAAAGATGATAAATGATTTCATTATTTCTCATTACTGGGTTTTTTGCTTGTTCTATTTGATTGTGTCGGCAATGAACATCATTTATTGCTTTGGAGTCCAACTCAACACTCTCTAGCATTCTAGTACTACTCGGACCAAACCGAACCAAACCAAACCAAACCAAACCAAACTTTACGAAACCAGAAGGCTTTGTTTTGATCGCTTTCGCTTTCTTCCTATCTCTCAATCATTCCACTCATTAATTTATTTTGGTCGAGATGTTTCGTTGGCTGATTCAAAATTATTTCATTGGCACGACAAACATTGCGTCGAAGATGAGATCGAAAAGAAGAGGAAGGGAAAGTAGAAGAAGAAGAAGAGAATCGAAATCTTTTTCTATTGATCTAGAATCTATTTCCCCCCTCTCTCTCTCTCTCTCTCTCTCTGTTCGTTTTGATCTTTCTCTATTTGTTTGATTATTGGCCACAACAAAAAGATTGTATGTTTTGTTATTGAACAAAATCCATCATAAATAAGAGATACCGCATTTAATCGCATCGAGCTGATCCTTTTCAACCTTGAAGAGCGTAGGACCGAAAGAAAGAAAGTGAGAGAGTCTCAACAATGAATGAATGATGTTCAAATAATGAATGAATACGATTTCTTGGCTAAATTGATTGACTAAAACCCATCGTTTTTATACCAGAATCTAAAAAAAAGGAAGAAAAAGAGAGAGAGAAAGAGAGAGAGAGAGAGCTGATTCTTTTGTAGCTATAAGATATAATTCCTAATGGTCATTAACAAGATTGGAAATTTGTTTGGATACAATCATTATTTAGATTCGAAAATGTTTCAATCACAAATATGGGATTTGATTTGCATCCAGATTTTCTTTAGCTATTCAATCATTGATTGATTAGCTAAAGAAATCTCGTCTCTTCTCTCGAATCTCCTTCTCTCTTGATAAAAAACATAGATTCCCATTCATTCACTAGAATTCTTCATTATTGCTAAGATCTATTTCCAAAAAAAAAAAAAAAAACATTTAACCTTCTCTTTCATAGAGATTGAATCTAGAAATCTAGCAACAGAGAGAGAAAGGGAGAGAGAGAGAGAGAGAAACGATACATTCAATTAGATTTTGTGCTGACATTGCATCGTCAATGTAACTCAACGAAACATCATTATAGCATCGTAGTGTTTTCGAATCTAAGTCAGAGAAGAGAGAGAACAAAAAAAAAAAAAAAAATAATTTTTTTGTTTGTACCATTTGGAATCAGATCGTACCTGTCGAGATAATCGATCGATAAGAGAGAGAGAGAGAGAGAGCGAGTGATGTTTTTTTTGTCTCTCATCAAAACATTCTGTTTGATCGGCTTTCTATTTGATTAGTTTTTATTGTTCTTTTTTTTTTTTTTTTGCATCATTTCGTTCAGAATCTTATCACAGAATTTAGTTTTTTTTTTTTTTTTTTTGAAAAATTGATTCAATATGGAAACTATATAGATTTTGATGATATTTCAAGAGAATTATTCGATCGATTTCTTCGAACAAATTCATCCAATTCTTTCGATTGATTGTGAGAGATTGAATTTATTGAATTGAGCTTAGTTTTCTCTCTCTCTCTCTCTCTCTCTATGGTCTCTCTCTCTCTCTCTCTCTCTCTCTCTCTCTCTCTCTGGTTCTTTTTTCTTTATGATATATCTAATTGAATTGAATTCTAAACTCTTGGAATAAAATTTTGTGTGAAATAATAATTAGCATCTCAATATTCTCAATCGAAGCTAATCTTGGATTCAAGTCACGAGCTTTAAGCTTTTCTCTTTGGATATGAAAACTTTTCATCTCATAATTTTTTGCTCTCTCTCTCTCTCTCTCTCTCTCTCTCTCTTTTTTGACACTCAAATTTAGCTCAGGTCCGACTTCTCGATCTCGACAACGATGCTAATGATTAAGTTCTTTATTCTTCTTTTTTTTTTTTTTGATACGATGGTCAATTTATCCATCTGACTTGGCCGATCTGACTCGATCGAATTAATTCTTTTAGAGTTTTGAGATTAGGTTTCGATTTGAAGCTAGTTTATCTGAGATCTGGGAAAACCTAGGAAACTAGAAAACTAGAATGAAAAATTGAAAAATTCACTCCATTGAAATTTATTTCGAAATCCTGGAAATTTTTTCGTTCCGATAAATGCGGTAAAATAATATTTTCAGTGTCACTGAAAGCTACAAAAAAAAAGCTCAATGTTTTTTATCAAACTTCCATCTATTAGATTAATACCATCGAGAGAAAACGAAAAAGCGAAAACTTGCTACCTTTTTTTTTTTTAGATTCAATTCAAATTCAAAAGAAGAGATTTCGTAATCCTTTCGGCTTTTCTTTTTCTGGATCCAATCTTTGTGATACTTTAACTAAATTTCAACACTTTTTCCACACATACAATCTCTCTCTCTCTCTCTCTCTCTCTCTCTCTCTCTCTCTCTCTCTCTCTCTCTCTCTTTTCAATTCCATCAGCCCATCAGCAGTGAATTCAATTCTATTTTTAAGATCTAAAGGAACAAAAAAAAAACGAAACAAAAAATTCTTTCAAATGAAAGTTTTTTTTTCTTCTTTCCCAAAATTTCTGAATCGAAAAATCATTCTGGAGAGAGAGAGAGAGAGAGAATTCTTTAAATTTTTCTCCTATTCCCTCTCCCCTCCTCTCCCACTTTTGAATGTTTTGTTGATACTTTAGTTGCTGTTGTTGTTGTTGTTGAATTTTCGAAACTCAGCAAACTTTTTTTTTTTTTTTTTTTGATTACGAATCGGTCCGAATGCTGATGATTGTTTATCCGATGTAACATACATCAACACTATCGCTTTACGATAGTAAACGATAAACGAAATGATTTCAACCAATGAGAGATGGAGAAGAAAAAACAACTTTCTCTGACAGTCGTTTTTTTTTTTTTTGATATTTCGAATTTTCTCGAATACTTTTTTTTCCTCTCGATAACTTCCGATTGCGATTGCAATCCAAATGGATCTAATAGTTCTAATAGTTTAAGTTGGAGTCTAGTTCACTTCACATTTCTTTTTTTTTTTATTCGTCAAGAGCCATTCTCTCCTCATTCTAGGCCTAAAGAGATTAGATTGATTTTTATCTCCCAATCATTTCGATTCAGAGAAATTTTTCTTAAATTTTTCATTTTGTAAAAAAAAAGCTGCTTTTTTAGCCTTAAATTTCAGTTATAAATTTCATTTCATAATTTTTATTGTTTCTCGACCAAACAAATGGAACGTTTTTGATCGCTATGGATCATCAAAACGTTTCCGATTGTTTCGATTCGAAGAGAATTAAAATTGTCTGAGTTTTTCTTCAATCAAAAAAAAATTCTAATTGCTAACTCTAATTGAATTAGATTTACAAATCTCACTTTAGATCAGCGGTTCTGTAATAGCGATTTTTCGCCACTCTCCCATACCTCACTTAAATTTTGTGTTGGACAGAATGCTTTTGAGGTCTATTCGTAAAGACCGTCTCTTGTAGTCGAATTAAAAATCATAAACTTTTTTGGGCGGCAAAACAACCAAAACCAAATCAAGCCTGATCATATCATGATTTCGATGATATCTAACGTTTTATAGCCTGGCCTGACCGAATCTCATCAAACAATAATCTCAAATCAGCCTAATAAAACAGTCCGATGATCAGCCTTAGAATTGTTGTTCAAGAATTTATTATTAAATTCACAGGCATCTCAATGTTCTCTCAGTAAACTAATTCTGCTGGTGATGTTAAGGTCTTCTCCAATAGTAATTCTTATTCACAAAAAGCTATTAGTTTAGTTGAAATTTATGAATGACCAACAGGTCCATGCTTCGCGATCTATCTTTTGATTTGATTTGTAGATGCATTACTGGAATCGAAGCAAGATTTATCATCTTGAAACACTTACAAAACTCAATTCCAACAAGCAAATTCAAACTTGCCAATGCTAATTTATATGCTTCTCAACTGATTCAAGCCTGAAACTGAACTTCCATTCCGTTAAATTGAACAGAGTTTCATGAGC
The DNA here is from genome assembly GCA_020844145.1 of Sarcoptes scabiei. NCBI lineage: Eukaryota > Metazoa > Arthropoda > Arachnida > Sarcoptiformes > Sarcoptidae > Sarcoptes > Sarcoptes scabiei. The sequence continues at coordinate 6,266,355 of CP080487.1, forward strand.
AATCCGTTCCATAGAAATCAAATTTGAAGATGCGGTGAAAAAAAGTTTAGTGAAGAATCTAATGCTCTTGATGATCGAGATATAGCAGTAGTGAGCAGTTTTTTTCCAGTAGAGACCTTGATAAAGGGTTGAATTCAGATTTCAAATAGATTTCAATGGAATACCTGTTAAAACAACTATAATAACACCAAACAGAACACTTTTTCAACACCAACATGCCTTCTATTTAACCGTTCACTAACGTCGTTTGCTTTTTAGAAGGTTTGATTAACTCAAAATTTCAAATTTAAAAGCATCTTGTCTTTGCTGCTGAAAATTCAGCTTTTTATGTGGAAAAATCTCTCTGATACAAGCACTTTTGTGATTTTTTAGAGCAGATTTACGCGCAAAACTATTTTTTATTGATAAATTCGAGTAAGTAAAAAAAAATAATATTTCTGTCTGTCCGGCTTAGCGCGTTTAGGCAAGAAGACAGACAGACAGACATAGGTCAATTTTTTATACTAGGAGCAACATTTCCACTAGGAAATTTGCTCCAAATTTTGCATCGAATCTAATTTTAAAATAACTGGTAGTCATTCCTTATCATGTTATTCCTCATTTAATTAATGGAATTATGAAAATTTGTTCATAAATTCACAAAATTTGCGTAGATTATGATGATAAGATTCTGATGGAAAAAACATCAAGAAGCGACATCAGTGGAATTTTGAACATAATCGTACTGACTTTTGTGAAACATTGAATTCTGTGGCGCTGTCGCTGGCTTTTACATGAATTCAACCAATCAGAATCCAGCGCACACGCTACGTTATTCGACTCACCAAAACTCAATTGAGCCGTGTTTAAGAACCTCTGCTTTAGATGCAAAGAAACTTGTGTTTTGATTTTAATTGAAGGAAAAAAAATCCTATAAATTCATTAGGATTCAGATCAATCCTTGTTTGATTCTATTCCAAAATGATTCAAACCTAATCTTTTTTTTTTTTTTTTTTTTGTTTATCTTCTTGTTGTTGCTCCAATAACAGAACCACCTGTGTTCAAAAACTCTCCACCAGAATATTACGTAGCATCATTGGACGATGATGTTACGATGTCGTGCGAAGGTTTAGGTCAACCTAAACCCAAAACCACTTGGAAAAGAGTAAGTAATGTTTCATTGTTTTCATCATCTTTGTTTTTCCTCCTCCTCCTTCTCCATCAATGCTATTCTTTTGCATCATCGTCATCATCATCATCATCATTCTACTTCATGAAACTTTTGTCTTGTTCGATTCGAATACGATCTCGATCGATAACGATAGCAAAGATCTAGCAAGATTCTAGAGCTTTGCAAAAAGAGAGAGAGAGAGAGAGAGAGAGAGAGAAATAGAAGAGGAGGAAAAAGCTTATTAGCTTCTACAATTCTTTAGCCCCCATTAGAAATGTGTTGACGTGTGTCAAAATGTTGATTCGTTTAGAAATCTAGACCAGAGAATGTGAACTGAATTGAATTGAGAAAAAAAAATTCACCTTCAGTTCTATTAGAGATCAAAAACATTGATCTTTAATCTTTATTTATGACTAAGATTAAGAATTCATTTCATTTCGAATAGCTTTAGATAGAAAAAAAAAATTGAGATCAATGGAAATAAATTTTACTTCCTCTTCCTCTCTCTCTTTCTCTCGCTCTCGTCTTTTGACCTTTTCGCCATCGATAAGAAGCTTTAATTCTTTCTTATTTTCATCAATTTCAATTTCTGATTTCTCAATTGACATCTCAATAGAGATGATGATGTTGATGTCGATGATATTATTGCTTCATCCATAGCTAATTATAAAGAAGCAAAAAAAAAAAAAAAAAAATTCTCCATTATCAATAAGTTTCATTCATTCTCTCTGAATTGAAGTAAAGAAAGAAAATGAAATAGGATCTTCCTCATTGTTATGAATAGAATTCAAAATTACTTTTTTACCTTTAGCTCTCTTACGAAATGAGTACGATTTGCGAAAGAATCTTCAAAAGATTGAATGATAAATGAGAAGATAATTCTCGATTTCGATCTTTACAATTCTTGAAGAGAAGAGATTCGAAACAAATTCTATCTTTTTACCTTTTCGTTTCTATTAATTCTTTTTTTTTTTTGAAGTTCAAAAAAAAACCCGTAAGAAGATCAAACATTGAATTGTGCAATGTATTGATTCTAGATTGAGAAGCAAATTTTTTTTTTTTGCGATTCCCCTTCTTCTACTCCCTTCTCTTCTCTCTCTCAATTGCTATTCATTCAATTTCCTCTTTCTCTCTCTCTTCTTTCGAATCCAAAACACTTACCTGTGCTAGCGAACCCATCGACTATGATGGACATCTTAAAGATAACTATAGAATCTCTCTCTCTCTCTCTCTCTCTCTAATCTTCTCTCAATAATTTGATTCTATTATACGATTCAATTTCATATTGAATTTTGAATGAAAGAAAGAGAAGAGAGAAAAAATTGCTAGCAAAAAAAAAAAAAAATAAAATAAATACAAATAAATAAATAAAGATTTTCATCGTTGCTTCGAATACTTATCGAATTCGGATGTATCAATTTTTCGATTCATTCAAATCAATCTTATTTAAAACATTCAAGAATGAAGTCAATTTGAATTGAAAAATTTTTTTCAAATAGAAAATAAAAAATTGAATTAAAAAAAAGAGGCAAAATAGAAAAAAAAATTTTCTTCACCTGGATTTACTCTATGATTTCGAAAGAATTGGAAAGATTTTTCCCATTTCCAGAGAAGAATCTAATCTCTTTTGTTTTGGAATTTATTCTCATTCTCTCTCTCTCTCTCTCTCTCTCTCTCTCTCTCTTCCATTTTGATCACTTAGATTGCCACAACAGAAACAATTATCAATGCTAACGATGAGAATAACATTGAAAATCTCGGAGAGATGGGCGGTTATCAAACTATGAACAGTTTGAAATTGCCTAAGAATTCTTTCGTTCGAAACGGTAACATTACATTGTTTAAATTACGTGAAGAAGATTTTGGCCGCTATGAATGTGTGATCGAGAACGAAATCGCCACCATAATGGCTCAAACCGATCTTCGTATGAATGGTTAGCTTTTCATCGTGGATTTTTCTTTTTTTTTCTGATGATTTCTAATTTCTCACTATTCATTTTTTTTTTCTTAACACCTTGATATTGGTTGCTTACGAATTGTTCGGATCGATTCAGGTACAACACCGTATCCGCCCACCAATTTGACTATCAATACAAGTGCCTTTGCAGCTACGATTATGTGGCGACCTAATTTTGATGGTGGCCTTCATCAACATTTCACAATCAGGTAAAATTTGAAAAGAAATATTTCTGGAATTTATGCAGTGAAGTTTACTTTCATTCTAATATTCACTAAACACAAGTGATAGGTTTTGGTTTCGAGAAAAAAAACAGACAAATTATCAAATTGAAAATAAATTAATGTTAATTGATCAATTTATTATCGAAGTTAATAGCCGATTTGATCAAAGATATTCTGGAAAATCTCAGAAACTATTCCTAGGCAACACAAAACTTCAGCTCTAGACTAATGGATTAGTTTTGTTCCGATCGAAACGGTACAAGAATTTATGAAAGAGCTCAAATTTCATTCGAGAAACGGAAACCTATGAAAACATACAAGTGCATTCCAGCTAGATAAGAATATATTGCGCTAAAAATATATTCGAATATTCTCTCGAAGTGATTTCGTTCTTATTTCGGATATAACAATATATGCCAAGATCCATCGGAAGCTAATTTTTTTTTTTTGACTAGAATTTAGAATCAAAGAGACATAACATTTCAATTAAAGATGGTCTAAAAGAAAATGATCTCGTCTCTAGTTTATTTTGTTCTCTCAAACCTCACTGTTAGAGAGATAGAATATCATTCGAATGTGGAAAAGAATAGTGAAGAAACAGCAATAGAATAGTAGCAAACAATCGATCGAATTACAATCAACTATTATCTAAAATTTTTCATTCGATTGTAATTAGATTGAACATTAAACAACCAAACATCTTAAAAAAACGAGATCTTGTATTGTTTGTTAAGAAATTTGTTAAGAAAATTTTTCTATTGTTAAAATTTGAAATCCCGTTAATTGTCTAACAAAATCAACAACGATAATGATAAAATATAGTTCTAGAACTACGATTAGAAATCTAACACCTTGCTGGAGATCAATTAGAAGAGCAGAAAACAGTACCACCTTGATTGAAATTGTTCATCAATATTTTCGGCTGTATGAGAGAACAGAATTCTTCCGAAATCGATTGATTCATACAATTCTAGATTGACATACAATACGTTCAAAAATGTTTTCGAGAAAACATTGTCCCAATTTGGTAAAAAAAAAAAAAAAAAATTTTTCCAATCTAATTCGAGACCAAATTCTTCAAACAAAGAGAGATTCTATGAGACCAATTTTCAATTTTCGATCGATAATTTTTCCCTCTCTCTCTCTCTCTCTCGCTCTCTTTCTCTGAATCAAAACTGAGATAGATATTAGATATCAAAGGACCGAATCGAAATCCAATACCGATTGTAGAAAACGATCCATTTGTTTCTCATTCGAATGATTCCATTCGTTCGCACTATTCGTAATATGCGTCCCTAGTTTCTCATCGCTTTCTATGCGTTTCCTTATCGAAATAATTCTCATTTCTACTGGTTTTGTTTTTTTCGATGATTTCGTTTTTGTTTCTCACTCCCCCTCCAAAAAAAATTTGCGGCGATTAAAGAAATCAGTAGGAAATTCGATAGAAATTTTCATCAATCAAATATTTTTTTTAACGATTATTATTATTACTATTTTATTATTATTGAGTGTTTCGTTTGTTTATGGTAGCGATTATGAATTCTAGCAAGCGAGCGATCGAAACAAAAAAAAAAAAAAAACGTTATCAAACCCATTTTTTTTTCTCCTCGCCCCCGTTCTTGGGACATAATTTTCATCATCAATCGGCTTGGTTGATTTTAACGTTTTTGTTTTTCTTTCAATTTTGTTCCACAACGTTCTCTCTCTCTCTCTCTCTCTCTCTCTTCTGGAACATCTCTAGGTTCGGTTAGGTTTGGTTGAATGATCATCATCATATCTTCTTTTTGTTTTTTTTTTGCTATTCTAGCATTGTTCCAAGCGCGCATTAAATCCATAATCATTTTCGCTCTCTCGCTCTCTCTCTCTCTCTCTCTCTTTTTGTTGAACCGAATTGATCTACAGATTGATTCTTTGTTTTCCTAGTTTGGTCTCTATCTTCTAACTCTATCAATAATAATATCTATTCATAAATTTTCTCTCTCTCTCTCTCTCTCTCTCTCATCGGTATTTATCTTGTTTTTTTCGCTTTCACCCCCTCTCTCTCTCTCTCTCCGATGTTTTGTTTCGCTCAATCGAAGCGTAATATTTTGTTTTTAGTTTTTTATTTTCATTTCAATAGCGAAAAAAAATAAAAATTCATTCCATAACTATCTCTTAGTTTGTTGGTGCTCACTTGCGTAGAATAAATAACATCGCCATCATAAGAGATTTTTGTATATTCAATCGATTTCGATTTTTTTTTTTGATATTTTCTTTCACGGTCTCAGCACACAAAAACTCATCGATATCATTGTCGATCTGATTCATTTGGATGTTTTTGGATTTTATCTACCGAATCGATCATTTAGTTTCGCGTTGCCGATATCGAATTTAGTTGATTGACATACAAACGATAAGCTTCGATCGTTGAATCGATTCTCGATCGAAAATAAAAAAAAAATTGAACGAAAACTAAGAATCTCAATGATTCTATCAAATTGATTCGAAGCTGATTTCTTTTTTTTGTTGAAGCTCTAGAATGTTCAAAAATTCTATCTTTGATTCTTATTAATTATTATATCTATTATTTCATCTCTCTCTTTCTCTCTCTCTCTCTCTCTCTCTTTTTAATTTAAATCATCAAAGATATCGATTAGCTAAAGATGATGATTCTGGATGGAAAACGATGCGAGTTCAACCAAGTGATTCGAAAGTGTTCTCCATCTATAACCTACAACCGGATACCGAATATGAGTTTCAAGTGTTCGCATCGAATCAGCTAGGTCGTGGCCGAGGATCCGAGGTGGTTAGATCGAAAACAAAATCAAAACCAGATGTCGAACAGCAGTTATCATCATCGTGTAAGTGTTTTGTTTCTTTTTTTCTCTCTCTCTCTCTTTATCCGAAGCGATTATTTTTTTTTTGTGCAATTTTGTGTGAAAAGAAAAGTATCAAATCAAATTATCACTAAACTTTTGGCTAAGAAAAATTTTTTGTAGCTGTCTTTTTTTTCATGTTGATCTAATCAAAATCTTATGGATCATTTTCATTCGTTGTTCTTCGTTGGTTGAAATTCTTCTTTCAAAGTTTGTGAGAAGCAAAATTCTTAGCAGCAAAACTATTCGAAATTCTCTCTTCTCCTCCCTCTTTCTCTATGGGTCCTAGATTTAAAAAAAAAAAAAAAAGAATTTTTTTCGTTCTCTCTCTCTCTCTTCTCAATTCGCCATCTAAAAATATGTCCGAGCAGATCGCAAATCATCATCATCTCAACACATCACTGAACGAGATGTCTACGATGCTGATATCCGGTACTGGTCATCTATCTAGAATCCTATTTGAGAACCAAAAAAAAAAAAAAAAAAAAAGATTGAACAAATATGTTAGAGTTATGCAATGAAGCGAATATGATCGAGATGTATTGAGAGAGAGAGAGAGAGAGAGAGGAAGAGGAAAAAGTGAATGAGTCATCATTATTATTATCATCATCATCATCATCCTCGTGGAACATTCTTCGAACAAAATAGACGACGACAATAAGTAGAAACGGAATAATTTCATTCTTCACATCATAGTTCTTATCGAAAGATTTGTTGCGAAGCAAATAATAATAATAATAATAAAAGAGCATCAAAAGCTAAATCTAGGATGTACTAGAAAGAAGAAGAAGAAAAAAAAAAATACGAGAACCCTCTTCTCCTTGATCGCACTCATTATTGATTGATCTTTGCTCTTAGTTTTGTCCATCTTAGCAACCATGTTTCCCTCCTCGTTTCTTCCCCTTATCTGAGTTTTGATTTTGATTTAGTTTGATTTGGTTCTTTTTTTTTTTTTTTTTTTTTGCTCTCTTTGTTCCCAGATTAGACATTTCATTTCAAATAGGATTTCGAAAGAATATTTATTAGGAAAGAGAACATCAAATCTGTTCGATTTAAAAATAGAGAGAGAGAGAGAGAGAGAGAGAGACAAAGGGGAATGGGGACTAGTAGTAGAAAAAAAGTCATAAAAAAAATGAATGTCAAAGCAAATAAGTTTTGGAGAAGATTCTCGTACACATCATCATCATCATCACAGATCATCATTTCTGGTATATTATTATTATTATTATTATTATTGGGTTTGGATTCGATTCGGACATCATCACTAGAGCCAATCATCATTCAATCGATTCTTTTTCAAACCATTCGCTTCCCCTTTGGCCCCGATTTTTTTTTCTATTCTTAAACAAAAGTGATGTCCCTCCCCCTCTCTCTCTTTCTCTCACTAAATCATATTTTTGTATTTTGAAAATCGAATATTGAATAAGAGAGAGAGAGAGAGAGAATACAAATGTTTGTTTTTTTTTTTCTTTTTTCTGGTTTGTTCTTGGTTGACCAGAACAAAATTCTTTGCGATATGTTTTCTGTATGAGGATAAGGGGAAGAGGGAGGGAATTTTTTTTTTCTTCTCTCAAGTTCTCTCGATCTCATTCCACTAGCTTTCAACACTTATTCTCGTCGAAATGGATTATAATATTGGTCGATTGTGAATTAGAGATAACACTCCATTGATTGAGATTTTTCTATTGAGGCATGAAAAAAAAAATCGAGGACAATCATTCATATTTTGGTTCTAAAAAAAAAAAATGAATTATGAAGATCGGGATAAAGTAGAACCAAAAAAAAAAAAAAAAAAAATAGGAGAGTTGTGATTTTGAAAATCAATAAAAATTTTTTTTTCCTTAGAAAAAAAAACTTTGATCCAGCTCAATAGGTCTCTCAAATCTTACTCATAAGATTGAGACGAATATAAAAATCTTAAAGAATGGAACAATCGTATCGTTATGGAACGATTCGAACGAAATGAATTCATTCCTAATAAAATGTCAATAAAATTTTGATCTGCTTCTTAGATCTCATTCAGCACAGAAACTTTGAGAAGACAATGAATGACAATAAGAAATGTCTAAATTTATCCTAAGCTAACTTTATCGCATAAAGCTATTGTATTCGATAAAATTAAAATTCTTAGATGAAATCTTCAAAAAAAAAAAAAAAAAAAAATGCTCCAAAATAAACCAGATAATCAAAATTAAAATTTAATTTGACAATTGTTTGGCCCTAAAAATTCAAACTAAACTGAGATTAAAAACCAAGAAGCTAGGAGTTTTTTTTTTCTTTGAAATTCATAGAAATATTCATGCAGAGAAGTTTACCTTAATGGATCTGAGAAATTTGTTTCGTCTTCAAACAAACTAGAACCTTTTAGATTTTTTTTTATTTAGATTTTTTTTTGAGTTTCGGTTTGTTTTGTTACAAATTTAATTTTAATAATTTTCAAATAGATTTAAAATGACAATTATCCCCTTGCAAAATTGAGTGCAGATAGCGTCGATCACATTGTTTTCAACATTGAAATCGTTCTTGAAGTGGGGACATCTAATAAGCTTCGAGGCGCTTTGAATCGACTTCAATTTAGATGTTTGATGATGATTATGATTCTGATTGTTTAGAATTTCCGGTACCTTAATACACTAGCTAAATTATTTTCAATGAAACAATACTGTTTCTCTGTCTCTCTCTCTCTCTCTTTTTTTGTTTCACTAAACTTTCTCTCTCACAATATTTTCATTACAAAATTACAAATTCAAATTATTTTGAATACTTTTCTAGCTCAAAATTTAGGTTCCAAGATAATTGTTTTTGTTGCTCTCTCTCTCTCTCTCTCTCTCTCTCTCTTTGTTGTTTAGTTTCGTTGTTTTGTTTTTCTCTTCCCGAATGAATCTCTCAATCGAAGAGATTAGTTTTGTTGTCATTCTTACTCGTTTGTAAACGAGTGAAACAAACAGTATTACAATTTTGGTATTTGGAAATTATCTTGAAACAAAAAAAAGTGAGTGATTTTCTCTCTCTCTCTCTCTCTCTCTCTCTCTTTCAATTAGAATATACACACCCATCATTGATTCAGTATTTCACTGTTATGATTACTTTCATTGTAGAATAATAATTTATTCTCCATTCATTGTTTTCGTGCAATATGAGATAGAGGCACGATCGAAACTAAATGAAATGTGTTTGAATGAAGTGAAGAATAATTGAAACTTGATTAGCATTTAGATTCACTAACTACACAATGATACTAAGATTGACAATCGATTGATGATGATTCAATCAACTTCTCGAATAATTTTTGGAATTCTAATCAAAAAAAAAAAAAAAAAAAAAAAGTTTCGCTGTGAAAAAAAAAACAACAGATTCGAATCTGTTTGTTTGATATCTGTGAAAAGCAATTAAGATGACAAAACTTTCGATCATTTCGGGTGTGGATCAAAAGTTACGATGAATAGTTTTTTTTCTTTTTTCTTTTTTTTTTTTTTTTGGAACCTTTCCAAATCGTTTCGATATCATAATCAATAATCTCATTTAATTTTATCAAATTTCTTTTTTTTTCTTCCAAATCTCTACAGTACAGAATATTGTCTCGGATTCCAACGATTCATTGAATTTGGATCGAAATGTTCCAAATAAAAATCACGATGATCTTCAATCATCCGATCTTCTTAATGAAGATGATGATTCTTCTTCACTTTCAGCATCACCATCTCTTTCGTCATCGATCTCAGCACCACCACCACCATCATCATCATCATCATCATCATCGAAATCGATGGGCTCATCACCGGGACCCCCACGAAATATTAGCATCGAAAAAATGGCTCAAGGATGGGTTGTGTCATGGTTGCCTCCAAAAAATCTACCCTCATTCACACCAGTGGCCTATTATTCTGTTGAACATCGAGAAGGAGAATCACAATGGATTATGTCGGAACAGATTTCACAAGACAACGCCTATCTTAGTAATTTTTTAATTTGATCTTTTATCTTTTCTTTTTTTGGACTCAATTTTCTAATCGATTTGAAAATGTTTTTTTTTTTTTTGAATATTTTTTTCCAGTAAAAGAACTTAAAACATCAGTGAAATATACGATCAGAGTTTGGGCGTTCTCGATTCTTGGAGTTGGATCAGTTAGCTCAGCGATAGAATATAAAATTTCAAGTAATCAATTTTTTTTTTCGTTTCTTTTTCACCAAAATCTTGTTTTTTTTGTTGCTGTTTTTTCTTTTGGAACAGATAATAGCGGCAATATGAAAGGTTCTCGTGCGATAACAGCCGGTGTTGTTGGAAGTGTTCTATTTTTTGTTGCCGCCATAATTCTTTCAGTTTGTGCTGTGAAAATTTGTAACAAACGAAAACAAAGAAAAATGGAAAAAGGTTAGAGATAAATTGGAAAATCAATCAATCAAATTCGGATTCAGATGAGATTTATTTGAGATCTGTTTATTGTGGTCAGGTTAGGTCAGGTCAGTGTTTGTCTTATAGAGTCGTTAGACTACCTCGGTTAGATCAATGAGGCTAGATTACTTAGGTTAGATTGAAAAGGTAAGTAGGGCTATGACAGAAATGATTATAATGATGAGGTTAGGTTGTTTCATTGCAATGTTAGTTTTTTTTCGCTTTATTTTTCCTTGACGATTTATTAATTCATGAAACTCTACTTCCTGCTCCTATTCTAATCCGTTGCTCTATCACCACCGAAGCGTACATGATGGTAACATGTCCAGTGATGGATGGTGTCAATGGTACTCATTCTCATCACGGAAGTCCAGTGACATTGAAACAGTAAGTTTTCCTCGATATCGTAAGCTTTGGGATTTTTCCAAGTAATAAATAATGAGGACCTACTTAGTGTCTCGTCTGCGAGATTCTCAGTCCTTACTTATTACTTAAAATTTTTTTTCGGAACAAATATATTCATTAATCAAATTTTATAATTAATTTGAATAAATTGATTAATCTAATCGATTATTTTCATTTATTTTGCTTCGATCAAACAGAATCGCTCAAGCCAATAAGAAAGGTTTGTTTCTGAACAAAACGATTTTGTTTTTTTTTTTTTTTTTGCAATTTTCATTCCAAAAAAAATTAATTAATCATTTGAATTTTTTTTTTTAATTTGTTTCACAATTTAGATTTTCATAAAGCTGAATATCAGGTTTAATTTTGGTGATGAAGAATGACCACATCAAGATCGTTGATCTCTTCGCAAAAAAAAAAAAAAAAGAATAGAATTAAATTTTTTGATTGATTGAATGTGGTTTTGGAACCAAAAATGAATCAAACAACTGAATTGATAATAAACTAAACAAATGGTCCGCGATCCGAGAGAAAAAAAAAGTTGGATCATCAATGAGATTATTGGCAATTTAATTTTGGGGTTAACAGTTCATCAATCAGAAAAAAGAAAAGAAAATTGATAAAATATGGTCCTGAAATTTTTTCGCGAAGAATTTCGTTTTCGTTTTCAAAACACCAATGCACTGAATCAATGCGAACAATTTTTTTTTTTTTTTTGATACTTCTCTCTCTCTCTCTCTCTCTCTCTCTCTCTCTCTCGAATTTCGTTTGTTATATTATTGATGGTTTTTATTTGTTGTGAAAATTTTATAATATAAAAATATAAAAATGTGATCATCACCATCAATCCTTGCTCTTATCTCTCTTCGATCTACAAGCTAGGTCTTAGGGTTTCGATTTTCGATATCTCTTAATGAAATGTTCATAATTCAATGCGAATAGAAAATAATATTTGAATTTTTTTTTTTTTTTTGAAACTATATCTTATACACACACCTCTCTCTCTCTCTCTCTCTCTTTTGGTTCGGCGATTAATTGCTGGAGTTCTTTTGTTTTTTTTTTTTGGTTCTCGATCCTTCAAAACAAATAAAAAAAAAATTCAATCCAAAAACACAAACGCCCACCAACTCACAAACACACTCAGATTTGATCTCGATTGTTATTTCTTATCGATTCATTGTTTTTTTTTTTTCGTTTGTTATTTCTCATTGAATTTGTTATGTTTTAAAACGAAAAAAAAAAAATAAATCAATTTCTACAAATAAAATAGAATTTTTCAATTGAAAATAATTATTAGTATGAAATTTATTAATCTTAGCACCAAAATTCTATTCAATTCAATCTTTTCGTCTCTCTCTCTCTCTCTCTCTCTCTCTCTCTCTCTCTCTCTCTCTCTCTCTCTCTCTCTTTCGATGAATCATAGGGAAGATCAAAATTTGTCTATTTTAGTTTCGAAAATACTTCGATAGTATTTTCATTTTTTCTCCTAAAACTTCCTCCATTTTTTTTCTTCTTTCTATCCATAGTTCTAAGATAGTAATTGAGAAATAATTTGACAAATTTCCCTAAGGAAAATTCAAAAAAAAAAAAAAAAGACTCAAAAAGAAAGCTCTCGATTTGGATTCGATTGATTGATTGTTATGGGTTTTTTGTTTCTCTCTCTCTCTCTCTCTCTCTCTCTCTCTTACTAAATATTCAATGATTGAGATCAATTTTTTTCTTCTCGATCAATCAATATTCAGCACAGAAAGCGATCCCCTCGATCATTTCAAAACGATCCCTCCCCCCACTCCCCCACTTAATCATTAAGATTAAAATGTGATCCAGTTAAGATTATAGAATATTTGGTTAAGAAATTTATAAAATCAATTGCAAATCTATGAATAGAAATTATCTAGCAATTAATTATCAATCAAGGAAGAGATTGAATTGAAGAGATTGATTTAAAAAAAATTAAATTCAAAAAAAAAACAACCAAAAAACTCCCTCAATTTCTATCAATAGATGATTGGGTGTAATCCAAACGCCCCGATTTAAGCTATGAACGCTGGAAAGAGGCGTTGACGAAAAAAAAATTAGTGATAGAGTACAAGTACGAGTGAGGAGTGAATGGAAGAAAAGAGAACAGAGTGAGAGAGAGAGAGAGAGAGAGAGAGGAGAGCGCAACAATTGTTTACAATTCGCAACACATTGACCTACGAAAACAACAAAACAGATGATTAGATTGCGAAAAGTTTTGTTTTTTTTTCGGGGACTTCGCTTCGCTTTCTCAATCGATTCGATTCGATTTGGTTTGATTTGATTGTTGGATTATTTACAAAAAAAAAAAAAAAATCATCAATCGGTTATGTAATTTCCTTGAAATGATTGTTTTGGCATCACACAATCATCGCTTTTGTTGGTCAAATCGTAGAAAAATTTTGCTGATCTAATCATCGCACGAAATGATTGTTTTGTTTCAAATCGATTCGTTTCTTCTATTTGAAATCTTGGAAAAAAGAAACATCTGATTAAGAGCTTAAAATCATCAAAGGTATCAGTATAATCGTTTTTAATTTTTAAACAAATTTCTCTTCAAATTTCTTTTTCTTCTTCTTCTTCTTTTTTAATCCTCCATCACTGAAAATATTATTTTGATTAGATTCACTCATTAAAACCTGTTTGTTTGCTTCTTCAATTGAATCGTTTCTGTTCGATCTAATCCAAGTTCGATTTCGATGGCTAGATACAAGGTCTTCGAAGACCTCTTCCAATCATCACCATCAATGTCAATATTACTAGCGTTGGAATAGAACTAAATAGTCATCAAAATCGACGCAATTTATCTTAATTTTTTTTTCGCCGATATTCGATTCAATATTTCATCTTCTCTTAGATGTGAAACGAAAATGTTCCAAACAAATGGAATCGATTCATCATCATCATCATTATCATCACCATCAACATCCTCATCTGTCAAGAATCAACCGAAAGATTTCACCTATCATCCATTGAATGATGAAAAACTATTTAGGTATCTTTCTCAATTTTTTTCTTTCTCATCCGATTAAATTTCGTTTCGTTTCGTTTTGTTTTGTTTCAGCACAATTGATTTTGAAGATATTTTCAAGCCTGGAATACAGCGAATCGAAAATTATAATCTCCGATTAGCTCATCAACGTGCGAACGCTGCGATCGATCTCTATCTTGGAGAGAATAATGTTCAAGGCGGTATCGATCGATTTCAGAATCTAATCGATGATGGCCCTATGGAATCATTATCTTGGTCCGCTTGCTATCTAATTCGTGCCGCGTTAACATTGAATAAAGTGAGAATATTCTCTCTCTCTCTCTCTCTCTCTCTCTTTCTTCCTTCCTTCCTGTTTCTTGCAACATTCAATCAAATTAGATTAATTCTAGATCACATCGATTTGTTTTCTTAATTACGTTCCGAAATCAATCAAAATCTATCTTGATTAGTGCAAGAGAGTTTTATTTTGTTCAAGTTTTCTGTGAGTAATTCATCTTCACATCAACCATTCTAGATGAAGCATTCTATGATGTGAGCTCACAAGAAGAAGAAAACGAAAACGAAAAAAGAGAATAGTCGCCGAACGAAGAAAAAAAAGTCCGAAACAAATGGCTAAAATATTCCAATAGTACCGTTTGCTTTCGTTGTCGATGTGATGTGAATGTGATGTAACAGTGCATGATTATCGAATGATTTCGAACAAAACTCTAGAGAATTGTCTCCAACGCAATCATCATCTCACTTCTTTCTCATCGTCTCTTTCGAATGATGATTATTATTACTACTATTTGAATGGAATGATATCATCAAAAGAATTCGAATGCAAGTTGGCCTCCAATCGAAAATTCTTCATTTGTATACAAACAAATTTTTCTCATCTTAAAAGTGAGAGTATTGCGCAACCGATCACCAAATTATCATCGTTCACTCTTCGTTTTGATTCTCTGTTTTGTTACGAAAATCTTTCAATTTCAACGATACAATTCTTACCGATAGATAGATAGATAGATAGATACAAAGATGAATAGCTTAAGAAATAGATTGATTGTCAAATAGAAAACTTTCGCTAAGAAATTGGTCTTTTTTTTTCTCTCTCTCTCTCTCTCTCTCTCTAACTCTATATATTTATTTTATGTGAAAGAATAGAATAAGAATCTGAAGAGACAGGAGAAATATGATCGACTTTTCTTTAAAGTTTTATTGACAAAACTTTGGTAAAGGCAAAAAAAAAAAGATTAAAGTTTGTTTGAAAATAATAATAATAATAATAATGATGGTACCAGATCTTAAAGATGCTTCTGTTTGAGTAGAGAAAAATGTTCATCTTGATGCGAAAAAATCAGAGAATGAGAGATCGAGAAAAGAATGTCTTCATCTCAATCCAAAATTTTGGTATTTGTTTAGAATGAATTGTCAAATTTGCCGGAAATTCTCATTCAAAAAGTTTGATATCAAATCTTAGTGATAGTCGTTCGAATGATGATGAAGATGATGATGAATAGAGGTTTTTAAGGGCGGAAAAAAAACTTCAAGAAATACCTAGTGAGTTAAAGATCTCCTTTATTGAACCAAGAGAAACTTTGAAACCAAGGGGGACTAAAAAGAGCGTCTCGTGTTGTGTGAAACAAACGTGAGAAAAAAAAAATATTCTAATATTTCATAGTTTTCAAGAAAAAAAAAAAAAAAAGAATTCCATCATTTTTTTTTCTCTCCCGCATCTATTTTTCTTCTCTTTCACTAAATCTCAATTCTCTCTCTCTCTTTCTCTAACATTCTCATTCTCAATTTGTTTCAAAATCATCTTCTTAATCAAACACAGGAAGACATCGAGAAAGCTAGAGATTGTTTACAGCATACTAATCGACAATGTCGAAAGCTTATGAAAAATTCATTTCTCGAGAATCTCTCCAAATGGATCGTTTCACCAAATTATGATAAATATACCGATGGTAATTCTATATTCCTATTATTTGTTGATGATATTATTATTATTATTTATTATTATTTCTTATTCTTATTCTTATTATGATTCCTATTTTCATATTTTTTTATATTTAAGTTTTATTGTTTTTTTTTCTTCCACTCTAATTTTTGTTTCGAATTTTATTTTAGTAAGAAATTTGTTTGTTTCTCTTACTCTCTCTCTCTCTCTCTCTCTCTCTCGAAAACAATCACTAGTGTTTCAGAATTGTATAGCTAGAATAGCTGGTGGAATCTGAAAAAAAATTTTTTTTGTTTCGCTCCACGAAATTGTTTCGCAAACAAATAATCGCAGCTCATTATTGAGACGATGTTAATTCAAAATGATCTAGATCTTCGCCATCCATTTCGATGTTAATCATCAAGCAACGAGAATTAAAACGAGAGATCTATGGAGATAAAAAAAAAAACATAGATTGTTAGCCTTTTGTTTTCTTAGCACATAGAAAAAAAATAACAATGAAAATTCTCTATTCTCTCTCTCTCTCTCTCTCTCTCTTTCTCTCTTCCTCTTCGGTCATTGTAATCTTTTGAATGGATTCATTCATAACGCTCTAAGCAAAAGCAATGAGCCATAGAGTTTGCAACAACATAGAGATGAAAGCATTGATAAATGGAATGAAAGAGTTATTTCAGTAAAGAGAGGGGAGAGTAAAAAAAAAATTCTCTCCTTTGGACCCTCTACTTCTATGGTCTGAACTTATTTAGTTTTGGGGCGAGGAGAAATTGATTGTTTTCATTCTCTATGACTCATTTAAAAACTTAACCAAGAGAGAGAGAGAGAGAGAGAGAGAGAGAAAGCGGAAAAAAACTGAACCAAAAAATACCGAAAAGTATCAAAGAAAGTTAGAGTAGAGTGGAGAGAGTGGGACCTGGGATGGCTAGAGAATCGAAATGAATATCAAAAGTTTTTTTTTGTTATTTTTTTTTTCCTTTGTTGAAACTCTTCGAAGAAGAAGAGAAGAGAGAAAAAAAAATTAAACCTAATGAATAATCAGAGCAAAAGGCAAGGTTAGAGTTCTCAGCGATATCGAAAACAATCATTCACAATCAAATTTAGATTGAGCGATACAAAAACAAAGAGAAGAAAAAACCGTAGCGGAACCTTTGAAATAAAATAGACATAGAGTGATTTCCTTGTGAGTGGTTCCATTCTATCCTCCTCCTCTTCCTCTCTGATTCTTTAAATTAATCTAGACCTTTTTTTTCTTCTTCTTCTTCTTCTTCTTCTATTAGTTTAAATAAGACCGCGAGAGATGATGAAGAAATAATGTTGCAAGATTTCCGGGCCCAACGCTCTCTCTCTCTCTTTCTCTCAGTCTCTCTCGGGTCTCAGTCTTTAACAAACGAACTTAGAAAGAAGATCTTTTTTTTTTTTTATAAATTGATGTAATTAATTATTGTAGATAATTTGATTTTCGATTTTTTCTCTTTCCGATCCTCTTCTACTCTTCTATTCTTGATGTTAGCTCTTAGCTCTTAGGTTAAGGATCGAAATAATTCGAATTTTTCACCCCCTCAATGGTTCGAATTTTTCTTCTCCTATTTTTATTCTGATAATTTATTTTGTTCGCAAATTTTCTCCTCCCTCGAATTTGATTTTTGTTTTGTTTTTGTTTGGATTCTATTCGATCGAATCCTATAGTTTTGGTTTCCAAACTATTTTGGTTGCAATCTTTTTTGTTTTTTTTGACTAAAATCGGTTTTTTTTGTTGAATTTTGTGTTTTTTTTTTTTTCGATTCCCACCATCTTATCTCTTTTTTTTTTTATTCTATTTTTTCCCACTCCCGAAAGTGGAAGTATTTGCTGAAAGCTATCACGCACAACATTATGCCATGCTGATTGCTTTGTATGCGATGGAGACCAACAGTGTGTTCACTTTGATCAAGCTCGCCTATCACCTTCGCAATCTGACTCGTAGATATAGGTAAGTTTTCGATGAGATTCGATTTCGAATGGATTCAGATTTTCTCAATCTCTTTTCTCATTCATAGTGAACTATGGCAAATAAGAAAAAGACGACAAAATTGGGAAGATGAGCTAGCTAGACTTTATTTCGAAGCACATATGCGTTTCGCTAACGGTCTTATCAATATCATCATCAGTCATACGCCGCCAAAATTCTTAAAGATAATGAACTTTCTAGGCTACAAAGGAAGTGAATCGATCGGTTTAAATGAGATGAACAAGGTTGCTTTCGAAATGAATGCCGGATTTATGAGTAAAATTGCTCAGCTAGCTTTGATCTACTACTGGGTCTATGGTAAACCGCATGGCGAGAACGTTCCAAGTGATCTCTCTTTGTGCAAACAAATGATCGAAGCTGAATTGAAAATCTATCCAAAAGTATGTCTTTCTACTACGAATGTCTTTGATGGAATTTTGCTAAAACGGCTTGTTTTTTTACGATAATCCTATGGGATCCGACTCGTTGACAAAATTTTAGTTGTTTTTAGTTGTATTTTGATAATTTTTCTCATCAAGTCATTTCATAGACTTTTTTTTTGGTGCAAATTCTTCTCTCTCAACTCCCTCAAAACTATAACGTAGTTTTTTCAATCTCAAAATTTTGTTTCTGAAAGATTTTATTTTCTTTCTCTCTTTAAAATGACATTCACATCAAAAAAAAAAAAAAAAAAAATAAGCTTAGTAAAATGATAATTCTTCTTCTTTCATCTTCTTCATTTCTTAGAGTATGATCTATGGTCTAGCGAAAGCCAAAATCGAACAGATTGATGGACAGATTGATCGAGCGATCGAGATCTTGTTGGAGTTGATCGAGGCACCCAATCTAATCATCGCATACAAAGCGTTCTATTTCGAATTGATTTGGTGCTATGCGATCAAACTTGATTGGAAAAAATGTATCGAATGTGCGGAGAAGATTCGCGATTCGAGACATTCGCCTGTCTGTATGACCTATTTGAATGCTGTCTTCCGGTATGTCGAAGCTATCGATACTGACGATCAAAGTCTTCTCGATCAAGCATCGAAAGAATTCGAGTAAGAATTTCTTCATTTTTTGTATGATTAGATTCCAAAAAAAAAAAAAAAAAATATAAACAAAAAAAATATGTCATAGCCAGAAAAAGCTAGAGATGTGCTCGAGCTGTGGCGAGTACAAATTAATCTCATTTAATTATCTATGACCCTCTTTGATCTAAGATCTCATTTGGAACAATTCATTTTATCCTGCGAGAAAATCGAAATCCTTTTTTTTCTCACAATTCGTAGATCATAAGAATTGTTGTTTGACAACTAGCCTATTGAATGGGAACAGAATCGATAGATTTCCAATTGGAATTGAATTGAATCTTTCCGTCTCTCTCTCTCTTTTTGCCTATCTCCGACTTCCTCGTTTATGATTTCGTAAACGAGAGAAGGTGAAAGAAATTGAAATGAAATGACAATTCTTAGAAAAAAAAATTCTATTCTCTCTCACTCACTTCATTTATTCTTCACATTTCTTCTCTCTCTCTCTCTCTCTCTCTCTCTCTCTCTCTCTCTCTCTCTCTCTCTCTCGCTCGCTATCGGATATCTTTTTACGATTTCAAAAGAAATTAACAAAAGCATAGATTAGAACCAATCAGGTGGAAGACGAGCAGACTTTTTTGCCCGAGACAAGAATGGCTATACAAGAATGTACACACACACACATACACACATAAATAGATTTTCACTTCAAATTCTCTAGATTTCTTCTAGCCATAAGCAAAAAAAGGAAAAAAAAGACAAAACCATTTCGAAACTATCATTATCATCCATCTTATCATCGTTTCACTAGAATCTAGTTTGGCAAAAAAAAAAAAAGATGAAGAATTGAAGAGAAGAAGAGAGAGAGAGAATGCGAAATAATCTTCAAGAATTGACAAGCAATCAAACGAAATCAAAATCGCAATTTCCACTTGGTCGCAAATGTCTCTCTCTCTCTCTCTCTCCCCTCTTTGTGTGTGTTTTTGTGAAAGCAAAGTTTTCCATCGATTGCCTAGAATCTAATTAATTGAGAAAATATCACAGAATTGGAATTCAAAAAAAAAAAAAAAACGAATCTTCTGAGGATGTGTTGATAAAGAATCGAAATTTCGATATTTTTAAAACATATCACTAAATAACTGTTACTCAGTGATGTAACTTGAGGCCATCGAAAAGTTAGAGATTATTGAAGAAGGAAGAGATAAAGAAAAAGAGAGGAAATAAGATTGAAATCCACAATTTCAATCACAACTCTTTCTTTAGTTGACTCACTTCCTATTCTCCTTCCCTTTCTTTTCTATTCTATCATCTCCTCATAAGAAATAGAATTTTGTAACAATTTTTAAATTTTAATTTCGCTCTCTCGATTTTTCACTTGTCTAGAATCTTGCCAAGCTTACGAATTCGTCATTTTGGCAAAACAATGACCACAGAGAAGGCTGCGCTTCAGAATGCTCGACTTTTTTTCAAAAAAGGCAAACATCTAGTTTTACCAGTGATTGTAAGTCGTATTTTTTTTCTCTTTGAAACGATTGAGCAAAAAAAAAAATGCATTTTGTTCCACGATTTTTCTCTAGGCTATGCTTTATTGTGGTAACTATCTAATGTTTGTTCGTGATCAAAATCATCTAGAGAAAATAATGGATCGAATAGAAAGAGAAGTGGAACGTTACAAGCATCAAATCGGTATGATAGAATTGAATTTATTTCTCTTTAAAAAAAAAATTTAATCTGTTTTCTCTCTCTCTCTCTCTGTGATGATGAATTTCGATCCAGAAAATTCTGCAATTCTTGATGATTATCTTACTGCACTATTCTACAAAGGTGTTCTACTTCGTCTCCTTAAACGCTATCCAAATGCTTTGGAATGTTTCGAGTTCATTTTGAAACAGTATGTATCGAATCGAGAAGCTTCAATGGTCTTATTCGCTTAATACGATCTAAGATTCGATCTAAGATCCTAGGTTCTAGACTCTAGGCTCTAGGCTTATCTAAGAGAGGATCATACACTCTCAGTTTAATAGTTTTCAAAATTTCTTATCTCTGTGTTTGTGTGTGTGTGAATTCAAACTTTGATGTTTGAGAAAAAAATCGAAAAATGAAACAAGAATTCAACGAAATCAGAAACTCAATTTGAAGCTAAGACAACCAATCATCATCATCACTGGTGTTAGATCTCAAAATTCTTTTCTCTCTCTCTCTTTCTTTCTCTCTCTTTTTCTTCTCAAAATCACTCTGCTTAACAATCATTTGATTTGATATTTAGCTGAATAATTTCGAATCTAAATTCAATTCTTCAAGTGAAGATAAATGTTCAATGATAATGTTCTAGTGCTAGAATCAAGATGATGAAAATGAAGATGAAGATGGAGATGGAGATGGAGGAGGAGAAGGAGAAAGACAACACCACGAAATCCAATGATTATGATGGATCACTTTGATGCTGTCGGTGTTGTTGTAGTTATTGTCTCCATCGTTGATGGGATGGTGGTGACGGTGGTGAAGATGAAGATGAAGATGATAATAATGAAATCACCGAACATAAGAGCAATGGCATTTTTTCTGAACGAACCCTAAACCAAAAAGTTCCGAGAGAAGCGAAAACTGCTGCTGCTGCAGCTTGATCGATTCTTTTTGCTAGGATTTTTCTTTTTCTCTCCAATGTTTTGTTTTCAACGTCGTCGGCGAAAAAAAAAACGAGAGTGTTTCTTCTTGTTTTTGATAGCAACACAAAAAAAACTTTCCATTTTTCTCTCTCTCTCTCTCTCTCTCTATTTCCTTCCAGTTCCCGTTCCCATACCGATACAAGTTTCCGGTCTAGTCATTTAATCTGTGAGGTTTTCGGATAGTTTTTTTATTTTCTTCTCTTTTATTCATCTCTATTGAGTGAAATGTTGTGTTTCGATTTTGGTTTAAAAGTTTTTTTTTCCACTGTTTCGATAATAATGATGCTCGGATGCTGTTAGAGTGAGAAAGAAAGAGAGAGAGAG
Organism: Sarcoptes scabiei; assembly: GCA_020844145.1. NCBI lineage: Eukaryota > Metazoa > Arthropoda > Arachnida > Sarcoptiformes > Sarcoptidae > Sarcoptes > Sarcoptes scabiei. The sequence goes on from CP080487.1 coordinate 6,288,290, forward strand.
AGAGAGAGAGAGAGTTAGGTTAGAAAAATTCCCTAGGCTAACAAAAACCCTAAAACCCACTCGATTCTCTTTAATTCATTCAAGAATATGTCCATCATTGCAAACAAATGAAACACATTGTTTATCTCTTTAGAAAATTTTTTTTTGCTTTTGGTCTCATTTTTCTACCTCTAATATCTGAAAGCTAGAATTGATTCTTGGTGAAAAAGAATAGAATTTTTTCTCGAATCTCAGTGTTGATGATACACGTATGAAGAAAGATCGCTTCAAACTAATCAATCAATCCCATCCTATTCTCTTTCCATTCAGATCCTATTGTTTGTTACAAATTTTGAGCCGAAATAAAAAACCAAATTATAATCGTTCATTGTAATGTAATCGTTCATTGTAATCGTAATGTTCCAAAGTTCCTCTCTCTCTCTCTCTCTCTCTATCAAAAGCCTATTTTGTTTCCGAAAAGATATCTAAAACTTTCATTTTTTTTCTCTTCCTTCTACTCTCGCTCTTTCTTCTTCTTCTAATGTTATTATAGTAAAAATCGAATCGATTTAGAGACATCGATTGTTCCAATGGCCACATTGGAGCTAGGTCTAGTAGCTATGGAGATGAACAATCATCCGGAAGCGAAAAAATGGCTTGATCATGCTGAAAAAGATTTTGCCGGATACACTGCGGAAAACTTTGTCCATTTGAAAGTTTACGCTGCGATCCGAATGATGGGTGAGAATACCGACAAGAAAAAAGCGAACAAAAATAAATGTAAGCACTTGGACCTAGAATTATTTCGCTCTCTCTCTCTCTCTCTTCGGATCTATCGGAAAACGTTAGATTCTTGAGGGCTGAGAAGAACCGAATGAAAAAAAACGATCAGTCTATAGGAAAAAAAAAGAGATCGCATTGCTAATAAATCGATATCTCTCTTCGCTAATGAATTAATTAGAATTTTTGATTTGTTATTTTTTCCCTCTTTTTGGAAAACAGTTAACAAACATATCATACAATGGCTCAAATTCCATGGAATCGATATGAAAAAATATCGAGAGATAATCAATGATGATCGAATTTGAGATCGTCGATCAATCTGGATCGCCGAATGTTCCATCTCAATAATCTTCTCACTCAAAAAAAAGATCGGAAGCAAAACGATCTGATTTCTGATCCAAAACGAGTCCAATTGTTTCTACCCTACCTCCAAGCTGAAGAAGAGAGAAAAAAAAATTGTTTTCAAATTTTTTTTGTAGGAATTTTTTTTTCTTAAATTTTGTTTTTTAAATTTTTAAAAAAGTTTTATATAGAATAAATTTTTTTTTTTGTTAATTTTACTAAATTACTTTTCAATCAAATTTGAATGCGATCGATTGAAATCGTTGGATAGTAAATCATTTTCGATAGCATCAGATTTTTTTTTTTGATTGATTTATGAAATCTTCTGAGGCGATTTAGAGAACATCAATTGAATCAAATCGATCCGATATTTCGAGATCTATTGTTTTCGTTCATCCGGTCCATCGGGACTTTTTTTATTGCTATTCAATGATTTTCGACTCAAACTTTTTTGATTATGATTATGATTATGATTATGATTTTTTTTCTGTCCCAAAAATTTCACAATCATTATGGTCATATTATCTTTTCCTTTGATACCGGTCTCAGGCATCTCTTTGGGCAAAATTTTCTGTATTATATCTTCGGTGATTGTCGAGAGTTTATCTTTTTTGATTCGTTTCGATATGTAATGAATGATATCGTCATTGTTCATCGAATTCCAAACTCCATCACACATCAACACCAGAAATGAATCTGTTCTTTCGTTGAAATGTTCCACGATCACATCAGGTAATGCGATTATCATCTGTTCTGTTAGCTGAATCTCTGGATTACATTTGTACATGTGATCTCCGAATGCCCTAGAAACATTGATTTGCATATTGATTCGACCACGGATTACGGTACCGCCGGCACGTTCGATTCGAGCCAATTCAATCGGATCGTTTGGTTTCGTATCGTTGCTCAATGGGAATGCGGTACCGTTGCGACAGAGAATGCATCTCGAATCACCAATATTGGCACAATAGAAGGTGTTGTTTTTGAGCAAACAAACTACTGCCGTAGAGCCACTAGTGAATCCAGGAGTCAATTCTGGCATGTTCGGATGCATTAGACGACGAATTTCTCTAAGCTCATTGATTGATTCGCGCAATAGAATAGAGCTATCTAGAAGCAAAAACGCCTCTTTGAGACCATCCACAATGTTACCGGATTGATATTTACGATTTCTTCGAATATATTCTGGAAGATATTTAGCGACATAGGTGGAGACTTCCACACCATTATGACCATCGAACACTCCAAATAATGAGGTCGTTGTTTCATGATCTTCGAAATACGGTATTATCAAGTGAACATCTTCTTGAGTGTTACGCCAACCTTGACAGCTGGTTGCAGCGAATTCAAAATTAGGGCCGATGCCAGTGTTTGTTTGATTGGTTCGGACCGCATTCTTCAAATAGCATCCAGCCATCGATTCATAGGCTGATTGTTTTAAAAACGATTGTATTCGCTTCGATCAAAATCAAACTCTCATTCTCAATGAAAACTTATTCACAGCTCTTATTCATTGTTGTAGAATGAGACAATAAAATCTTTTGTGATTAAATTTATAGAAAAAAAATTTATTCGCTAAATTAATTTCGTAAAACAATCAATCAAATTTGCAATAATTTTGAATTTAAATTGGTTGTCTTAGAATATCGGAATATTGAATGAATTTTTTCCGCAAAGATAGATCAATAAAATGTTCGCCATCGAAATCAACAATCAAACCACCGAGAATCGATTTATCAATTTTGATATTGATCAAAAACTTTTTGCCTAAAGGTTTCAAAAAAAAAAAAATCAAAATAGATCAAAAGATGAGACTAATAAATGAAAACCGATTGAATAACCTTTTGCAAAACCTTCCAAAATGGTTTGCAATTCTTTTTTCGTCGCCTCATCTAACGCAGACGAAGCAGTAACATTGACAGTCATTTCGCCGCGTGAAAATGCCATTGTTTTATTGAACAAACGAGCCATAGAAGGTAGATATTTCATTCGATTATTTTCAGCCATCAAAACTAATAAATTGATTGTGAGCTCTTCTAGATTTAATTTCGATTTCAAAGATTCAGACAATATCTTCTTTTTCTCTTTAGGCTTTATATTCATGAAAGAAAAGAATCGCATTAGATGTTAGAAAATAAAATATCAAAACAATACCTTGACCAATGGATTGAAAAGAAAATCTTTAAACTGTACATCTTTCTCGTGCAATTCTAAGAGTTTTTTAAGATTACTATCGACTTGATCTAGTTTGTTTTGTTTTGAAGCAGCTGAATATAATGCAATCGCATATCGACCATCGATTCCGAACATCGGCACTGGTGGTCGAACCAACTTGCTTTGAGCCTGTGTTGACATCGAACATTTTCGTAATAGATTTAAACTTTTCAATGATTTTATCGAGGTCATTTTGGCTCCAAAATCGTTGGATTTGATTTGAATTCGGATTTGTTATTCAATGTAAGTTGGCTAACCTTAAATTGTCCTACTCGAATAATAATCGAATCGAGAACACAAGTGCCAAATGATCAATGGCTATTTCTATCTCATCAGTGAAAAAGTTAAAAAAGTTTCTATTGAGAAATCGATCGATGAAGAAAACACGCGGTCAAGAGGAATTGACAAATGTTTTAGTTCAAAAAAAGAAAAAAAAAAATTTGTAATCACGAAACAAATCATGGGAAAACGATCACTGGAAACGGATCAATCGTCAGAAGAAATTAAATCTGTGAAAAAACATAAAAATAATGTTGAACTTGATGAGACAATCGATGCGAATGAGACAATCACCGAAGAAAATAATGTAAAATCGTTACCGAGAACCCGTAAAGATTTGATCGAATTACCATATGATAAGAAATTGGATTTCGTCTCAGTGATCGCTAATCCAATGGCTGGTAAAAAATTAGCCAAAAAATTATTTAAACTAATGCGAAAAGCTAGTAAGATTTCCAGAAAAGAATTGCTACGCATCGGTCTCAAAGAAGTGCAACATCGAATTCGAAAAGGTTTGTTGATTTCGTTTTTTTTTTTTGTTGGCTTAATTCCATTCTATTACATTGTGAAATTGTTTCAGGCGAACGTGGTCTGATTGTTTTCGCAGGCGATGTGACACCGATCGAGATTATGTGCCATTTACCAGCGATCTGTGAGGAAAAAGATCTCTCCTATGTCTATGTTCCTTTCCGAACCGATATCAGTACGGCGATCGGTGTACGAAGACCAGCATTGATGGTTTTGATTAAGAATCACGATGATTACAATGATCTCTATCAAGAATGTGAGAACAAAATCAAAGAATTGACATTGGAATTTTTGAAATCTCAATGAAATTTTCACATCAAACAACATAATAATATAATCGGAAGCGAAACAAATCAACATTGTAATTTTAATCATATCATCATTAATATAAAAAAAAAATTAAATAATTATAATCAACATTTTTGATTGTAACGTTGAAGTTGTTGTTTTAATGAATCGATTAGTTTTTGTTTCGACTCATCGATTTCTTCGTCGGTTATTTTCGAAGCTTTGTAGCCATCGCCGGTGTTCGATTTGAAAGTAAAATTTTTTAAATTAGCAGCACTATTATTGAAGCTTATGGTTCGATGATTATTATCATCACCAACAACATTGTTATTGTGATCGTATCGAGAGAATTTATCATTGAGATTATTCGCTTCGATAACCATCTTTAAGAATCTATCAAGAATTTCTTTATCGAGCATCTCGAATTGTTGATTGGTCATTGAAAGAATTCTCTGTAAATCATCATTGTTTCCATTATTTTGTTTCGTTGCTATCTTCGATGTTCCATTTTGGATCGGATCAGTTAGCTTCGAATTCGTCGAATGATGATGATGTTGAGCTTTTTCGCAAACATTCGAACGTTCAACAAGATTTTCTTGATCATCAAGATTCTTATCGATTGAATATTGATTTAGAAAATTTTTATACGATTTATAGCTACCGCGAGGAAAATTTTTTCTATTCAAATTCGATGATGAAACAGTCGAAGATGATGCAGATGCAGATGATGATGATGATGATTGTTGAAGACGATCATCGGAATCGAACGAGATCGATTTCGTTCGAGAAGAAACATATCGTTCGATTGATTTCGGTTTGGTGAACATCTCTACTTCGATTCTGGATCTCGAATTTTTTTTTTCTATGAATTCGAAAAAAAAAGTTCAGATCTGAATGCTGATGCAATTCTCAATCGGAATGTTTGGATTTTGTTTTTTATTTTGTTTTTTTTTTTTTTTTGAATTTATTTGCGCAGTTTTATTTCGGATAGCTTTTTTTTATTCAATTGATTTGCATCACCATACAGAGATGATTCGTTATCATCGTCGAGTAGAGAAACAGAAACAGAAACAGAAACAGAATGAAACGATTGATTGAACAATTGATTACCTTTGTTTTGCTTTCTCTCTCTCTCTCTCTCTCTCTCTCTCTCTCTCTCTCTCTCTCTCTCTCTCTCTCTCTCTCTCTCTCTCTCTCTCTCTATTCTACCGAACCGATTCCATTCGCCAAAGTTTTAATCCTTTTCTGTTCTTTTATTTTTCAGCTTCGATTTTCGATTCGATTGGAATCGCGCCTAAGACTACAATCTTCCCTCTCTCTCTCTCTCTCTCTCTCTCTCTCTCTCTCTCTCTTTCAATGTATTTTTTTTTTCTGTCATCAATTAAATTCTCTTCACTGGAATCATTTGGATGCTAAACAACAAGCTTGAGAGAATCAATCAAAATCACTTCAACTTTGTTGGTTGGACAACAAACAAATCTTATTTGATGGTTGATTGCACACACGCACACACACACACACAAACACACAAGGGAAGGGTTTTTTTCTGATGAAATAAAGAATCAAACCAAAATCGAATCAAATGCAAGAAGAGATAGAGAGAAGTTCAAGGTTAAAGCGGAACAAGTTTCAACGTTCAGCCAAGCTAAGCGTTTTGATGATATCTCACAGCCAACAGCAACAACAATGAATATCTGACGTTCTTCGATGTGTGGATTATTGAGTTCCGATCAAGAAAAAAGAGAGAGAGAGAGAGAGAGAAAGAAATCTAACTCTAATCATTCAAAATCCGAGAGGAAGTTGGCGATTGTGTGTCGAGTCGTAGGTTGTCGGATTGGATGCAATCAAAATTGAACCATAGAAAAAATGAAAGATTTTGATTGATTCCGATTCAATCGTATTGAGAGATGGATTTGGAGAAATTCGATGACTCATCATCGATTTCATCATCGTCATCATCATAAAACTGATTGTTTTTTTTGTCGATTTCCGATACCATCCTAGCATAATTCATAGGGATTGTTTTTTTTTCTCCTTCTCTTCCTTTTTTTTTTTGATCTGATTCATTAGAACATCATCATACAATAGATTCATTGGTTGATTCAATTCGATTTGATTAGAGAAAGAGAGTGAGAGAGAGAGAGAGAGATCTAATTGACTAAGCTAATTATAATCACAGATTAGAACAATCTATTATTTGATTCCATTGGGATACTTGACATTGTCTCACTCTCACTCTCTCTCTCTCTCTAATCAAATCGGATTGATTTTTGATCATTTTTTAATGTAATTTTTGATAAAATTCTTATAAATTCTATAGCTTTCATTTTTTCCGATAAGATGTTGATGATTGAGATGATTGAGATTTTTCCTTCGATAGCTAACAAAGATATTATTATTTTTCGATGTGAAATCAGATTCCGTTTCCGATTCACCATCTTTCTCGGTCTCGAGCAAACTTGCTGTTGTACGATGATTCATTTTGTTCCGATCGTAAGATGACAGTATGATCTCTTTTAGATCTAAATTTTTTTTTTATTTTTACACAATAAAAATTAGAAAATTCGATGAAATTAAACGACAAAAAACAAAAAAAAAAAAAAAAACGATTCATTAATTGATCGATACCTTCAGAGCTATCATTATTCGAAATGGTTGTTAGTTTCGATTCGGATCCGATCCGATCTAGATCGATTTCTTTCGTTGAATTTTGCTCACTATTAAGACATTCTTCTTGGTGAATTTTTTTCAATCGTATCTCTTCATTCTTTTCATCATCATCATTTTCACCGTATCGTATCGATTTTGTTCCATCAGACGAACAAGAACCGCATAGAAAACATTGTTGAACACCACAGATTACTTTCTGATTTAATTGTTCGAATAGATTCTCGATGATATCATCGAAACGATCAAATTGATCTCGCTGCTCTTGATTCTTTTCGTTTGAATCGAAGCCAATATTTGAATCAATATCAAATGTATCGTTTTGATTCTCATTCGATCTTTGATTGTCGAATTCGATTCGATTACGTTCGAAACATTTTTGCATCGATTGTGATTGATTTTGATTTTCTTTTTTTTGTTTCTCAATCAAATTTTGAATCGAAACGATTCTCGATCGAAACCTTTGATATTGTTTCATTTTGTGCGGTAAACGAAGATGTTTGATTTCGAACGAAATCATTCGAATCTCTTCGTTGATCTCCATCATTGTTTTTTTGTTTTGTAATTTTTTTTTATTTTTTTTTTTTTTTGATCGATCGAAACTAAAAGTAGTTCGAGAGAAGAATCATCCAAAAGTAGAAACATTAGGCAACAAATCAAAATATTGATTATTATATTTGATCAAAAAATTTTCAATCTGTTATTGAAATTGATTGTTTTGATTGAATTTTTTTTTCTAAA